>JASEVX010000014.1:31759648-32249648 GCA_031761405.1 Serripes groenlandicus
CAAGGAAAACAAGCGATCGCTTTCATAAACAATCATTGCTTTCGGTTACTGTAGTAAAATAACATATACTCGCGATAACTCGAACATGGGATAATTCGAATATATCATTTAACTCGAACAAATTCCAGACAAGCAATTAGTGTTGCTGCTTCCCTTTGATCTCGAAGTGATGTTCCACAGGCCTGTTTGTTATAACACACATTTAAGTATAAATGATTTATGAAGCTGAAAACAAAACATACATGAATCGATATATCACCTTATCATATCGATGACTCGAAGTTATTCCGACTTCCGAGTTATTGCGAGTACCTTGTATGTCATTTGAGAAGGGAGATTCACATGTGGTACCGAGTTTCAGCTTTTTAGTACCGATGCATCGGTCAAGTGAACATTGCAGTCTTCACGTCAGAAGTAATGACTATGAACGAATCTTAAATTAGCCAACAGCAGTATTGTATTTCATGAGTGTTTATTCATTATCACTTTTAATAAACGAGTTTACAAAGATGATATTCCGCGAGCCTTGGCAAGCGTCATATTTAGTTAAGTTAACGTGTTTACTAAAAGTTATTATAAATAAACACGAATGAGATATATATTCTATTTATTACATAAATTGATTTATGAGGCTTTTTTTGAAAAAAATGTTCATGAAATTTGCCGGTTTTGGCGCCCAAGTGACTAACGTTATAACTTCAAACCGCTGACGTGACGTCATTTTTCACAGTTTGTTTCCGCGTTGTAACACAGAATTGAGCGTAAGACTGGAAACCAAAATAGTAGTGTCATATGATATTTATGTAATGGGATTTTGACACTCCCAGAGTGGGCTTTATGTGATAAATTTATATATGCATCTGCTCAAGATATTGAAACACTTGATATGTGATATACATGTACATGTATAGTTCTACAACTTTGTATAATATGACACCTCTGTATAAGTATAAGTGCACATATACATATATTGTATGATAGACTTGTGGCTATTATGTACGAGGGGTGATCCGAAAGTAATGGGACTTATGTTATAATTACCACACAAAGCCAACTTTTAGTGGATGAACCTGCTTTTATCAAAATTACATATTACTCTTACCCACATGACACATATATTTGAATAAATGGTTGGCAAATAAATTGTATGTAAGTTGTATTGATTTTTGCTTTAACCAAGATACATTCACTTACAAACCATTCAAACAGAACCAATGCGATTCCTGCAGCAGCTCCAGCTCCGGCAAGACCAACGAAATGTTCGCTACCAATGTTGCTTGAAAATAGTGACGCACCAACCTAAAGATGACAAAAGACAGACATACATACAATTGAAGGATTGTGTTTCATATTCCTAGTGTATACATCTATGTTTACCTATTTCTAAGTCTTAAATTTCAGTTTCCATGCGGATTCTACTATTGGAATACTTATCCCTTTGTCAGTGAAATAAATGTAATGACTTACTTCTCACACTAGTAAAGATAGAGACGCCATTTTACGCACCGAATATCAATGACACAAAGCATCAGGTCACATAACTAAGGAAAAACTAGGATAAACTAGTCACAAATAAGTATGTCTATCTTCCTTCACACCCCCCCCCCCTCTCTCTCTCTCTCTCTCTCTCTCTCTCTCTCTCTCTCTCTCTCTCTCTCTCTCTCTCTCTCTCTCTCTCTCTCTCTCTCTCTCTCTCTCTCTCTCTCTCTCTCTCTCTCTCTCTCTTTCTCTCTCTCTCTCTTTCTTTCTTTGGAAAGACGTTTATGTGGGGTTCTGTTTAGAGATAGCCTGGAAACACGCGAGTTGGTGTACTGGCCGTCGTGATATGTCTGAAAAGGTGTTAAAATCAACAATTTATTTTAAATAAAAAAAACATAATTGAGCCGTCCCGCGTGAAACCCAACAGTATGGCCTCTGCGTAATGTATCGACCCTGATCAGCCTGCGCAATCCGCGTAGACTGATCTGGGCCGAAACATTCCGACTCAGGGAGATCGAGGTATAGATTAATGACTCCTGAAACAGAAAATCCACAGGAGGCGAAAAGTGTCTGTCTGTGTACGCCTGCGCGGTATGCTTAGGCTGTTCCGGGTCGATACTTTACGCAGCGCCCACAATATTGGTTTTCTCGCGATACGGCTCAACTATGTTATGTCCCTATCTAGTCACGTGCTTATATACATGTACATGTGTCAGGATGACAATACTTACGGCAAACCATGGCATTGTCCTTCCAGCCAGAAAATACGATTGCACATTTTCTCTCTTTTTCCGAAACAAGGTCTGAAATAAAGCCAATTTGAGATATGCACCTAACAAACCTAATCAAAGCATATTTGCGACACCACATCCTCACATTAAGATCTAACTCTGCACTGTTATTTTAATCATTTACAGAAGGCTCCGATGGCTCTTTCTCTGCATACATATACGTACACGTGTATACTGAGGGATTTTCTGTCAAACGATATTCATCTTTTTAACTCTTTCAGCGCCGAATTGTTTAAAGTAGACTCTTCCATGTTCAAAATCGGGTTGTGTCCATTTCTCAATTCATGACAGTTTTGGTCTATTTCGGTAACTAAAAGGCAAACAATGCTGACTTCAGGTGAGACAGCTCGTTACGAGCTGACTCACCTGAATCTGCTTTGTTTGCAAAAACCTCAATATTGCCTATGGCACTGAAAGAGTTAAGGTTACACGGATGCGTAATTTAGTTTATTAATAAGACTTAATTGGTTGTTTCATAAGGAATTACAATCGGCTGAAGATGCTCTCACATTGTGTCAGCCCAGATATGCAGTTCGTTGTTCAAGCTAGCAACAAGTGCATGTGTCCATACAAACTATATTTGACTCGATTATATTACTTGGAACCTGTTCTAGAAACTGTGTTCATTGTATAGATGCTCACACATTGTGTCAGCACCGATGTGCCGTTCTTTGTCCGCAATAGCAATATGTCCATTAAAAGGGTTTTTTCATAAGGAATAGAAATGGCAGGCCAAATATGATGCTCAATGCTGAGCGTTGCCTGCACTTATTTATGAACAGTTTAATGAAAACATAAACGTTCTCCAACGTACCTTGAATCTGGACAATTATAATCTTAGAAGCTTGACGAAAATAATTTGTTAAAAACGTTAGCTCACTTGACACAAACCACCATATAGAACAAGCAAATTCCTAGTCACCATTTCATCAGTGGAAATAATGGGAATTGGCATACATTTTTGAAAACTTAACACTACATAGCATCATGTAATTGCTGATCAAATGAAGCACCCAGATACTTTACAGATTGTCTAAGTTCAATAGTTTTTGTTTGTAAAATATTTCAACGGCGCTTTCAACAACTGTTCAGTTAAGTCAATGCGTTTTCTGGGTGAGTTACCAGTACTAACGACCAATGTATCCTGAATCCAGCAATTCGGTCGTAATGCTAACCCGAGTATCCTGATCACCAAGAAGTGACAGTAATAACTATCATCTAAAATGAGTTGCTATGACCTGGCCGCGACCAGAGGTTGACGCTCTTCCACTACACCACCGCAGTGGTTTTAATAACTTAGCAGGTACATGTTACACAGCAGCTCGGATATGACTTTAGTTTTAACTTTTATCTAAATAAGATAATAATTTTACCTTAACCCTTTCCCTCATACGACAATTCTGCAGCAGACGACTTTGAACATTTTTTGTCAAAAATTGGAAAATCTCTATAATTGAATGGATAACCTATGACTAAAAGTGGAAAACATTGTGGTAAAAGGAGAAATTGCTCGTTTTGAGCAATTTCTCCTTTTATCACTATGTTTTCAAAAAGCCGCCTTCTGCAGAGGCGTCAGAAAGCGTCTACATGTGAAAGGGTTAATTAAGTAGCGAAAACTGATTGTAAACAAGCCACTGACGCACAAGATAAAGTGCTTCCATTAGCAACTTCTCAGGGTGAATTTTATGTTTAACGATCAAGGTCATCTTTCAGAACCGCAAACGTTTAGTGGAATCTGCCGTGTTCATATAAAAGTTCAAGCAAAACTTACAAACATTTGGATCAGAGAATATAGAAGAACAGGAAGATCTATATAAGTATCCCAAATTGGTTTTCCCGTGTCCCAGATTATTTTTATTAAATACAGATAAATCTTTACCCATAATCCAACGCCTAGTACGATACAGAAGTACACCACAACAATTAGAATATCCAGCCAATGTGTCAGTCCGCTAGTCTTCATGGCTGCAATGATATGTGTTATGTTTCTTTCTACATATTGACCTGTTCTGACCCATGTAAAATGATCATGACATAAAAGCTGTTTTTTCACCCTATTTAATTTGCGAATCATTTTAACACCCTTTTTTATATACCTGCACATTTTCCGGCGCAAATAAATGCAGATGGTTTTGCGCAGTTTAGACAAGACGTATTAAAACTTCAACCACTGTACCAAATATGGCAATGGTACGTCACTGAAATATGATGTGATGTGTCCGAATTATAAATTAAAGAGGTAGTTGTGCGTAGTTCACACTCCAAACATGAATTTTATTGTATGTGTAATGTGTTATTTCGTTATTTTTATTTAGGAATGTATTTTCAGTTATACAAGTTATTTATAATAAAAGGAAAACAGTAGCAAACACGTAGGATTAACATTCCGTATTTGAGCCGTCCCGGATGAAAACCAACAGTATGGTAATGTATCGATCCAGATCAGCCTGCGCAGTCCGCTAATGCTAATCCAGGCCGACACATTCCGTCTCAGGAGTTCAGAGGTATAGATTAATACAATCTACAGGACGCGAACAGTGTATAACCAGGTAAGCCTGCGCGGCATGCTTGGGCTGATTCGGGTCGATACTTTACGAGTCCACAATGTTGGTTTTCTCGCGAGATGGCTCATTTGACTGTACCAACTATGGCTATTATGGTACGTCACTGAAATATACTGTGACGTCATATTAGATATGTCTACCCTTTGACACATGTAAGGTACAGGATATTACAGTCAGGGGCGTAGCTCTCTTTAGGCACTGTAGGCACGTGCCTACACATTTTTTTTCTAAAAATGCCCCAAAATGCAGCTGCGGCGATACACATCTGCGTAATGTTTCGACCAGATCAGCTTGCGCTGTCCGTGCAGACTGATCCGGCCGATACATTCCGTCTAAGGGGGATAGATAGAGTAGTGATTCCTGAAACAGAAAATCCACAGGTAGAGAAAAGTGTCTATCCGGGTACGCCTGTGTGGCATGCTTCGGCTGATCCGGGTCGTACATTACGCAGAGTCCACAATGTTGATTATCTCACGAGACGGCCTTCACATTGATTATTGCCAAGCTACGCCCCTGATAGTTGAACAATAACATATCGAATGAATGAACAGATTCATCAAACGTATAACGCAATTTAATGAGTAAATCCACATTGAAATGGTAATGATATTTTAGCTTTTTACCCGATAAAATACTTTGAAAACGTCTGAGAAAAAGACAAGACATCTCATCCAGGACATTTGGTGTCATCAATTATATTTAAAAAAAACTAGTGAACAAGATAAATTACTCTTTTTTGAAAAAAGTCGTCATTGGCCAACAAAATTTAATAGGTTGATGGTGCAAAGGCGTTAAATGCCGTATTTATCAGTGGGCATTTGTGAATTGATCAATGTTAATGTACATACATATAGTGGGATACATTACACTTATGAACATGAATTTTGTTTGATTTATTTTTACGCCGTTTTCAGCATTATTTCATTTATATCACAGTTCACTTATTCATGATCCCCAGGTAAACAAACCAGTACTAGGCTAGGAAATGTACCATGCCCAATGGTACTCCACCAGACTCTGCTGAGCCTGTACACCCAATTAGTCTCACAAGAGCATTCGCTGTCCCTGTGCGTATGATTAAAGTATACGTGAAGTTTTAAGCAAACAAACTAGAACTGTAGCCCCTTTAACTTGTACGCTAATCTACTGTTACACGATTCCGTTATGGAAAGTCAATAAGACAACGCTATCTATGTACAGCGATACGATTTCAAATTGTATGGTGGGGATTTTATAGTGGCTGAAGGTACGTATCTACCTATTGTCGAGTGCAGTGGTGGATTACACTTCACAAACGTGTTATCTAGTTACATGTGATGAGATAAGCAAACATCTTAAACTAACCGTAATAGTAACTTGTAGTGTCCTCCTTAAATAAAAGATTCGTTTAAATCCGTCTATATAAATGACCTCTTCACTCACAAAGCGCATAACTTTTACTCAGATACATATATCATAGTTACTCTATCTTTAGACAAATAAGATGAAGGCACGCAAAAACCGACCTACATGTACATGGTTTTTTTTACGACCAGATTTCGTATGTGTACGGTCAGGTGTAGGTCGGAACCGTTCCCGGGAGGCGTAAATGATACCAATGCAACTTGAAAAAGAACATGGAATGACCTGATCTGCGTTCGAGGCGGGACTAGCTGGTCTTATTTGTCCATGCCCACAAAGTCCCGTAAGATTATTTTACGTTTGACGTGGTTCAATTTATTTTAGGCACGTCCAGACTATTTGTAATCTTCCCGGCGGGGTCACATACAGTTACACCTGTGAAAATTCAATTTTACTTGTGTTTTTTTGTCAGAAGCTACTTATGAGACTTTATAACATGCAAAAAATTGATTATTTGATGTTTTACTCCGCTTTCAACAAATTTGCAGTTATATCACGGCATTTCCTTGGTAAGTTTATACGGGTCCATTTATCCTGACGCGAGCCTGTCAGTCGTAATGCAAACCCGAAACCCTGAATGCAAAGAAGCGATAGACATTACTACTACTTATAAAGTTTTTGGTATGACCCGACGGGGATCGAACGTACGACCGAGGCGGACGCTCTACCATTACACCACTAAGGCGGTCACGTGGAATTTGATTTAAGTCTGTACGATAAAGCAAGATCTACAATCGCCTCACGAGATTCTTTTAATGGGTTGTCTGGGCAATAATGGTTAGACAACCTTTTACACTCGTTTTCGCGGTCTCATTAGATATAAGCCGTCCCGCGAGAAAACCTACATTATTGACTCTGCGTAAAGTATCGACCCGGATCAACCTAAGGATGCCGCGCAGGCTGACCCGGACAGACACTTTTCGCCTTCTGTGGATTTTTTTTGTTTCAGGAATCATAACTCTATACCTCTCCCCCCTGAGACAGACGGCGTAGGTTTATCTGAATCCACAATGTTGGTTTCCCGTGGAAACATTGACCTCAATAGAGAACTCTTCTGTCTTCCACTGACATATTATCTTTTCAAACACATGTAATTGTTTAAATCTTTCCCTGTCTCTCTCTGTCTCTCTCTTGCACCTGGTTGACTATTTTTTCAGCTATGTTTTTATAACAAGTACAAAAATGCTCATTCATTTTGTTGAGATTACTGTATATTTACATTTACCAACATCAACATTTGGTACACTTTTTCAACATTAGATATGCAAAACTAGTGCAACTTAATTTGTTCACACTATTTTCGAAGTCGTCTGCCATATACAGGTAAAATGTCGTCTATATCACGTAATAAATGTTATAAAAGTCACCTTGAGACAACCTATCTGTTTAACGCATGCATTTAGAAATGTGAAAATGCTATATTTGGTTAAACGGATAAATCTGGGATGTCTAAGACAGTCAGAATGTTAAATATGCAATGAGACAACAATGCAGACGAACAATTAATCACTGTTAAGTTATACCTTCAAATGTCTCTGCCCTCGCCTTGCGTTATATGTTTTCTAGCTATGATATTACGTGCACATTCGTGCAGACATATTAGTTGACAAAAACGTCTGTGTAACCAAAGCGCTGAAAGTATTGATAATATAGGGATCTTTGTAAGGTGAAAAGCTATGGCATAGTTTATGTGGACACACGTTTCTGAAACAATGTCTCATCGGCATGTAAACAAACCAAACCAAAACTGTTTGAAACAACACAAATTGCCTGCCAATAACCAATACCTAATTATCAAAGTTTGGGGCTTTTCTGTATAACTCAAATAAAATCATGAATTACAAAAGATTGACAAACTAAGCAGCGACCCTTAAATATGATATTTCCTGTTCAGTTGATACTAAATATCCGCACTGTATATTGGAATCATGCTGATACATGTAAATGGCAGACAATCGAAAGCATGCTCGAGTTATGGTTTTTATGCAATTCGCATCTGCAGGCTATAAGTTTAAAATTGATAAGTTGAAACTTTATTGAGACAATGGCCGAAGAAAAAGCATGGCAAATGGAGATTATACCTAAAAACTCACATCATATTAATGTTCGAAATATTAGATCGTTCTCCTGATCACAGTGTATAAATGTGACCATGAAATGAATTTGCTAAACAGAAACAACGTTCAGACCAATGAATACAAACTGTGACGAACAGATATACGGATAGATAGACAAACAGATGGAAAGACAGTCGATCGCTCCGGACAAAGTAAACTAAACTTGGTGAAGCACTCATAAACGAACAAGAGCCTTCCATGTGTTGCATTCGAAAGTCATATAATAAGTGAGAACATGGAAAGACAAAATAATTACATACTCCATTAGTGACCTATAAGCCAAGATTTAAAATGTATTATGGCCAAACTTTATAAGGAAAAATAGTATAACTCATAAAATAAGCAGATAAGAATTATGTGCCTAATATTTATTTCTGTTCACCTGGTCACAAGGTATATAAGTGTGAACACTTTGAAATGAATCTGCCATACACAAGACGGACATATTTCTTTTGTATTTGTCCTAATCGGGGGCATTCTTTTCTTAACAGAACTAACATAATTCAGCAATACAGCTTTGAATTCAGTCTCATTCCTCTTACAAATATACCACCTCATTCATTACACCTTAACCACCCTCAGTCACTCTTGCTCTTGAAAAGGAGGAATTTCTCAGTGTCAGCAATGGCTCCATTTCCACAGCGGTTAGCTATCATGGAAACGATTTAATCCTTTCCCGCTTACAGATGCTTTTTTGACGTATAGGCAGCAGACGACATTTGAAAATATCGTGAAAGAAGGAGAAATTGTTTATCGTTGGCATGTTCTACTTTTGCTACAATGTTTTCAAATCCTTTCAATAATTGTAATTTTATTTACAGTGATTTTCATATGAATTCTAGGTCGTCTGCTGTAGACTTGTTGGGGTCACAGTGCGGTCGCCGTTTTCAAACAAAACTGACATTGAGGTCAAAGATAGTTCAGAGTGTGTTTCAGTTGTTGGAACTATTTTTACTTATTAATGCAAGCCGGTGGATTTTTGAGTTATTTAGTCAAACAAATCAAATCAGTGTAAAGCAGATGTTAACCAATCAAAAACTAGACTTTCGCGGATGTAGACAAGAGTTGAACACGGTTTCGGCATTTAGTCGAATTTCCGAAACTCATGCTAGGAATGGGATAGGTGCGAAATCCCATATCCCCAAATTAATAAAGCCAAGTCCCTTAGCTAGGTCGAAAGCGATGCGGGTTGTCAATCCAGGTAATGTGGGTTCGAACTGTGGATCGGCCATTTCTTTCCCGACGCTTAACAAATGTCAATGCTTCAAGCGTCATTCGTCTTCCACCAATGAACTTAGACTATATTTAGAAAAATAGCAAGTCGCTTGGAAGGACTTTTTCCTATTAAACACTTTTTTCCAAAGACGTTTGGTTGAGGACGCGTCAAAATGCGTTTGCATGAAGGGGCAAAAGATTTATCTGACAAAAGATGACAAGAAGAATGCGTCTTGTCTGCTGTCCTATTCTATATTTATGCTTTAACCTAAATCTGCCAAATTTTATATTGTTTCTTCTTCCGGTCTTAGACAGTGCTTTATTATGTCAACCATTTTATCGTTTTACAGAGAACATACACTTAATAAAACTTATACTGACTGTGCATATTTTTATTGAGTACAACTTTTTCATTCATTTTAACATTTTGATTACACACAACTTTGTTTATTGGCTAATGAGGCCGTTTAAATCAAGCTAATTTGGTTCGATTTACCGATTTATGAAGAACAGCGTGTAAAACGATGAATCGACAAAAACAACCAATGCAAGGGACAATGGTGGGTTGGCGCGAAAAAAAGGTAGCACGTGGTCAATTGTATATGTTTAACGCACATCCAAAAAAGACAAAATGTGGCGAATGTCAATATAGCAACGCGGATGAGCCGTTGGAATTGTCAATACCGGTGTCTACCAATCTAAGGTTAGTTCCAAAATTCCCTTATTTTTAAATAATCGAGACAACAAATGGTTGAATAAATGTAGGCTACCAGTAGTAATGATTGAAATAATCGTTGAATGTAAATTTATTGTTTTCAATAACATTTGCAGGTTCCGCGACGAATAGGAGTTCATCGTAACACGATATGAAACCTGATGCATAATTACAACGCAACTGGCAATGGTACAAACACCAACATTATGTTCATTAAGTTGGAATCATACCTTTGAAATAACGTCGTTTTTGACGTCAAAAAGTCCGTTTTTGCCACAATGATAAGGTTAAAGAAATCACCCTGACTTTCTTGTTCGAAGTGGTATTTGGAAAAAATCAACACCAGACTGTATGTCATAAAAGTACCTGCGTGATGATATAGATTCTATACAACTGCCAAGACAACTAACGTAACATAAAGGGGTTAAAATTTAACAGTAATTCTGTTATTTCTAATTTATATAAAAATTCGCACGAGATATGTTTTTTAAAAACAAATATGATTTAACAACCATTTACTAAACTTTCAAAAAAATCTATCGGGCAGATCTTTAGTTAATCGCAATAACAATGGCGATTTCTTTAACCCTTTCCCTCATATAGACGCTTTCTGACGCCTCTGCAGCAGACGGCTTTTTGAAAACATAGTGACAAAAGAAGAAATTGCACAAAACGTGCAATTTTGTTTTCCACTTTTAGTCATAGGTTATCCATTCAATTGTGCAGATTTTCTATGTTTTGACAAATAACGTTCAAAGTCGTCTGCTGCGGAATTGTCGTATGAGGGAAAGGGTTAACAGGAAAGAGGTTAAACACGTGTCAACATTCTTAAATGTTCAATTCGTTCTGTAATTTGATGTAGTTTCCACATTAAGTATAGAACTATTGAAAATTGGTTTAGGTGCCTTGCACTCAAAAAAGTATTGTTAACAATTGGAAGTCCTTATCAGACTTTAACTGGCAATTGAAAATGATTTACGGGGAAATTTATTGAAATGATTATAGAAGGCAGCAAGTTGCTTTGTCAGTGAATTTGTGTAAAAGAATGAGGAAGTGCTTTGCAATTTTAAAATAGTTTTAAACTGGTAATGTTTAAGACCAATTTTGTGAAATGTGTGTGCATTTTCGTAGGTAATTTACCAGTGATGGGGCGCATTTGCAGCGCACGAATTCTGAAACATTGTGGGTGGCAAAAGGGATGAGTTGCTTATACCATATAATTACTCTTTTTTTACACAATGTTTTCAATTAGATTAAATAATTACTTAAGACTCAAACAAGATTGTGCAACCTCAAATCTCACAAGTCGTCCGTGTCCACCCGTATGTATGTTAGTGAATCTTCAACGTTATTGCAAAGGAATCACGGCACGCGAATAGTGACTTTTGTTGAAACTGAATAGTTTGGTAATAACCATTTTAAAGTCTTCCAAATTGCTAGCATTTTTGGCCAAATGCCGATTATGGAACGTGAAATAGATTGCGCAATGTTCCGAATGAGGCATGACGCAGGCAATTTCTTCTTCGGAATTCGAAATTAGTAATGACACTCTCTCAGATTTGCCGTATGTTGGAACGCGTTCTTTTATATTTAGGCTTAAACTCTAGCTCTATTTATTTATCCTCGGTTATGAAGTGGTAGAGCGACCGTCTCGGGTTCGAGAGGTCGCAGGTTCGATCACCGACTTGGTCATACCAACTACTTTAAAAATGGTAGTAATTACTGCCCTCCTCGGCGCTCGGGGTTGCGGGATAAGCGGCTGGTGTCAGGATAAATTGACCAGTAGTATTGATAGCTAACCAAGGAAACGCCTTAATATAACTGAAACAAGATTGAAAGCGGCGTAAAACACAAATTAATCAATCAATCAATCTATTTAGGTATACGATGCGCGAGAACATATCATTTTATTGATAGTACATTTAGGCTGTCGTCATTTTTCTGACAAAACTTGTTTAACCCGTCCCCAACATACATTCGCATTCAGACTCACGTCGAGCAGACGAATGTCCAGAACATCGTTGATCACAATGAAGACAAACACCTTTTGCCATCAATGTTTTCATCTTTATTGAAGTAGTAGAGAAACATTTATAGATATTACCCATGTTTATGTCAAAATAATTTCAATGTCGTCTGCTGCAGATTTGTTGTATGTGTCAGAAGCAAGAACATCGTTGATCACAATGAACACAAAAACACTTTTGCAATCAATGTTTTCATCTTTATTGAAGTAGTAGAGAAACATTTATAGATATTACCCATGTTTATGTCAAAATAATTTCAATGTCGTCTGCTGCAGATTTGTTGTATGTGTCAGAAGCAAGAACATCGTTGATCACAATGAACACAAAAACACTTTTGCAATCAATGTTTTCATCTTTATTGAAGTAGTAGAGAAACATTTATAGATATTACCCATGTTTATGTCAAAATAATTTCAATGTCGTCTGCTGCAGATTTGTTGTATGTGTCAGAAGCAAGAACATCGTTGATCACAATGAACACAAAAACACTTTTGCAATCAATGTTTTCATCTTTATTGAAGTAGTAGAGAAACATTTATAGATATTACCCATGTTTATGTCAAAATAATTTCAATGTCGTCTGCTGCAGATTTGTTGTATGTGTCAGAAGCAAGAACATCGTTGATCACAATGAACACAAAAACACTTTTGCAATCAATGTTTTCATCTTTATTGAAGTAGTAGAGAAACATTTATAGATATTACCCATGTTTATGTCAAAATAATTTCAATGTCGTCTGCTGCAGATTTGTTGTATGTGTCAGAAGCAAGAACATCGTTGATCACAATGAACACAAAAACACTTTTGCAATCAATGTTTTCATCTTTATTGAAGTAGTAGAGAAGCATTTATAGATATTACCCATGTTTATGTCAAAATAATTTCAAAGTCGTCTGCTGCAGATTTGTTGTATGTGTTCGCCACATGCCGATTCAGAAGTAAGTTCTCCATATTTATAACATTATCACAATGAACACAAAACACTTTTGCCATCAATGTTTTCATCTTTATTCAAGTAGTAGAGAAGCATTTATAGATATTACCCATGTTTATGCCAAAATAATTTCAAAGTCATCTGCTGCAGATGTGTTGTATGTGACAGACGGAAGAGAAATATAGCGTGACTATAATTCGCCTCATTCCGATTCAGAAGTAAGTTCTCCATATTTTTAATATTATCACAATGAACACAAAACACTTTTGCCATCAATGTTTTCATCTTTATTCAAGTAGTAGAGAAGCATTTATAGATATTACCCATGTTTATGCCAAAATAGTTTTAATGTCGTCTGCTGCAGATGTGTTGTACGTGACAGACGGAAGTGAAAATATAGCGTGACTATAATTCGCCACATTCCGATTCAGAAGTAAGTTCCCCATATTTATAATATTATGTAAAACGAATCAGGTGCAGAATCCGCTGGAAAAGAACAATGTTTTCCACTTTTTGTCATAGGTTATCCATTCAATTATGGAGATTTTCTATTTTTTGACAAAAAACGTTGAAAGTCGTCTGCTGCGGAATTGCCGTATGAGGAAAAGGGTTAACAACACTAACATTGTCGCAAAAACATAGCTTTGACGTCAAAAACGACCTTATTTCAAAGGAATGATTCCACCTTAATGCAAATGCGTTAAAGCTGTTATAAACAGTCATGTGATTCAACCTTAATGCAGCCTGATCATGGTCTATTCTAAATGCTTTATAGTCGTCGAAGTATACTTTACTTTTCATGAAAAACAAACAAACAAACACTAGCAAAAAGCCAAACAGTAGAGATAATGTCGTGTGTTTATGTCATTTCTTTATTCACGGTGTGTACACAGCATCTTTAAAAAAAAAGAAGCCGTGTGAAGCGATAATGGTGGCTTTGATTTCATTCTGCAGTCATTGAAAACTAAATCGAGTTTGTGCGTTTGTACAGTCTAACCAAATCATTCACTGTCCGGCTATACATTATATATATATAGTATAGCGCTAGATACACATCTTTAAACATAATCGTACTACATATATTGTATACTCCCTCTCCTAGTTTATTCCCGTTTATATATCTACGTTTGAGCGATAGCGACAAGGAAGAGCACAAAGAGTCTATTTCGCATGTAAGTGCTCCTGAAAAACTAACATTACCGTAATTATTACACGTGTAGATGAGCGGTGCTCAAGAGAAACCGGACTGTTATGTACAACATGCACGTGTAGATGAGCGGTGCTCAAGAGAAACCGGACTGTTATGTACAACATGCACGTGTAGATGAGCGGTGCTCAAGAGAAACCGGACTGTTATGTACAACATGCACGTGTAGATGAGCGGTGCTCAAGAGAAACCTGACTGTTATGTACAACATGCACGTGCAGATGAGCAGTGCTCCGGGAAACTTAACGATACATACATATACTGGTGAAAATAAGCCATACTCAAGGAAATCCAACATAAATGTATTTCTGGACGTGTAGACGAGCAATGCTCCTGGAAAAACCCCATCTAAAACGTAAATGTTACACGTGTAGACGATCAATGTTGTTACACGTGTAGACGAAAAAACACCTTAAACGAACTTAAACGTAATCGTTACACGTGTAGATGAGCGTTGCCCAAGGACAACCATCACTAACGTAATAATTACACGAGTAGATGAACGGTGCAAAAGTAAATTTAAATTTAACGTAATAATTACATGTATAGATGGGCGATCCTCTAAGATAACAAACTAAACTTACCTTTTTGCAGATGTAGATAAGCGATGTTCCAGGAAGACCAGCCTCAATACGTATAGACAAGCGGTGCTCCATGAAAACCACCATTAACGTAATTGTAACGTGAGTAGATGTTCTCCAGGAAAACCATTATGTACGTAATTGTTATGAGTGAAGGTGAGCGGTGCTCTAGGACAACCAAGATTAATGTTATTATTACACTTATAGCTAAGTAGTTCTTCAGGAAATCCAACATTAACGTAATTATCATACAAGTAGAAGAAAGGTGCTCCAGAAAACCAACATTTACGTAATAAGTACACGAGTAGATGAGCGGTGCTCAAGTAAAATCAAGTTTAACGTAATAATAACACGTATACATGTAGATGGGCGTTCCTTTAAGAAAATAACCGTAACGTACCTTTTTGCACATCAGCAATGTTCTAGTAAAACCAGCCTCAATGTAATATGTATACGTGTAGATGAGCGCGACTCCAGTAATACCAACAATAACGTAATTCATACACGTGTAAGATAAATGGTATTCCAAGAAAACCAGCCTCAATGTAATATGTATACGTGTAGATGAGCGCGACTCCAGTAATACCAACAATAACGTAATTCATACACGTGTAAGATAAATGGTATTCCAAGAAAACCAGCCTCAGTGTAATATGTATACGTGTAGTTGAGCGCGACTCCAGTAATACCAACAATAACGTAATTCATACACGTGTAAGATGAATGGTATTCCAAGAAAACCAGCCTCAATGTAATATGTATACGTGTAGATGAGCGCGACTCCAGTAATACCAACAATAACGTGATTCATACACGTGTAAGATAAATGGTATTCCAAGAAAACCAGCCTCAGTGTAATATGTATACGTGTAGATGAGCGCGACTCCAGTAATACCAACAATAACGTAATTCATACACGTGTAAGATGAATGGTATTCCAAGAAAACCAGCCTCAATGTAATATGTATACGAGTAAATGATCCGGACTCCCGTAATACCAACAATAACTAATTCATACACGTGTAAGATGAATGGTATTCCAAGAAAACCAGGCTCAATGTAATATGTATACGTGTAGATGATCCGGACTCCCGTAATACCAACAATAACGTGATTCATACACGAGTAACATGAATGGTATTCCAAGAAAACCAGCCTCAATGTAATATGTATACGTGTAGATGAGCGCGACTATAGTAATACCTACAATAACGTAATTCATACACGTGTAAGATAAATGGTATTCCAAGAAAGCCAGCCTCAATGTAATATGTATACGTGTAGATGAGCGCGACTCCAGTAATACCAACAATAACGTAATTCATACACGTGTAAGATAAATGGTAGTCCAAGAAAACCAGCCTCAGTGTAATATGTATACGTGTAGATGAGCGCGACTCCAGTAATACCAACAATAATGGGATTCATACACGTGTAAGATGAATGGTATTCCAAGAAAACCAGGCTCAATGTAATATGTATACGTGTAGATGAGCGCGACTCCAGTAATACCAACAATAACGTAATTCATACACGTGTAAGATGAATGGTATTCCAAGAAAACCAGCCTCAATGTGATATGTATACGAGTAAATGATCCGGACTCTCGTAATACCAACACTAACGTAATTCATACACGTGTAAGATGAATGGTATTCCAAGACAACCAGCCTCAATGTAATATGTATACGAGTAAATGATCCGGACTCCCGTAATACCAACAATAACGTAATTCATACACGTGTAAGATGAATGGTATTCCACGAAAACCAGCCTCAATGTAATATGTATACGTGTAGATGAGCGCGACTCCAGTAATACCAACAATAACGTGATTCATACACGAGTAACATAAATGGTTTTCCAAGAAAACCAGCTTCATTGTAATATGTATACGTGTAGATGAGCGCGACTCCAGTAATACCAACAATAACGTAATTCATACACGTGTAAGATAAATGGTATTCCAAGAAAACCAGCCTCAATGTTATATGTATACGTGTAGATGAGCGCTACTCCAGTAATACCAACAATAACGTAATTCATACACGTGTGGATGCGCGGTGTTCCAGTAAAACCAGCCGTAACATAATTAGTACGCATGTGGAAATATATTCTGGTACATTCATACTTAAGGATTCAAGCGATACTGTTTTACGAAATTCCTCAAAACTTTCTTTGACTTATAGGCGAGCAGTACAGAATCAGATCAGACGACTTGCACTGGTACGCAGGTTAATGTAGATCTACAAGTGTGTCGCTAAATGATGTTCTTCTATGTAGTATCTTTTTCTTCTAAACTGCAAATTTATTATATCATTTGAATAAATGATAACAAAACATACTTGGGTCTATCAAAGAAGTATTTTATATAATTTTCTTGTGATTTATTGCATTATAACTTATGTAATCAGTCTCGTGGAAATGATATGATGAATCTGCAGCAGACTACTAATGCAAACATTGTAGCAATGTGATATCACTCATCAAGAGCAATTTCTCATTTTGGCACAAACGTTTAAACACGTGTTGAAATACAGCTTACTTTTGTTGTAACCCTTATGTCGCTGCATTTCCGCAGTTGGTACCACCTCGCTGTTGCAATGGTAAAGCGCCCGCCCTGGGTGCGGACGATCGTGGGTTGATCCCTGGTCATACTAAATAATTAAAAAATTGTAGTATTGGCTGCCCTCCTTGGCGCTCATTGTTGCGGGGTTAGCATTGCGACGGACTGGCTGGTGTCGAGATAAATGGACCAGTAGTGCTAGAACCTTACCTACGAAACGCCGTGATATAACTGAACAATTGTTGAAAGCGGCATACTACACAAAACAATCAATCAATCAATGCTGCAAGTGCTACCACTGCAACTCTTACTATCTTCCACATGAATGTTACTTTTTATACTTTAGATACATATTGATACACGATTAGCGAACACTGTAGATCAAGATTAAACAGCACGGACGTGAAGATATATATTTGCCTATGTTAGTCGCATAGCTATACGGTTCAAAGTACAATACGACAGTCGTATCATGTTAAGCATTATTCCCGCTAAATACATTTTCTGTATTCGTGTATTATCCTATATATATATATATCTAAATATATGTCTCCATTTACATTTTCATCAACAGAGAGTGTAAATAACTTTATATTTATCTACCTTTATTGTGTGTGTCCATACTCATGTATGTTTGAATATGTTGTATTTTGTCTATGAACCATATGAGCCGTCCCGCGAGGAAACCAACATTGTGGCCTCTGCGTAATGTATCGACCCAGATCAGCCCAAGCATGCCGCGCAGGTTAACCCGGATAGACACTTTTCGCCTCCTGTGGATTTTCTGTTTCAGGAATCACTACTCTATACATCTTTCCCCCTAAGACGGAATGTGTCGGCCGGATCAGTCTGCGCGGACAGCGCAGGCTGATCTGGTCGATACATTACGCAGATGATATGAGCCGTTCCACGAGAAAACCAACATTATAGCCTCTGCGTAATATATCGACCCAGATCAGCCCAAGCATGCCGCGCAGGTTAACCCGGATAGACACTTTTCGCCTCCTGTGGATTTTCTGTTTCAGGAATCACTACTCTATACATCTTTCCCCCTAAGACGGAATGTGTCGGCCGGATCAGTCTGCGCGGACAGCGCAGGCTGATCTGGTCGATACATTACGCAGATGATATGAGCCGTTCCACGAGAAAACCAATATTATGGCCTCTGCGTAATGTATCGACCCAGATCAGCCTGCGCAGTCCGCGCAGACACCTCGTAACAAGCTGCATGTATATGTCCCCTTTTATAAAATATTTTCTTTTTAAGTATGGATTTGGACACGTTTGGATATTTCATTATGTTGGAAATGACAAAGAGTTTTTAAAAGGTTTTACATAAAAAATAGAAGATGTTTTCACTCAGAAATGCCATACTGATATAAACAAAACCGCAAAAGCAATACATTACAAACATTTCAAATCATTATCAACTCTCGAAACTTTCCTTTGTATTAAAGAAAGCATTGTCAAGTTTTTACAGGGATAGGCGTTTATCAATCGATCGAAACTACATATTTTGCCAAATATGTGAAAAAACAAGGCATTTATGTCATTGAAGACGAGTTTCATTTCTTCTTTGAGTGTAAGAGATTATAATGAAATACTTAAAACAGACATGGATTATAAATAGATGTATTTGAACGAATTTAGTTAGACTAATACATGTTATGGAATAAACCATAGTGCAATTTCAACAAAGAATAGAAAACATTGCCAAAAAATGAAAATTATATATTCATATGTTATCCTATGCAAATTTCTCAAAAGTCGTATATATCTCTTTCTCTAAACAATTAACGTATATTGGCATGACGGTACAATCTTTACCGTCACTCTTGTCTAATTGTATTATATAATTGTATATATTGTATAATGGGTCGGTGGCCTAAATACTTGAAATAAAATATGTCTATGTCTATTTTACCAAATTTCCTGTAGGACAAAAACTGGAGTGGTTTAATTTTCAACATAGAACAGTCGACTTTGCGAAATTCAATAGTGAAAGACCTCAGAAGACTCGAAGGTTTCATCCCGGTCCTCGACGGCCATAGCTGTCAATCCAGGGGTTGTGAGTTCGAATCCCGGCTCGGCCAACTTTCTTTCCGAGGATTGACAAAAGTCAATGCGACATGCGTCATTCGTCTTCCACCAATTGGCTAAGTCTATGTGGAAAAGCAGCCAGTTGCTTGGGAAGATTGTTATGTGGAGTACTGGTGTCAGAAAACAAGGAAATGCATGAGTAGGTGAACTGGCCGCCATGATATAACTGAGAAATTTTTAAAAAACGGTGTTAAACCCCAATCAATCGACGGCCATAGTAGATTGCCCTTGGGCAAATAACACGGACCACTTTTCGTCCAACAGAACATTTGGTAATGTTTTTTTTTGTTGTAATTTTACTACTTTCCTAGCGCATCGGGAGCGGGCATAGAGGGTTCACTCTCTAATCTGGTCATACTAAATACTTTACAATGGTTGACGTGTTTCTTTCATAGGTATTGTCTCCGTGGTGGACATGTTAGAGCATCAGCCTTTTGAGTATTAACTCGGGCCAGTCTCGTCATACGAAATACTGTTTAAATGGTAAACGTGTATAATTAAATCTTCCTTCTCTGCGTCACACCAAATACTTTAAAAATTGTAGTAGTGGCCTCTCTCCTTGGCATTCAGGGTTGCTGGGATAGCATTACGACTGCATGATACGCTGGTGTTAGAATGAGCTTACCAGCAGTTCTGATGATTAACACGGGACACGTCGTGACACGACTTTTATAGTCTCGTAGTCGGCGCGAAACACAATTCGAACTAACACCCGCGCAAACACGCCTATGTTTATTTCACAAGAGACACAGCTCAAAAACAACGTTGATAGAAACAATGACTACCAAACATGAGGAAGTTTCCTTATACGATTTTATGAATGACATATCTCACAGTATGAATGAATTAATTATACACAAAAAGTTTGAATAAATTATACGCATTACTTTTTTTTTCTTGAGGGATATATACTGTGACCTCGGTATATAAATAGCACTCATATAACAATATGACAGGTCCATCTGTCTCAGGCTCGTGAATACACAAAACATTCATCAGCCTCCTATGATATTCACTTAGTTTGGTTGAAAAGTACTTGACGCAGATATATGGCAACTGTATCTCAGATGTATCATGCCGTTTCCTGGTTAACCCTTTTCCACATGCAGATGTATTATGATGCATCTGCAGCAGGCGACTTTTGAAAACATTGTCACAAAATGAAATCAAACTGAACAGTATGAGCAACTTCGTTCTATTAACACATTTTTTTTACTACTCAATTCAATAATTGATGTTCTTTTTAACATTCTTGCGTATTATATGTGTTGTAAGTCTTCCTGCATAATTGTTGTTTGTGGGGCATGGTTTAATGACGTGTGCTACTTGAACGGTCCATGCTGATTAAAAAGTCCAAACTGCCGATAATGGGTATCTGATGAAAAGCGAATACATACTTAATACGTATCTGAATACATACAAAAAACATAACTGATGCATAGAAAATGCAGAACGTAATTCTTTCAAAAAAGATATATCTGATGTATACAAAACACATTACAGAATGCACGCAAATCCCTGACCGGTTTCAGGATTTTTCTGAGGTGTTTGCAGTCCCTCCCACTTACCTAGAGATCAAGTACTTGTCCTTTCCAGGACAAAAAATGCCTCGCGTGTATCGGTGCTATACACCTAGCACGTTACAGAACCAATGTGTCTTTTCGGAAAGGGTTAGGGTATCACACCCGGACTCCTTTGTATCTAACCATGTCTCTTAAACTTATCTCCACCTATCAGATGCGTGTACACTAACAGTGTTATGCTCAGTCAGAACAATTGTTCTCTATAAGTACATTATATAACATTACTTTACAAAGTACTAGAACTGTAACCCCACTATATTAAGGTAAATATGCCCATAAATGATGTTAAAGTGGGGCATCATTAAGTCTCCAAATTGTTAAATACGGCTCCAATATTATCGTAATAAATTGTACTAATGCAAGAGTCCTTATACTATACCTACAAGATAGACCGTCAATGTTGCATATTTACTGTTTTACTGTTTTACCCATGTACCATACATCTGGCTTGAGTTCAAACCCCAGCTCGGCCAACATTCGTTCCGACAGTTGACAAAATCACTGTGGCGTTCGTTTCCATCCAATTGTGAAAAGCAGACAGTTCTTTGGAAAGAATGTTGTGCGGAGTACTGGTGTGAGAAATCCAGGAAATACATGAGTAGGTGAAATGGCCGTTGTGATATGACTGAAATTGTTATAAACGGCGTCGTTAAAACCCAATCAATCAAATAATTACGTAAAAAAAAGCTCGGTCCTTGGAAGATTATGACGCTGATTGTCTGTTTTATTGTATATCTGTATCAGTGTAACGTTTGAGGTGTCACGAATAAATGTTCAGTACACTCGCGATAACTCGAACTCGAAAAGCATCCATACATTACATCGAGTTCTCGACGTGTTCGCAAGTTTAACCTAGCATACAATACATTAAACTACTACTACCTTACTTTATCCTACAGTGCTTACTACTACATTACGTGTTCGCAAATATAACCTAGCATACAATACACGACACTACTACTACCTTAACTTATCCTACAGTACATACTGCTACATAACGCTTTCGCAAGTCTACCCAAGCATACAATACACTACACTACAATCACCTTACCTTATCCTACTGTGCTTACTGCTACATTACGTGTTCGCAAGTTTAACCTAGCATACAATACACTACACTACAATCACCTTACCTTATCCTACTGTGCTTACTGCTACATTACGTGTTCGCAAGTTTAACCTAGCATACAATACACTACACTACAATCACCTTACCTTATCCTACTGTGCTTACTGCTACATTACGTTTTCGCACGTCTACCATAGCATGCAATACACAACACTACCACTTCCTTGTCCTATCCTACAGCGCTTACTGCTACATTACGTGTTCGCAAATCTACTCTAGCATACATTACACAACACTACTACTACCTTACCCTAGCATACAATACGCAACACCACTACTACCTTACCTAGCATACAATACAACACTACTACTACCTTACCCTAGCATACAATACGCAACACCACTACTACCTTACCCTATCCTACAATACACAACACTACTACAACCTTTTCTTATCCTTCAGTGCTTACTGTTACGACCCTATGTATCCCTACACAGCTACGACTAGTATGTAACACCACTCTATACAGCTAATACTACTTTACCTTGAACTTCCCTACCCTGGTTACTGATAATACCGTAACTGAGATTACAATGATGCTACTACCTTAACCTACGTCGCTTAACCACTACTTATACGACATTTGTTCTACACTACACTGCTTACAGCTACCTTACTTGGGACTACATTTCCCTACACTGCTACTTATACTACCTTACTTTACCCTAGACTACATTCCCTACAGTTACGGCCATTATGAAAAGACAGATCTGTTCGAGGACTCGGTTTGAGTCGAAGTACATGTATACGAGTTATCACATATTCGATTTATTTCGAGTCCACTATTTAACTCAACGTATACATGTACTTCTAGATGTCATAGGCGAGTGAGCGAGTGAGTGATTGAGTGAATTTAAACATTTTGTAAACCTTTTATTTATTTATATGTTCACAAAAACGCATACAAGTATAAGAACAATGCTATAAGTACCACATATAGACGTAAATGTTTGAATGACTGTTATCTTTTGAAACACATTTCTCCTGTTTTAGGTCACGCCTAATTATGGATGGTTCACCCTAAGTGTTACCAGGATCGGCCAGTGCCGCCGCATTATAAGTTATCGGGTTTGTTACTGACCCACTGCGGAAATATAGGGGGTCTGTAGGATTAATAGGGGACGAGGCGATAGCCGAGTCCCCCTATTCATCCAACAGACCCCCTATATTTCCGTAGTGGGTCAGTAACAAACCCAATAATGTATTCATTTCTGAACTATACTGTAACTTGTTGATATGTGTTGGTAGCAAAATATGACGTCATGAGTAAAAGATCTATCAATATTGATTAAAGAATTGGAATAGATATATATATTAAAAAAATACACCGGTTGAACATGAACACATTTATTTCAATTAATTTCATTTCTTTCTGGGTAACTGGTAACATTTGAGAGCCACTTTACGTAAACCAACCAAATATAAGGGGTATGCACGTGACACGCTTTAACCAATGAAATTGCTAGAATTTCGTGGGAGGCGAAATAAAGTCTGATATGGATATTCAAATATCACAATCTAGTCAGGTAAGCATATTTTAAATATTTAGTAAACGGTTTCGACAGAATAAAGACACATATAATTTGCGCAACCCGTTTGTTCTCTTTATTAATTGATATATCACCTATGGTTTACCTGCACCATTTATGTTGCCAACCATGCAAAAAACACGAGTTGGAAATTGTTAATAGTGTAGGGATAGATCGGTCGATATATCTACTCTATATTATCAGAATCTACTCTAGTTGACAGAAACTTCTAATCAATTTGTGCAAATAATATGTGAACAGTGTAGATATTGACAAAGGCGTAAACCACAGCGACCAGTTCAAATAGAAATGTGTTTCGTCAATTTCTCGCAATTGTGTAGTACACACAAAATTCTTCGCAGTTAGACTATTTATATACCATTTTGTCAATCATTGGGGATAATCAATGGCCGAGTCTGGATTTGAACTCACGTCCCATGGATTGATAACCTTATCGTTACCGACTGAGCAATACCGGGTCGACACGCTGTCATTACTTACATACAGCTTACAATGACTAAGTTATTCACAGAACGAAAGTTTTAAAACTGCTGATTGATAAATTGATTGGGGTTTAACGCCGTTTTTAACAATTTCTCAGTCATATCACAGCGGCCAGTTCAGCTACTCATGTGTTTCCTGGTTTTCTCACACCAGTACTCCACATAACAATCTTCCTAAGCAACTGGCTGCTTTTCCACATAGACTTAGCCCATTGGTGGAAGACGAATGACGCATGTCGCAATGACTTTTGTCAAACGTCGGAAAGAAAGTTGGCCGAGCCGGGATTTGAACTCGCAACCCCTGGATTGACAGCCCGCGTCGTTACCGACTGATCATCCGGGACTCGGTTTTTAAAGCTGCTGGACTCCAGATGGAAATCAAAATGTTAAAATGTTGTAATTTCTGCAAATATTGCTAATAGTGAGAACAAAGTAAGTAGTAAAAAAAACTATTTTGGCAGTAAAAGTTGAAAAACATTCAATTGAAAGTCATGAAAATATACAAAGTTTGGCTTACTGGGTATGTTTACCCAAGAAAAAAAATATTTAGATGATTATGGTACTGGAAAGCAAACTTATTACTTACCTTTATTCCATAATCATGATTCTAATATTTCAAGACAACTTTTGAACAGTTTTAAAACTTTGACTTTACCATCTATAATCTGGAATTAAGCACCTTTAAGGTAATTTGGTGCTGAATGGATTATCCCTTTGATATAAAGCTCATAGCTGTTCTCAAACGCCAGGGTCGTATCAATCGCCGCTTTCAATATTTCTTTCAGTTATAAAACTGCGACTGCTGGGAAAGTTGAAGACGTATTGTCCGTGTTTAATGACCTGTCGCTTTGTGAATACATACCAAGGTCAGTTGATATATATATGCATAGTATGCCGACCTTATCATATATTTATTATGACGCAGTTCTATCAGCACTTACAATAGTACTAACCACACACGTACATTGATTGGTTGGAGATAAGCATTTTTCAGTTATATCACAGCGGCCAGTTCACCTATTCATGTGTTTCCGGGCTTTCTCACCCCATTACCCCATACAGCATACTTTCCAAGCAACTGGCTGTTTTTCCACATATACTGTTAGCCCATTGGTAGAAGACGAATGACGCTGGTCACAGTGACTTTTGTCAAACGTCGAAAATAATGTTGACCGAGCTGGGTTCGCACTCAGAACCCCTGAATTGACAGCTTGCGTCGCTACCGACTGAGTTACCGGTGCTCGGCAGGAATACAAAGGTCAGCGTATAGATACGCATATAATCGCAAGATTCTTCAATGTAATCTTGCTTTCGGCAAAGTATTTGTAGTATCTTCTAACGAGGGGCGTCGGAAAGAGTGTTGGCCGACCACAAACGTACAAGGAACCATTTGGCGATATACAGTCGTGTTTATATCTGTATTAAGACTTTCCAAACGAATTTAGTGGCTTCCCTCCCTGGAGTTAAGGGTTACGGGGATATCAATGGTGTCGGACTAAAACAATACTGGTTAATTTGATAACTTACACAGGAAAACCGTGATATAACTGAAATACTGTTTGAAAGCTGCGTAAACTACGATCATAGAAAACAATCTATATGTGTACTCAAAATGACATTGCGCTACAGTTGTACACGTCTACGTATTAATAACAAACACATATTTTGACATATGACAAATATATCTACAAATTAACATAACACATTAAATTAACGATGAGGCCATTTCCATTAGCGTTACGCAATCTGCTCCGCTGTCCCGTACAATGTACTCTCGGTTGACCCGTTTGACCTCTCTTACGTAATACACCCTGTCAATTTCGTCTCACAAAACGTCATAAATAATTCGCTTGCCATTGACATGATTGTAGCTGTAAGTTCCGAAGCACCATTCGGGCTGTGAAATGATGTTATTATTACACGTCTGATGCGTCAATTTGTCCCCGAGGTCATTTTTTGTCAACATTCCGTTTTCGGACTGTATATTAAAGCTTTCCCGCATACTGATGCATTCGGATGCATCTGCAGCAGATGACCTTTGATAACATTGCGAGAAAAGTGGAAATTGTTCATAATCAGCATCTTCTAGTATCGCCACAATGTTTTCAACTACATGTTTATCCGACAGTTATAATTTCGTTGTTCAAGATTTTCCATATATATGCATTAATGTTTTTCAAAACCGTATGCTGTAGATATGTTGCATGTGGGAAAGCGTTAAAGGTGTATTGCGAAAAATGATTGACGATGAACAAATTGCGCACAGCCCACTGTTTCCGTGAAAAGTCAAATCTGGTCCACCGACCATTTATCTAGTTATTTTCCGTAAATTTACGATTTCAAATTCCATTATTGCATGTATACCTATAAACTCCGCAGACTAACACGGACATTCACGAAGTAATTCGTACCATTACTAACATTTTCTTTTTAAAATTATTTAAGTATAATTAACCGGCGTGTATTGAACCTGCGACCTACCGCACCTAAGGAAGACGTTCTACCAATACATCATTACACTTCATCGATGGTAGCTGATACTATGCAAAGCGAATGACGAGTTGTTCATATGAAACTCCAGTGCATGCAAACAGTTTAACTAAAGAAGAAATTGCTCAAAATGAGATTTTTTTTTCTGTTGGCACAATGTTTTCAACCCTTGTCAATGGTTATACCTTCATTTATAGAGGGTTTCTACATATTTGTCTAAATGTTGTCCAAGTCGTCTCCTGCAAATGTGATGCATGTGGGAAAGGGTCAAATAGAAAGAAGCCAAATCAATATTTGTTTAATTTGAACGAATTCTTCCTGAAACCAGCGAGATTACACATGATGCGTAGCCCCGGATCACGAAGAAAGAAAACAAAAACAGTAATTCCCCTGTCAACATTATGACTAAACAGGGGTTTAAACCATTAAACGCCAAAAATTCCCCTAATGACCACCACAATCGACTGATATGATAGACCCTTAGCAACAAAAAACAGATCTGTAGGAAACGTAAAACACCTACATATGTAGCTAACTATGTGAAAAAGCTTTATAAATAAAAAAAGAAATATTGTAGAGAAATTACTCATTTTGAGCAATTACTCCTTTTAGTAACACTATTTTTAAAAGTCGTACGTTACATATTCGTCAAAATGCGTCCTCATGTGGGGAAAAATGTTAACGATAGGACGTCATGTCAATAGTAATACACACAAATAGTTACGTCATTGGCGTAGACGGTTCACACACGTCGACCAATACCACGTGACGTTCTCATTAGTCAGGTGTCATAAATAACAAATCAAAGTAAATCAATGTTGGAAGTGATTGGCAGTCGGGACGTCAACCGTCGTTAACCTGTCCTACGTGCCCGAATAAAACTAAATAACAGAATTAAATAGCCAGTTCCCATATACGTACGCGATCAGACGGATCGAGAGAAACCTCATGGTAAAAGGGAATAATTGCTTAATTTGTTTTCTTCTTTTCCAACATTTTGTTGAGCTTCGAATCAAAATGATATTTTCCTAGTCTAATAGTTCACATATGTTCTCAAAATTTAGGCAAATGACATCATAATAAAATAAAAAGTAAACGTTTAAGCCTGGTCATTAAAAAAACAACCATTTCATTGGGAACCATGATGACTCGTATCGGAAAACTAATCGTACGCGTCAGATCGTGCAAACCACCTTGATAGCGTAGATGTAAAGCGTCCAAACCGAATGCTGGAGGTTGCGATGACACATACGAAGGACTTTAAAAAGGGTAGTATTGACCTTTCCTTAAATGCGCTATTACAACTGATGCGCTGGTGTCAGATCGAATGTACCAGTCAGTAGTACTGGTAACTTACATAATTTGATAATTATACTTTTAAATTCATAATTTTTCAGAGCTGTTCTCAAAGTAATCTCCTACTGATTTTATTAGCTATTTCTACTTTTATCAAATTCACCGTACTCCTTTTCTGGTAAATCGACTTTTTCTTTGAACCACGGCCTGTTTTTTAAGCAAAACTGCTGTATTTCTAAGAAAACGCAAGAAAAAGCAAGGAAAATGTCCCTTTACTATAAAAGGAGTACGGTGACCTATATATTTTTTTGCATTTTTTATAATTACAGAAAATTCTATTATGTAGAATGGAAAATTTCTATAATTTTTTTTTTTCGGGGGTAAAATGGAACACAATTTCTACCTTGAAAAACAGCTTAATTTGTTTTGTTTTTTTTTTCTAAAAAATTCCTTTTTCATATTGGATTACATTCTATATATAAAGGTAAATTTGAACTTTAATATGATTTGTAGATTTCATTTTGATTTTTTTGTGTGTGTTTTAGGTTTTCGGCCAAAATGCCTATATTTGTGCCTTTGATGAAATTGGTCATGTCATTGACAGGCCAATATTATATTTTTAGATAGATTACAACAATTTTTTTTTCTTATTTCAACCAGTTATTGTATGTACTAATAAAATACAAAGAATAAAGAAATTCTATGGTTGGGAAATAAAGTGTTTGTGAAAAAACTGTAGCATACGCCTTTAACAGCGTTATACATGTACTTTGTCTTTACCAACATTTCCCCCCACACAATAGTTCTGCAGCAAAAGGATACTGAAAACAATCGAGGCAGAAAATACGAGAAGATGTAAGTCTGGCTGCGCCTCGACCTCACAACTCCTTGATTGACATAAATGTACCGACTGAGCTACCGGGTGTCGGTTCTACAGAATGAAGTAAATGACGCAGTAGTTCAAGGAAAGTATCACACAATGAAAGACAATGAAACCAGGTCACGATTAAATGATCACGTGACATCTCCGATCTGGTAACGCCTTAGATGGTATTAAATTCGGATATGTTTCGCGTAGAAATATGTTAAATCTTTTAAATATGTTATCCTATTTAACATTCAAATGTTTATCAAAGATATGGCAGTGGGTTTGTGCGCATGTCTACGTCACGATTAAATAATCAGGTCACATCTCCGATCCGGTAACGCCTAAGATGGTATTAAAGTCGGACATGTTTCGCTTAAAAAAATATTCAAAACAATTAAATGTGTTCTCCTTCACATGGTTATCAAAGACTATGTGACAGAGGGGGGTTGACTTCGTTTACACGTACAGGCTTGCCGGGACTTCACTGTTTCTCATAACGTTTCAACAACCTAGGACCAATTTGGAATAAGATCATAACAAGTTTTATCATTTTGACATGGAGAAGAATTTAAATAAGTTTTAAGCAACTTGGTTTCTAATCCTTGCCGATAAATATATCGATAGAATGTATGTATAAGTAACTTGTAAATGGCTATGTATTTAACTCTTTCAGCGGCAAAGGCATTTTGAGGTTTTTGCAAACAATGCAGATTCATGCGAGTCAGCTCGTAACGAGCTGTCTCACCTGAAATCAGCATTGTTTGCCTTTTAGTTATAAAAATAATTCAAAAGTCTTATTACAAGAGAAATGGAAACGCCCGATTTTGAATATGGAAGAGTCTACTTTAAACAATTGGGCGCTGAAAGAGTTAACACGCTTGGGAATAAAAAAAATGTTTGAACTATAACCTAGTGTTTCGGTGGCTGGGCTTGGTTCGATTTAGCACAGCTGTCTATTATTCAAATTTATGTAAACAGTTATGATTGTCTTCCTGACACTGAATGATACATTATAACCAATACCAAAAACAGATTGACATTTACTTAGTTTAGTTTGGCCGTGCCGTATGAATACCGACCTTAGTGCGATGCATACGACCAAGTTGTATCACTTTCACAATCGACCTTTGGTCATATTCGCTCTAGAGATGCTTCCGTGACGATTGTACGACAATATATAGCGAATATGTAAAGATCCTGATCAGATCAGACTCCATCGAGGTAGATGTAGATCTGGATCTTCAATCGGAAAAATCTCAAGATCACTGTTCATGTGACGTGGCTCAATTAATAAAGATCTTTTGTAACTTTCAGAGTGTCAATCAAAAACCGATCCTACCTTTATTGAGTCGATGTTAATTGAATGCTTGATACCTTTCCCTGTGTTCACGTTTCCTATTCGTGATGGATTACTAGGACACACGTGTTATCTAGAATTAATAATTATGTCTCTGTACTTTGTATCTACCAAATACGCCCGTCTCGTCATTTCACAATGAACGACATTTTATTGCGCAACATAATTCCATGTGTATCTACAATTTAACCTCTTAAGACAGCACATCTTGAGAACAAATACATATAAACGCTTTCTCACATACAGACGCTTTCTGACGCCTCTGCAGGAGAAGAATTATGGAAACACTGTAACAAGGGGGGAGATTGTTTATAATGAACGGATTCTCCTTTTGCCGCAATATCTTCAACTCTATTAAATGTTAAAAGACTTTTATTTATAGAGATAAACCATATTTTTAACCAAAGGTGCTCGTAACCGTCTGATCCATATGTTGTGTGTGATACTTACTTAAATGTTTTACAAAGAAGGTTCTAAAGTAAAAAAAAAAAAAAACTTCTGTAGAGAATCGCTCCCTATTGCACCATTATCTTCACCATTGTCGCCCTGGAGAGTTTGCACTGTACAAGCTATTCATTCAGTAGGATCGCGAACAGCTTCATGACCTTGCTGTCTGTTAAATTGTAAATGGTTATGAGATTAAAAAGGGGGACAACTGTAAACTATTTTGGTTGGGTATATTTCTTTTGAAAATGTAAAAGTCACTTACATTATATTAAAAACTTAAAAACTATTTTATAACTTAGCTCACATGTTGTAAGACACTAAATTGTTGCTGTTAATGTGTTCTAAAATTAAATAACCGCATAAACTCAAACTGAACTTCTACATAAAGAAAATTATGTTGTATATTTGTGGTGACGTAAGAAAAACGGAAGTTACAGACAGAAGAACCAAAACCCAAATGGCAGAAAACAAGAATATTCCAGAGATAATAGTCTTTGAGAAAAACAAAGTGTAGACAATTCCCTATGGAGGGTTATTGGTGGCTCAGGGTCTATGTAAATCGTAGCCATTGTTTATCAAGAAATAGATAAGTCGTCTCACATTAAAGATATTTTGCATCTAAATAAACTAATGTCTAACAAATAAGTAAATGAAAAAACCTGAAATTGGTGCACATGGTCAGACCATGCATACGGTTAACTCAAGCTACGTCTGTCAGGTCGGTTAATATTAAATTTGATAAATAACCTATACTATTTAATCAATTTAATAAACGATCATTCTTGTTGTTGCTTAAACGTTTATTTTTTTGTTATTTAGCAAGTAAAAGCATATCCATCAATATGGTTTAGGACAAAACGATCAGTAGGACCGGGAGCTTACCCAGGAACCGCCGTGTTAAAACTGAAAGAGAACGACGAAAGCTTAATAAAACACCATCATCATGCATTCAAACAAACATATAAATATATTATATTTTCATGAAATATGATGGATGTATTATTGATCTTACCATGTGAGGTTTTGTAAAAGAAATTGATGAACTTAATGATGCTTGTCATTACATGATATATCGTTGTATAAGCGTCGTTGTCAGGTCCGGATTGTCGAGTAATACAGTCATATGCTTACACATTGGACATTATGATGACTATGAATGCGATCAAGGACGGATAGTATTTTCAGTGTTTGCAATAAAATGACATTAAGTTTTCAGGTCAAATGAGTTCAACATTGTAGAGTAATAAATATAGTAACACATTGGACATTATATAGACTATTAATTTTGATCAAGGACGGACAATATCTAAATTTGTTTGCAATGAGATACAATTGAAATGCTAAGGTCAAATGACGTAAAGTGGGGTCAAAATTATAGAGTTATACATAATACTAACATATTAGACAATATAATGACTATCAAATTGTATCAAGGATGGACAGTACAGTATCTACAGGTGTATGTTATGATTTGACACTGAATTTCTAGGTAAAAAAAGGTTAACATTGTAGAGTTATACATATACTAATACATTAGACATTAGATAGACTATTAAATTTGCTCAAGGACGGGCAATATCTAAAGTTGTTAGCTATGAGTTAAATCTAAAGCTTTAAGGTCAAGTGAGGTCAACATTGTAGAGTAAAACATATATACAAACACATTTGACATTAGAGAGACTATTAAATTTGCTTATGGACGGACACTATCTAAAGTTGTTTGATTACGGACAGATAGTATCTACCGTGTTTTCAATGAGATGTCATTTCATTTTGAGGTCAAGTCAGGTCAAAATTGTAGAGTAATACATAAACTCCCATATTGGACATTAGATGGACTGCTTTTTCAGTTCAAGTTATGTCAACATTGAAGAGTTATACATACATATACTGACATTAGGTAGACTATTAAACTCGATCAAGATCAGAGAATATATACAGTTGTTTGTAACGCGATGACGCTAAATGTCCAGGTCAAGTAAGGTCAATAGTGTAGAGTAATACATATGCTTAACTATTCGACTTAAAAGAGTTTATTTAATTTGATCAAGGAGGGATAGTATATAAAGATACATAGTGTTTGCAATGCAATGCCACTGAATTATCAGGTCAACATTGTTGTTTAATACATGTAATAACATATTGAACATTGAGAGATTGATTAAATAGTATCAATGAACTGCAATGCAAGACAACTGATATAACCATGTAAACACCTGACCGGATGTGGCATTGACGCATTTACGAGAAATCAGAAATAGACTATGATAGATACGTGTACTTAGACCTTTCCCACTTGTAGACCCTTTTTTACGCATCTGCAGCAAACTATATTTGAACACTTTGTGAAATAGAGGAAATTGCTCATAATGAGCAATTTCTCCATTTGTCACAATGTTAATAACTCTCTTTCAATTATAGAGACGTTCCCTATGTTTCCCAATATATTTTCGAAGTAACCGGCTATTGATTTGATTTATTTATGGGAAAAGGCTTAAAGCGCGTATCTTTGGCTCAATGCAAAGAACATGTAACTTAACAGTATTGCAAAATCAGCAGTGCAATACTAATTGTGTTAACGTTGCTCCTGTTCGTAAAACATAATACATAGTTGCAAACCATCATCTATATACAAGTACGTATACCCTAGTTTGCCAATCTCCCAATAAGCTTTCATTTATTAATTGTGTCGATGTTGCTCTATTTTGTAATACATAATACATAGTTGTAAACCATCTACTTACACGTATACCCTGCTTTGCTAATCTCCAAATAATGCTTTCATTTATTAATTGTGTCGACGTTGCTCATGTTCGTAAAACATATTACATAGTTTCAAACCATCTTTATACACTTTCGTATACCCTGCTTTGCAAATCTCCCTAAAAGGCTTTCATTCATTAAACAAACAGGTTTTGAGTATAAAATATACGGTGAGACCAGAATATATTTTTGATTTCCTTAAGGAATTAACCTTTAAAAGGAGATATAATATATTTTAGTCTCCAATTTCAGTAATGATTTTACGTTTAATCATCATGAATTCTTACAATTTAAATGCACTCTTTTGTTTTGTTTATATATATTTATATACATTAGGTTTATGTGTCACCTGCGTAGCATGGTAGGCACTTAGGGATTACTTGTTTTTGTCCGGCGTCTGTCCGTCCGTCCGTCCGTCCGTCCGTCTGTCTGTCCGTCACACTTTTTCGTCACACTTTTTCGTCACGTTTTCAAATAACTTTTTTTCTACTTAAAGGATACATTGAAACTTCTGACAAATGTTTATATCAATGTGTGTGATTGGTTCACAAAAAGGGGATAATCCAAATATTTTTTATATCAGAGTTATTGCCCCTTTTCTGTCCAAAATTAAAACTTTCTGACAAGGCCTCGGCAGGTGACACACGTGCTCCGGGGAGCGCTCCATTCTAGTTATTTCATATATTACTAACTTCTATGGTTTATTAGCATTCTAGTCATTCATAGTTTCCCTCTTACAATTATTAATGTTAATGTATGACCTCAGAAGTTGAAGGGCCTTAAATGACCATGCATATCTGTCAGTATGTGTATGTTTGACCGACGTTCCAGGTAAACAAGTATTAAGCCATTTGCGACCAGTGAAGACTCAGATCACCCTTCGTACAGTCTCATTTTAATCTGCTCTGCTATTCGTCAATTGTTAACACAAACGTTTAAGAACATTCTGAACATTTCAGTAAACATGGAAATGACATTTTGGAAGGAAAGGAAGATTTTAATCTGCACTTATCATACATATTACTTGTTTAACCCGTTCCCACCTGCAGACGCATGTTGACGCAATAGCAGCAGACGACTTTTGAAAACAGTGTGACAAAAAGTGAAATTGCTCATAATGAGCAATTTCACCTTTGGCCACAATGTTTTCAACTTTTTTTGACAGTTAAGCTATCTTTTATGCAGATTTTTCAGGTTTTTGTTACTATGTTTTCAAAGTTGTCTGCTGCAGGTTTGTTGTATGTGGGAAAGGGAGGGTTATTTCTATCTAGAGTACGCTTCACACTGCGTAAGGCGATTTCGGTCGGGTCTTATAGAATTTTCGTAACGGGAGCATATAAAGGTAAATCGTCATTAAAGTGATGGAGCAAAAGTTCTATTTTTTGTCAAGAAAAGTTAAGTGTAAACGGTCAGTTAAGGATATGGTGAGACTGTGCGAGTGCAAAGGCTCGTCTGATTTTTCACTGTACGCAAATGCTTTAAGACTCCAATTAATCAGGCGCGGATCATAATTACATATGGTATCTATTTGTAGAACCGATAAAACTGCCATTGTCTAAAAGAGTAACGAAAGGTGAAGTTTTAATTACAAACCGATCAATCATCGAGTTCGATAGTTGTATTTCCAGTATGACGACCTGGCCCTAGTTTAGAAAGTACAGTTGGCCATTATATTCTGAACTGGCACATATATATATGTGATCTTATCCAATTTACAGTACATCCAACCTTTAAGGCGCGTGTGTAACTTTTGCTTTCCCACGGGGGTCTTATAAAGGTCTTCTGTGTTCAACATAAACACCTCTGTCAACTATTGTCAGACATACCACGGCGGCCAGTTCAACTACTTATGTGCATGTTAGACAATGGTGAGGAAAATCGGCATACGGTGGTTCAAAAGATATGACGACTCGGACCAGAAATATATATCAATACTTTCATTCTGTAGCCCCGGTAGCTCAGTCGGTAGCGACGCGGGCTGTCAATTCAGGGGTTGTGAGTTCGAATCCCGGCTCGGCGCACTTTCTTTCCGACGAATGACAAAAGTGAAGGCGACATGCGTCATTCGTCTTCCACCAATGGGCTAAGTCTATGTGGAAAAGCAGCCAGTTGCTTGTGAAAATTGTTGTGTGGAGAACTGGTGTGAGAAAACCAGGAAATGCATGAGTAGGTGAGTTGGCCGCCGTGATATAACTGAGAAATTGTTAAAAACGGCGTTAAAGCCCAATCAATTAATTCATTCTGTAATGAAATCAAATACAAACAAATCCCGAACTAGCTTTTCAAAAACCACAGTGTGCTTTGATCAGAGTGCGTTGAGGTGCAGATTGATCCAGATCTTACCGATCGTGTTGTTAGCAATATTATATTTTGTTAGTGATTTCTTTCATCTTTATTCTTATAATGCGAGCAGAATCGCTTTTGCGGTCACTTTATTACTGGAAAAGGTTGACCTGGGTCCAATTCCACAAACCTTAGTTAGCGATATGAAAAAGTAATTAATTAAAAACATTTTTCATCAATTTAGTTTCCCTTATTAAATGCAAAATGATTGCATTTCTTAACAAGTATTGTTCGTCAGCAAAGTAACTATTAATACCAACTTAGTCAACTTCTTCAGAACATTCCACCATTCATGTTTTACAAAATATAAGGGAAAACACTAATGATGAAATACGCCTTTAAGTATTTTTAAAAAGTATAACTTATCGAGAAAACTTAAGGTTGAAAAGTTAGTTGAATTGGACCCAGAACCTAACATCGATCATGAAGCTTAGTCAACAAATGATACAGCGACCAGCATTATTCGTCTCTTCTGAATTGCAGCTAGTTGCTTGAAAATATTGCTGTACGATATACTAGTATGAGAAAATCAGGTTGCACATTGGAAATGGACGCCGTAACATGTTGTCATTGGAGTTAAATTCCTATCAAACAAGACATGCATATTCATAAAAAGTTTGTGATTTACCTCTTCAAGTTGTCCGCTGCAGATTTATTACAATTGGCTTGTCTTTCCGCAAAGACAGATAGCCTACTCGTGAAACATACAAATGAAACATTTTTGCATTGACACGTGTCAGACTACTGAAAGAATGGAGGCTGAACTGGGGTTCGTACTCACAAATCCCTGGATTGACAATCCGCATCGCGTTCAAAATCCCATTCTAACCCGTCCAAGAGTAAATATACAAGTTGACTTTTGAGAACAGTGTATATCCAGATCAACCTATGCATTCACACAGACCGATCAACATTTAAACTATGCATGCATGATTATACAAGCTTTCTAAACGTGTGCTTATTCTGATAAGGATTTTTTATTTCTTTGTTTCATTGGTGTTTTATGCCGCTTTCAACAGTTTTAAGTTATAACACGGCGTTTTCTTGGTAGGTTACTAGTACTACTGGTCCATGTATACGACACCAGCACATAGTCAGTCGTAAACCTCTCCCCACACTATAATTCTACTATCTTTAAAGTCTTTGGTATCGCCCGACCGGGTATCGAATCCGCCATCTCTTAAACTCCTCGGCGGAGGCTCTACCATTACACTTACGAGCTGTCCTGATAAGTCTGAATTATTTAACATAAATGATCTGAGTCTACAATGTGCAACAATACCAACGTGTACATCGTTTTCATGTGCTTGCTCATTGACTGTTAATTTGTCTCATTTGATCAATTCAATGTTATATTTTATTAAGAGTATGCAACCCTTGTAACGACAGAAATATATTACGACGCATATAAAGTACTTTTATGTGTCTACAATTCGGAACACGTCCTACAAACACCATTAAACTCTTTCAGCGCCAAAGGCAATATTGAGGTTTTTGCAAACAATACAGATTCAGGTGAGTCAGCTCGTAACGAGCTGTCTCACCTGAAATCAGCATTGTTTGGCTTTTATTTATCAAAGTAGTCACAAAACCTTTATTACATGAGAAACGGAATCGCCCGATTTTGAACATGGAAGAATCTACTTTAAACACCTCGGCGCTGAAAGAGTTAAGGTAATAGGTTAATATATACACCCGCATTGTATGTGTATATGGCTTAATCGCACTGAGTATTGACCATTTAATGACCGTTGTGCGTAGTGATGTTTTATTACGTATTGATCGCCAGTATTATATGCTTTACGAGGCAGTTTTATCAAACAGGTGATGTATGATATACGTATGTATATAAATACGTATGTATCTGGATCAACTATATGTATCTAGGCTAGAATAAACCAGGACACATTCTGCTGAACTTTCATCGCCAAAAAGTGCAACACGTGTTCACAATTTTCGACGTTTAAAAATGTTCCCACATACAACGAACGCATTTGCTGTGAATGACCTTAAAAACGTGTACGCACAAATACTAAATTTTTCTTTAAATGAAAGAAAAATGAATGAACAAAAGTGAAAACATCTAAGCAAATGGGATGTTCAATATGAGCAAGTATTCCTTTTGCAGACTTGGGCATCATTTAGTCAAAAGTATTGAATAATTGAATAACATTGAAAACAATGTGGCAAAAATGAGAAATTGCTCATTATGAGAAATTTCTCATTTTGCCTCAATGTTTTCAAAAGTCGTCTGTGTGCTCCAGTTGCAGTTTAGATAGCGAGGTCTTGTAGATTTCACCTTACATGTATTGTTTCAAGGTAGTGCATTTAACCACTATCTGTATCTTATTTAGTTGACGATCAAATGGGAGCTACTGTTATTTTTTGTACTCGTTTTCCACCAATGGGCTATCAGTCTATGTGGACAAACAGTCAGGTTCTTGAAAAGGTGTGTTGAGTAGAGTACTGGTGTTGGAATGCCAAGAAACACATGGCTATGTGCACTGGCCGCCGTGATATGACTGAAATAGCATTTAACACTGTGTTAAATCCAAACCAATAAATCCAAAACAGACGGCTCTAAAATATCATATCCCTTAAAGGGTTAAAATAAAAAAATAAAAACGCAGATGATATAAGCGTTTTATGGTTAAGACCAGTCAGTAACCCTTTCCTACAAACACCAGCAGACGACTTTGGAAACATCTACTCAAAAATATGAAAAATCTCTGCAATTAAAGGTTGAATTCATGAACAAAAAATAAGACAACATTGTGGCAAAATGAGAAATTACTCATCATGAGCAATTTGTCATTTTGCCACATTGTTTTCAAATGCCGTCTGATGCAGAGGTGTCAGAAAGCGTCTGTATGTGGGAAAAGAGAGGGTTACAGTACAGTGTGTCAAACTGTCAGTTGACGCCGCTCGTGTTTAATGGCTTCAGATCAAATGTTGAACATTTATGATTCTGTCGACAATTCACCCGAGTCATAACACACTATCCATCTGTTAACTCCCTTTACCACATCCCACATCATCCACACAAATCTGCAGCAGACGACTTTGAAAATATTTTGGCTAATTTATGAAGGAATTCTAATAAATGAAACACTAACTATTGAAATGAGTTGGACACTTTATGGCAATAGGGGCGATTGCATATTCGAGCGACTTCCCTTTTTGTCACAATATTTTCAAAAGTCGACTTCTTTAGTTTCGTCTCAATAAGTCTGTAGATGGGGGAAAGGGTTCTTGCGACACGTTATCTGTAATGAAGTTTTTAAAAAAATGTTGCTTGCAATTTACATTCTGATGTAAAAACTTTACAATTGAAGATTTTAAATTAATTTAGTGTGGTGTTTTTCTTCTTTCTTTCTGAATATAAGGTGAGGAATCTTTTGAACAGTTTCGCATTCTCTTTTTCCAAAATGTATCTGTTATAGAGGCGTTAAAAGTAAACTTACTAAGGTGAAGGGTGAGAGGACAGACATCTACTGCATTGAATGAATGACTGAACGCAAGCGGCTATTAACATCATAAAAGCGCATTGTAACTAAAATTAATTTACGACAGTCATTCTGACCTGAACTTCAACAAAACTTCCTTATTCGCTTTGTTTCTCTCTCAGTGGGCGTTGACCCTCCCTTTTGTTTGGAATTGAAATGACGATTCGAATTGATTGATATGAACATTGTCAGCAGTCTTTGTTTATTTCATCACGTTGGTCAGGGGCGGAATTCCTGCCTGACCGGAATACTTTAATAAATGTAGAAATGTCGTCCCAGATTGATGATTCGAGTTGCGAAGATGGCATTACGACTGATGCATCTGTGTCAGGATCAATTATACCGATACCAGTGGTTATTAACACAGGTCTTGTCAGACAGAACCATGTCACAAGAAACCCAACGTTTGGTTTTAGAAAAAGTGATCATAATGGTCATATTGTCCCGCGAGAAAACCAACATTGTGTACTTTGCGCAAAGCATCGACCCGGATCGGCCTAAGCATGCCGCGCAGGCTAACCCGATCAGACAAGTTTCTTCTCCTGTGGATTTTCTGTTTCATAAATCATCATTCTATACCTCTATCCACTTGAGACGGAATGTGTCGGCCCGGATTAGTCTGCGCGGACTGCGCAGGCTTATCTGGGTCGATACATTACGCAGAGTCCATAATGTTGGTTTTCTCGTGAGACGGCTCATTTGTGTTCTTTGTCTTGAGCGGTGCACCAGAAAATCCGAATATGTTAACAGCTGTGACAAAAAAGACCTGTAAGCGCATTCATGCTAAGAATTCAGATGGATATTGCCCTTGCTATAAAGAAGTTTCTTGAAACCCTCTATCACCGATTGTTTACTCTAATTTTATCCCACAAATATGATTCTAATATTTCAAGACAACTTTTAAGCAGTTTTAAAACTTTGACTAAACTCTCTATAATCTGGAGTTCAGCACCTTTAAAAAATTACCAACGTTCTATTCTTACATTGGCGTTACCACATATACAGCAGTCGACTTCTGTGACTAAAGGATAAATTGCTCATAAACAATAAAACTCTGAAAACGTTCCCTTTGCTTAGAACTGACCTCCATTATCCAATTAAAACTTCTGATTGGTCACTTTCGCGAATGAAACTCCTTTCGACCAATCAAATTCTGAAGAACAAAGTCTGAGCATAGCATATAGTGTTAAAGATAAACGAAGTGCGGACAAGACTATGTAACAGAAATGTCATTGACTGTACACCTTAACCAAAAAGAGAATCATGTTGTGCAAAACCAATGTAAGAGCTGGTCATCGTCAACATAGTCCATCTCACCAAATTAGTCTTAATAAGTATACATCATGATTTGACTACAACTATCACTAGTCTGCTCCGGAGTCTAATGGTCAATAACTAAATCTGTAAGTTGGACATACTCGTTCTTTAAAAAGCAGGGTATCAGGAACTCTTAAGCATGTGCTAGATGTTTTGTCCAATGGAATCACACTTGGAAAACCCACACTCGGTTCTGTATTATCGGAAAACTCGACAATCACCGCTTCTCCGTCTTGTTTATTTAAATAGGTTATCTAACCTGTTTCCTAGTAGAAAAAGATGGTAAGCGACAATTTGAATGGCCGACGCAAAAGTCAATGAGATTGGGTAAATGACTACACCAATAAACAGTCAAACCATTGCTTAAGACCACCTTTGTTCAGTAATTATTTGTCTATAGCAACCACACTTTTAATTTCCCAATTATTCAATTTCTGCACAAATGATTCTGTTATTAAAGACAACCTGTGACCAAAGACAAAATTGTTCTCTTACCATGGGTGGTCTTTAAACACTGGTTGGAATGTATTCCAAACTGCTACAATCTAGTAAAGATCCAGTTGATCAGCTTGTCATTCTAAGAACGAGGCAATTCGTCAAGTGATCGATTGATTGTTGTTTTACACCGTTTATAGCAATAGTTCAGTTATATCACAGCGGACCGTCATTTCACTTAGGCATATGGCTTTAGCACACATTATTAGTCCCAAGTAAACGGATCTTTCCAACATTGGTTGACATGTGTTCACCCTTCAATGGCAGATTTAGGCTAGCTACAAATGACTGTCCCACTTACAACACATATACAGTAGCCACATGCAAACATCTGGTATACTTTAATTAAAAGTTCATCATTTTTTAATAGAGCGGAATGCATAATGGCAAAAATATTTTTTTTCCTTTGGACACACTGCTTTAAAAATACATCTGCTGCAGATTATATTTAAATGCGTCCGCACGTTTGAATGAATGCAGGGGTACATTTTGTACCAGAGTATAGAAAATACGTGAATGCTTTTTGAGACTATTTGCTATTCGAAGAATGAAACAGTCCGCTTTTCGCAATACATAACTGACTTAGATTAAATGCTTTGCAGCGATATCACTTGGGGATTGTTCTCGTTTTTATTTATGATTGTTAACTATATGTTCAGATAAATCTAAATCATTCTGGTGACGGTTAAAACCTATTGCTTGAACACGTGTTCATTCGTCCTTCCTTCACATTGGCCTTCACGTAGACCTCATTACACTTATCAATCCTTTTTCGCTAGCAAACGCCTTCATACGCCCTTGCAGCAGTTGATCTTTGAAAACCTTTTGGCACAAGGGATAACTGCTCAAATTGTTTCTTACTTTGTTCAATTATTATTCTTTCATTTATATAGAGTTTTCATATTTTGTGCGTGGAAAAAGGTAATTATATGTATTTCACAAAATTCATCCTAGACAACTTGCTTTCTTGGTAATTATATGTATTTCACAAAATTCATCCTAGACAACTTGCTTTCTTATATGGACTTGGATATACTTGGAGAGAATGTTGACTACGTCTGGGTTTGACCTCACGATCTCTACAATATGAGCCAGTGTCGACCTAGACTTAGCAATTGCGACTCCATACATCAGGCCAATGAGTTACTTGTCTCCGGAACTTCGTCATTGTTAGTCGATATATCGGCGAATTGTCTTGTCATAAGGAAGGTAAATTGCTCAACGTGAGTAATGTCTCCCTTGCTCAGCAATATTTCAAACTTTTTTTATCAACTATCAACATTATACTTTCAAATTTCGAGTTATTACAATATATCTTTACAAACGCTTCCATCATACGAGCCAGTGAATAAGAAGAGGTACCACTTGACATATCTGAACAATTTAGGTCCAGATTAGTTTGTACACCACCTGCTCAGTCCTATCAGAATCTACATACGTTTACAGATTATTCTAATACAGCTGTGTAAGTAATATGTGAACAGTGTATATCTTGATCGGACTGTGCGGATGCACAGGCTGATATAGATATATACTGTTCACACAAGCCGACCTTTACATTTGCTCATGCACTAGATAGATCATACCTGGCTAATGTCAAATTAATTCAAATGACTTATCACGTGTGTCACTCACGTAGCATAAGGATTCAACATAGTGACATGCGTACCGTTTATAGTTATTTAAAAAAATGTCTCTTGTTAAAGTTGCCACATTAGAATATGTAATTAAATCACCGACAATAGTTATATTAAATTAACATGACAAAGATGTAACACCGATATCAAACGGGACATCACTCACACCCAAGTTCTAGCGTGGGCTGCTCTTAATATAAAATGGTAAAATTCTGATGAATGTGTTCTGTTGGGAATTTCTCCACACACACGGCGTTATTGTGTTTGTATTGACGTGTACACCACTTTCAACCACAGGTACCAGTATCGTTTAAAATCTAAAAATAGCATTTTATTATATATTGACAATATATAGTAAAATGCTATTTTTAGATTTTAAACGAGACTGGCATCTGTGATTTAAACAAGTTTAATTTAATCAAGGCGTTTCCTAAGTAGAGCATCGGCCCGTCATTTTAAAGGTCACGGGATCGAAACCCGTGACGAGCGGGATCTGACTTTTGTTTTCGTTTAATACAAACGGCTCGAGTACTGGTTAAAACTCCAGGAAGTGATTATAATGAGCTGAAAGCTATTTTCGCGATCGATGTAAAAATTAATAAGTTTAAATTAAGATCATCCTACTCTTATGTATGAGCCATTCCACGAGAAAACCAACATTATTGACTCTGCGTAATGTATCGATCCTGATCAGCTTGCGTCCCAGGTGGATAGATGTATAGGATAATTATATCAACAGGAAGCGAAAAGGGTCTGTCCTGGTTAGCCTGTCCGGCATGCTAATGCTGATCCGGTTCGATACTTTACGCAGAGTCAACAATGTTGGTTTTCTCGTGAGGCTGCGGCGATAGACATCTGCGTAATGTATCGACCAGATCAGCCTGCGCTGTCCGCGCAGACTGATCCGGCCGACACATTCCGTCTTAGTGGGATATATGTATAGAGTAGTTATTCCTGAAACAGAAAATCCACTGGAGGCGAAAAGTGTATATCCGGGTTGGCCTGCGCGGCTTGCTTAGGCTGATCCGGTTCGATACTTTACGCAGAGTCAACAATGTTGGTTTTCCCGTGGAACGGTTCAGTCTTATACAAAGAAATCATATAATATTAGAAATTTTACAAGAATTACTTACCTTCGTAATTTGTATATACACTGTAGATAAGTTAACTTTGTTATGTAAATATCATTGAATAATGCATTCAGTTAAATACGATACTGATATCTGTTTCAAACAATTCTTTTCAATATCAACCAAATATATTTTACTATCTTGAAATGTTTAAAAAACTATAACTATAAATATATTTTCATTTACAACTTATTATGCTAAACTATAATTGTTTAATCATAAAAGCTTAAAAATGTACATTTGAATACCACCAATATTTATCATTTGCTTTACTCTATTTGCTGTATTTACATATTGTATTTTGGGCCGGTGGCCTTTATTACCAAAATAAAATATGTCTATGTCTATGTCATATTATATACATTATTCAGATTACTAAGACGTTAGGATTTGTGATAAGAGGTCGTAATTCAATTATACATAAACTCTTTTCCCGCATATATCAAATCCACAAAACAACGATTTTGAAAACATCTAGACTGAAATATGGAAACATATCTATAACTGAAAGTATCATTATCAAATAATGATAAAAAAACATTGTGTCAAAAGGAGGAATTGATCGTATAAACGTGGGAATTGTTTGAGAGTAAGAGCGTATTTCGTGATTTAACTCTTCCAGCGCCGAAGGTAAAATTGAGGTATATGCAAATAATACAGATTCAGGTGAGTCAGCTCGTAACGAGCAGTCTCACCTGAAATCAGCATTGTTCGCCTTTTAGTTAAAAACAGTTTCCAAAATTCTTATACATGAAAAATAGAATCCGCCGATTTTGAACCTGGTAGAGTCTGATTTAAACAATTCGGCGCTGAAAGAGTTAAGGATGTAACTGTAAATGTTTGAACACAGGTCGACATACGGACTATGCATTATGAGCAATTTCTCCATGTGTCACAATGTTCTCACAGATGCGAAAACAATTGCGTCTAAACGTGGGAATGGGTTGAGATTTAACTAAAGGTATGATTTCAGGATGTACATTGTACATATCTTCTTATTTTGTCACAATGTTTTCAAAGATGCTTAAGAACATGCGTCTACACGTAGGAATGGGTTTTATTTTAAGAATAATAATCATGATTTCAAGATGTACCTGTTAATGTTTATAGGCCGACATACGACGACATGCATTATGGGCAATTTCTCCATTTGTCACAATGTTCTCATAATTGGCCTGCTGCAGATGCATAAACAATACGTCTATACGTGGCAATGGGTTTTATTTAGTAAAAAAATATTATTTCAGCATGTATAAAACCATCGACATCCAATTCCATGCATTATGAGCAAATCTTCTCCATTTGTCACAATGGAAAAAAACCATCGAGAGCAATTTTTTTAATTTTGTCACAATGTTTCAATGATGGCCTGCTGCAGATGCGTGAAAAATGCGTCTACACGTAGGAACGGGTTTTTATTTCAGAATAATACTCATGATTTCAATAAAGTACCTGTACATGTAAATAAGCCGACAGACGACCTCATGCATTATGGGCATTTTCTCTATTTGTCGCAATGCTCTCACAGATGCGTAAACAATGCGTCTATACGTGGCAATGGGTTCAGACTAATAAAACATAGGAATGATTTCAGGATGTATCTGTAAATGGAACAATACATCAACATGCATCATGAGCAATTTCTCCATTTTTACAATGTTCTAAAAAATGGCCTGCCGCAGTTACGTAAACGATGCGTCTATACATGGGAATGGGTTGAGACTAAAGAAAAAAAAACTCATGGTACGGAAAAACACCCACCGTCATACGACCTCATGCGTTTGACAGGTAGAGGAACTTCTTGTCAATGGTTTGAAATGAGACGTGAGATTTGTTTGAATGCACGCATTCAACCAAACCAATTTTTATGAATACTGATAGATCTCATTAAAAATTCATAAGGCGCGTGATTCTTCCTCGTATTCAGGGCGGGTCAATGACGCGTTTGCGGGAGGTCCGCGGTTCCAGGTCCCGGATCCGTGAGTCAGGTATAAATTTCGCATTCATGCAAGTCATGGGGCTAGTTGACTTTATTCCTTTACCACATTTAGACGATTTCCTGACACATTATCAGGTGACGACGTTTGAAAACATTGCGACAAAAGGAGAAATTGCTCATATAAATTAGCAACTTTTTCCTTTGTTGCCACACTGTTTTCGACTCTATTCAATCAATATACTCTCATATATAGATATGTTACAAGAATATTTCAAAGTTGGCCGCTTCAGAGTTGTTGGATATGGGAAAGGGTCCACCTGCTAACCACACATAGATCATTGTTTTGAAAAATTGAAATGTTTTTTCTTCTGTAGGTTGTTGACAGCAGATCCTAATGCAAATGATTTTGAAAGAAAATATTGTGGTAAATGTAAATAGGATCGACTGTAAAGTAGCAGTCTCATTCTCTTAAACGTTTTCCGAAAGAAAGAAAAATCTGCATCGGACAAGTTTTAAAACATGTATTGCACATCATGAGAAGGTCGTTTTCAGCAGATGTTTCAAAATGCGCCTGCATGTAGGTAAGTGCTGTTGCTCTCCACCATTATATCATTATGCATTATTCAATTGATCAAGTAAAACCCAAAATGTCATGAGTTTGCATATACATTGTCATGTTCCGAATGCAGGTCACTGACGCGATTGTGGCAGGTCCGCCGTTCTGATTGCCGGATCCGTGAGTCAGGTATAAGTTTACTTTCAAACAATTCACGGAACTAGATGATGTTAACCTGCTAAACCACACATAGATCATTGTTAAGTGTGTTTGTTGGTTTTTATGGTGTTTAACGCCGCTTTCGGTGATTAACCTAAGACCGATATATAAGTTGCAATTCTATCCCATAGCCCTGGTCGCGAAGCAGGACGGATACTGGAACTTAATCTTCCCTGTAGTATATACACTGTATAACTTTTAGGCCAGAATAAAGAAAAAAGAAAATTCTATATGTTTTAAAAAATAACCAAATAACGAAATTTATTATTGGCGTGTGAACCACGCCCAACTACCTCATTTTGAATATTCCAATGACGTCACATCATATACCAGTGACGTACCATAACCATAGTTAGTCAAATACGGAATTTTAATCTGTCGTGTTTTAACAGCGCATGCATGTTTGCGCCGGAAAAGTTATATAATAATAGTCATTATTTTCATTATTTGTGTACGACCGAGCATCAATCACTCTTATATTTAGTAAGGCGTGTTTTCGCAAGTTGCTTGATTCGAAAACCTAACTTATAAATATTTCATCGGCGTCTGGCGATTTTGATATTATTAACAGCCCCTAGACGCGGCGCAATATCAGTCGATAGCACAACGCCACGGCCCATGTTAGCTCAGTCGGCATCGACACTGTTCGAAACTTGGATGAAAACGACTGACATAGACTTCCAAACAGGTTATCCTTTTTCCGATCTGGATCTAAAGTGTTCATACATGCTTCAGTGTCGGTTCACCCGAATTGCTACTCACATTTACGAGTATATATAAATTAACCCTTTCCCTCACATAGACGCTTTCTGACGCCTCTGCAGCAGACGGCTTTTTGAAAACATAGTGACAAAAGAAGAAATTGCACAAAACGTGCAATTTCTACTTTTGCCACAATGTTTTCCACCTTTTGTCATAGGCTATCCATTCAATTATGGAGATTTTCTATTTTTTGACAAAATACGTTCAAAGTCGTCTGCTGCAGAATTGTCGTATGAGGGAAAGGGTTAATACATGTATATATTGTTTAATTCGAATAACCTTTTAGGATTTCATTTGAGTCAACTCCACTCAATTCAATCTTATTTAGCAAGTCGGCACATGTGTACCATTGGTCATAGTGAAGTACTTTAAGGAAAGACCACCAATGGGAAGTAAACAATCTGTTTATTAATCACAGGTGGTCTTTAGCACAGGTTCAACTGTATATAAACAATGATGCAATTATACATTTATTTACATGATTATTATACAAAAGGTACACAGATTAATTCTAACAATCGATCCACAATAGCTGAGTCAGTGACGACAAGGGCCATCCAGGGTCTTTAGTTCGAATCCCCGCTCAGTCCTTCATTCCTACCGATGTCGTTACAATTTGCGTCATCCGTCTGTCACGAATTGGTAATTGAGTCAATAAAGGAAGATAGCCAGTTGCATGTACAGGATGTAGAGTAAAGTTCAGACGCGAGTAACCCAGGAAACACAAGCTATAGGTGAACTGATTGCCGTAAAAACAACTGAAATATCGGTGTAAACGCTGTTTAATTCCAACCAGTCAATCACTCATTTACCGAATATCAATTTAATTAACTTAAAAGTAACTTTATTTTAGTCTTTTGATAATGACCTCAAAGGGCAATCATTCATCGTCAAAAATATTGTATTCATTGTTCGCGACAATATAATTTATGTATATTCAATTAAGTTGACAGATGACGTAATACTTATGTTTATAATACTGTTTCTTCGTACAATAAACAGTGATATGATTCACACTGTAGTTGACTAAACTGATGTTTCAACCCTTTTTACGATGTTGAACCGTTGAACCTCGTTTTTGACACGTCCTGATACACGTCCGTGGTTAACGATATTTGAGCCGTCCCACGAGAAAAAACAACATTGCGTAAAGTATCGAACCGGATCAACCTAAGCATGCCGCGCAGGCTTACCCGGACACACACTTTTCGAATCCTGTAGATTTTCTGTTTCGGGAATTGTTACTCTATAACTCTATCCACCTGAGTTGGAATGTGTCGACCCGGATCAGTCTGCGCGGACAGCGCAGGCTGATCTGGGTCGATACATTACGCAGAGACCATAACGTTGGTTTTCTCGCAGGACGGCTCATGTGTTACGTGATTTTAGACGATAGACAGAAGACAATATTTTATTGATGTAAACTAGATAGTTCTTTGTCAAACAACAACTTATAAGTTATATAATGGAATACAAAAGAAAACATACAAGTTATTGCAATAAACATGATATATACACAGGATCGACAGTTTATAAGTGAAAAAAGATCAATGCTGGAAATACTTTTTAGAAATTACGAGATTGGTTAACGTGCTCCAAATAACCAGTTTCCCTTCTAAACAACAATATTAAATCATAATATTCAAACCCTTTAGATCATATCTTATATTATATTATCTAATTGTCCTATCACATTGGAAGAGTTCAAGAGCTGAATAAAAGGTAATGGGTAAATTTCATGAAACACCAGATGTAGTTGTACAACACAATCATTCTCTGTAACTTCCGGGTCAAAAATATCCCCAAATAATTAACCACAATGCGTAAACCGTCTAAATTAAGACAACGCAACTAATTTCGGATAAACCCTCTCCCACTTACAACAAATCTGCAGCAGACGACTTCGTAAATATCTTGACAAACCAATGGAGTTCTCTATTTATAAATGAAAGACTATTTAATCATTAATTTAAGTTGAACAAAAATGCTGCAAATTAATTGAAAAATTGCTCATCAAGAGCGATTTCCCGTTTTGTCACATATGTTTTTCGATTGTCGTCTGTTGCAGATGCGTCGACATGCCTCTGACAGTTGGCAAGGGTTACCTTAATGGTTAATAAAACGTCATCCGACTTACACCAATGCAGTGAGAGAGAAGTTTGTGTTCTATACGTGCAACAACAATGTCGGACGTTGACCTCAGACCCTGTTTCGGAATTGACACACCACATTAACATCGTACATTGAAGGCGTTGGTTTTGATCATACAACTGAAAAGACCGCCCGGTGGTTAAGTGGTACAGCGCACGCCTCGGGTACGCGAGGTCGGGGGAACGATTCCCAGTCGGGTCATACCAAATACCATAAATGGTAGTGAATGGCTGCCCTCCTTGGCGCTCAAGGTTGCGGGGTTAGCATTAGGACTGACTTTCTGGTGTCTGGCTCAATGGATCAGTAGTACTGTTGACTTACCCAGGAAACGCTGAGATGTAACTGAAAAGTTGTTGAAAGCGGCGTTAAACACCAAACAATCAGCCACGCCACTATAAATTATGGACATATTAAAGAAAACAAAAGAATGCAGATATATTAACATATTAATATTTTCTCTATATATACTATGAAATTGTCAAAGATTATAAAATAATTTCTCTCTTTTTACTATATAAAGCCAAATTAAAATAGTAAATATAGGGCATTCGAATATTAATAGATTGGATTTTATATATATATATATTTATTCTTTATTAATTTATATCTTATGCATATTTCAATGAAATAAAACCGTGAACAACCTAGGCTCCTGGCTTTAGTGCTTCAGAAGTTTTCATAAGTGTTTGAAAGATTGAACCGTAATGTTCATGTATGATGGCAATCTAAATTTATCAACCCTTTCAATACAAAAGTATTTTGACGTCTCTATGGAGACCACATTTGTAAACATTGTGAAAAATATAGACATTGTTAATAATGAGCAGTTTCGTGAACATATTTTCTGTAGTTTATTTTAGATGATTTCCTGTAGCTAAACCCTTTCCCACATAAACCAAATCTGCAGCTGACGACTGTGAAAGGATCTAGGAATAAATCTGGTAAATATCTATACATGAAAGTACATTGGATGCATTAATCGTCTTTTTTTTCTCTCCACCAATCACAGGGACTTGCTCCTCTAAAAATAGATATGACCCTATCTATGCATATATATTAACAAGGGTGGATACAGTTTTCTTGGTCGCCTCGCTTCAACTCATTTTGTTCAAAGTATTCGAATAATTGCTCTGATAGAGCATAAGCATTTTAGCTTCGTTATGTCCATTTGTTTACACTGTGTCATGTACGAGCAGCTGACAGGTGCAGATTTGTTGTATGTCGGAAAAGGTTAAATATGAAATCGGTATCCTCATACGAAAGAAATATATCAGTCTGCGCGAATGCATTAGTCTCCGATGTTCACTTCTCAGTCAACCAAGTAGAGCAATAGTCCTTTAACTGTCTCAAAAGCCCCTCCATTCGAGGGTTAATTAAAGTCGGTTATAGCAGCGTCATGGGAAACACGTCTTTCGTCAAACAACGACGCACATCCGAATGTGTGAAAGCAAGGGTTTTCCGTGCACACATTTCAGTCAATCAAGCAAACTAATAGTTCCTGGACAACGGCCTTAGCCATACGTCGACCGTGCACGTATACCACTTTATAAGTGTTCGTATTCGGTTTAGCCCTATCCCTGATACAGAACACTTTCTGTCGCCTTTGCAACAGACAACGTTTGAAAACATTGTGACAAAAGGAGAAATATCTCAAAATGAGCATTTAATCACACCTTCTGTTACGATCTTTCACGCCACTTTCATTTGCATTCCGGAAATATTACGACATCCTTAACAAATAATAAGTACTAACTGTAGTTCAGTCGATAGTGAAACGAGTTCGAACCCGAGCTATTCTTCTCGTACGTTTAATAAAAGTCAAAGCGACAAGCGTCATTCGTCTTCCACCAAATAGGCTTACAGTGTATGTTGAAAACCATCCACTTGCTTAGAAAGACCTCTGTGTGGAACCCCAGTCAATACATAATACTCTGACATATGGGTAGATCAGTCTTAATCGCCGCAATCCTGAGCGCCGTGCAGCGACCACAACTACGATTTCAAAGTCTGGTTTGACCCGAACCGAGATCCAACTCGAGAGTCCATCTCACGCGTGGGACGACTACACCTTTCTGTCAGCAAATTAAGTTTAACCTTTTCTCACATACGGACTCATCTAGAGGCGTCTGTAGCAGTCGACATATGAAAACTGTGTTATATTGAGCAATGTCTCCTTTTGCGACAATGTGTTCAACTCAATTAATAATTAATTAATTATATATTAATTTATATAGACTTTTCTTCTGTTTGTCTATAAATGCTTTCAAATTCGTCTGCTGCAGGTTTGAAGTATATTGGAAAGGGTTTAAGCAATAAATATCCTTTTTTTCGCAGTTGACAATTTTAATACTCATCTACTCGTTCACCCCGGTATGTCAACTGAAAAGCTACGTCTTTAAAGGACGGGGTGCGTTTTGTTTCATCAGCATACTGTGCTCTATCAGAACAATTGGTTCCAACAACAATTGTGTACATCGCATAACAATCACACCAGGAAACAAAGAGTAAACCATCAAAAGTGCTTCAATGAATGCAAGGTGGGCGTGATATGCTCGATTGTAGGTTGTATTGTGGTCCACTTTCACCCTTCTGTAATGAGCAGCATTCAACATTTAGGTCAATCTACAATGTTATAGAGAAGTGAGCCGAGTTCGCATATGTGGAGACTAGTGCATTTCTGAAAATAGATTACAAAACATGTAGTGGTTATAACACCAATGCGACTGCAATTCTAGTGTATTTTGATTACTCGCATCTGGGCTTATTCTTCCTGCAAACTGATAGTGAAGAATCTGATAAGACTGTGCGCATGTACTGGCTCACTTTAGCTTCACAGTATGCTGATGGAACAAGACACCCGTTCTTTAAAGACGCAGCTCTTCAGTTGACACACCGGGGTGAAAGAGTGGATGAGTATTAAAATTGTCAACTTCGACAAAAATGATATTTATCACTTAAATAAAGAGTAAGACACCAAAAGTGCTTCAATGAATGCAACGTGGGCTTGATATGCTCGAGTGTAGGTTGTTCTGTGGTCCACTTTCACGCGTCTGTAATTGGCAGCTTTCGCAATGTAGGTCAATATACAATGTCATAAAGGAGTGAATTTCGGCGATTTGGAGACTCGTGCATTTGTAATTAGTCGCACCTGGGTCTATTCTTCATGCAAACAGATAGTGAAGATTATGATAAGACAGTGCGCCTGTATTGGCTCACTTTAGCAACACAGTATGCTGATGGAACAAGATGCCCCCGTTATTTCAAGACGCAGCTCTTCATATGACATACCAGGGTGAAAGAGTGGATGAGTATTAAAATTGTCAACTGCGAAAAAAAGGATATTTATTACTGAAACCCTTTCCAGCATACTTCAAACCTGCAGCAGACGAATTTGAAAGCTTCTAGACAAACAGAAGAATGTTCTATATAAATGAATGTTTAATTATAAATTGAGTTGCTCATACTGGCAAAGTTTTCAAATGTTGTCTGCTACAGAGGCATCACAAAGTCCGTATGTGAGAAAATGTTAAACGAAATGTGTAGTCGTCCCGTGCGTGAGATGGGTATTTGGGTTGGATCCTGGTTCGGATCAAACCAGACTTTGAAATAGTAGTTGAAGGTGTCCCTGCACGGCGCTCAAATTTGCGTAGATTAAGACTGATCTACCCATATGTAAAAGTATTATTTATTGATTGGGGTTCCGCACAAAGGTCTTTCAAAGCAAGCGAGTGCTTTTCAACATACAATGTAAGACTAGTTGGTGGAAGACGAATGACGCTTGTCGTTTTGCCTACAGTTAGTACTTATAATTTGTTAAGGATGTCGTAATATCTCCGAAATACAGTTGAATGCGGCCTGAAAGATTTAAAAATGGTGTGATTAAATGCTCATTTTGAGCAATTTCTCATTTTGTTACAATATTTTCAAACGTTGTCTGTTGCAAAGGTGCCAGAAAGTGGTCTGTATCAGGGATAGGGCTAAACCAAATACGAACACTTATAAAGTGGTATACGTGCACGGTCGACGTACGGCTATGGCCGGTGTCCAGGAACTATTAGTTTGCTTGATTGACTGAAATGTGAACAACGAAAACCCTTGGTTTCACACCTGTGCGTTGTTGTTTGACGAAAGTCGTGTTTCCCATAACGCTGCTATAACCGACTGTAATTAACCCTCGAATGGAGGGGTTTTGAGACAGTTAAAGGATTATTGCTCTACTTGGTTGACTGAGAAGTGAACATCGGAGACTAATGCATTCGCGCAGACTGATATATGACGATATTGCCTTCGCACAGTCTGATATGCGTCTTCGTTTGAGTTTCCACACGATGACGATGCAAATTTCGTATGTAATTACAATTCCTTCTGTTTGTGGGGATAAGTGCGTGGGGTGGCTTTCAGTTTTATATTTCTATTTGTCTTCTACTCGCTTTATTCACATACTGTCATATTAATTTGGCAGAAGTTCTCATTTTTATGAATTACCCTCTTTAACACGGACTATTGAGGTGGATAGCTATTCGTTTGAATAATGGCAAAATAACGAAACGTGTTGCCACTTCAACATGTTCAGTTCTTTCTCCGTATATCATGATTGTTTTTTATGAGAGTCCGTCATTTGATCCATGTCGAGCTGCAAAAGCTTAGTCGGAAGCGAAAACTACTGCCTATCCAGCGGTCGTTCCAATATCCACTCAGCCTTCATCATTTCCGATGAATGATAAAAGTAACTGATATCAGTGGCATGCTACTACGACCAATTAGCTGTACAAGCATATCGTGAAACGGTTGTAACTAAAAACCTATTTTGAAAACCCTGGTTTCGGGGCAATTATGACCCCTTTGTAAACAATGCAAATTTATGTGTCATTGCTCAGATCGAGCAATGGCACCTAAATTTCCATTGTTTACCAAGAACAATGATTTAACGCTTATAAAGACTTTATGGCGATGTGATTAACCTTGTTAAAAAAATATCAATTTGAGTTACAACCGTTTCACGCCAAGCCCTCGATATACAGCTCAACTTGTGTTACAAGACCACCCTTTACAAGAGAACAATCGGTCTTTGTTCACAGTGGGTCTTTACTTAAAGGAACATGTATGCAGAAAATGAGTAAGTGGGAAATACAAAGTGCAGTTGCTATAGCCATGGAATTGCTAAAAAAAGGTCTTTAGAAAACGTTTGTATACACGTGTCAACGTAGCCAGTTGCCTGCGAAAAGTATGCACAAAACACAGATGCGAAAAACTAAAGACACGGACAAGTTGGTGAACCCAACCGCTGTGATATAATTGAAATACTCTTGAAAGCGGTGTTAACACCAGTTAAATGACATTCATGACGTGCCATTGGTTGATAAATACAAACTTACACCGTTTTCTTCCGACACGCCACAATGATATTTTCGGCCCGACCTTATGTCACTCCTTGTCGTACTTTGATGTGAAAGAGCTCTCCTTTGTTGAAGTTAGACAACGCCTGTTACTGTCTAGTTGAAGTCATAAATTAAATAAATGCGGAAACAGTTGTAATCTACTAATTGTGTGTTTTTTTAAATCTTATTCTAATGGGCTCACAATTGACAGCGACAAATGTGTCAGGTGATAAAACAGGGGCCGGAACACGACACTAATATAATTATGTTAAAACTTACGAATTTAAGTTTACATATTCTCCCGGATAATCTGACCCGTCAGGAAGGGGCTTATTACATATCGTGTCGATATTTTATTTGCCAGAAAACGTTCAAAACATGATTGCACAACCGACTTCAGTATTGCAGCCGTGCTCTTATGAGCATTTCCGGGTTTCCTCAGTATTGCTTTTGAGTTGGCGATTTACCTCTTCTGTGTTCTTTTATTTCGCCACTGTAAAAGTATGATAGAAATAATTACAGGTTTCTTCAAACATCAACAAGGAACTTTAAAATTATGAATGACCATGGCACTAATGCGTACATACGAATTTCACACCTGGAAAATGACCAATGACTCTGGGCCCATCCTAATCATTTCCCACAAACAGACTATTTCTGAAACTTCTGAAGCAGGCTAATGTTTGGCAAAGGGTGATTTCGTTCATCACTATTCGAACAAACATCTTACATTTATATAGAGTGACCATATATAAGCCGTGTAGCGAGAAAACCAACATTTTGGCATCTGCGTAATGTATCGACCTAGATCAGCCTGCGCACTCCGCGCAGGCTAATCCGGGCCGACACATTCCGTCTCAAGGGTATAGAGGTATAGAGTAGTGATCCCTGAAACGGAAAAATGTACAGAAGGCGAAAAATGTATGTCCGGGTTAGCCTGCTCGGCCTGCTTAGGCTGATTCAGGTCGATACTTTACGCAGAGTCCACAATGTTGGTCTTCTCGCGGGACTGCTCATTTATATAGAGTGTCATTTAATTGTTTTAACAGTCGGCTGGTGCATATTGAGTGTATCTTGGAAAGGGTTAGTGGAAAGAAGAGTAAGTTTGTATCTATTTGTTTTAGAATGAACACACACAAGCGTTTACCTCGAAGAATTGATTTCCAACGGATATTTCTTTTACACGCAGACACAACGCAGACACAGATACTCCAAAAACAGTCGGTCGATGTAGTTATAATATGAGTTAAGTGTAGCAAATTGCCTACAGCAACTGAAAAACCACAGAAACCACTTTGACTGTACTTAAATATACAAACAATGCTATAAACATTCTGCATTGTTTTTAGCAAACTATACGTTATAGGCTAATGTCTGTGGCTAAACCAGAATACGTTTTAAATTAAAGGTACTTCCTGCTCTAATTTCGGTTTGCATTATCATAAAATATGAATAACGTCTGCTATTTTATCCTTAGATTTCACCTTTTATAATTGTACTGCATATAGCTCGAACTGTAACTGAATTAATTCCCTAAAAATGAATATTATAACATTTATGCTTGTGAAGAATGCTGACAAACGTCATGTTTCTTCCACCAATGGGCTAAGCTGACAATTGCTTTGAAAGGCTGTTGTTTGGAGTAATGATGCGAGAAAGTAAGTAGACACATGGTTAGGTCGCCGTGATATGACTGAACAGTGTTGAAAACCCTAAACAAAAAATATAAAATGAGAAGAATGCAATGCAAAATGTGATTCAAACGATTAAACAAGAGCGCCTTGGAGCAAAGACGACCACGACAATCGACGACGACGACACAAAGGGTATCACAATAACTTTACTTTTTTTCTTCGACTAACTAAAAATGGATATCGCGTGGCGTTTTTTTTAACTGAGCACTGTCTTTGGAAAGGGTTTCTATCACCTATTCCTTAGTTTTGTTCGAATGTTAAAGTACCCTAATCTGGTACCCGGCGTACTATATTAATTTAGTATGTCTGGTATGAAACAACAATGGCGAGAAGATTGGTCATCTTCCTTGATATATCGATGTCGGATATCAAGTAAATCAGTAAATTTGCAATCGATTTTCGTATGACAAACAGCGGGCCACTACAACTTGGTGTTTGTATTCAATAAAGGAACAATTTAGAGTTGATGCAACGCATCAATGTCGCCGGAAATCCTTACTGCAGTTATTCATAACACTTACATTATAGTAGTTGAAAATACAGTTATCAACTGAGGGGCATATTTGAACATCAGGGGTGGGCACAAGTGAAAAAGTATCATAACTTGCATTTCTTTGTCAACGAAGTTAATGTCCTTCATTGAAATATAATTTAAGCCTTTCATTGTTTATGACCAATTTCCATTCTAAGGTAGGTGGACCATACACACAGCCGCCAACTAATTATTGATCATAAACAGTATGGAAATGAGTAATCTTGCTAATCATTAGTCTTAGATTTGTGAATACCACATACACTTTTCAAGATGTTTGTCAGAATATTTTAATTTTATTATTGGTCAATAAAACCACAAAACAGACAATTTAGGATGTGCATGCAATAGCACGTCATTTTACTTTTCCCTTATTAAAGTCAACATTGGACACCTTTGCAGCAATCTAATTTTAAAACAATGAGAACAAGAATTAAATCGCTGACGACACAAGTTTTCTCTTTTTCTCAAAATGATATTAGCTTGGCATCCTAAGTATATTATACTTTGACCAATGTTAAAATGTAGTCAAATATATTTACAAAGTAGACCACCTTCAAAATGAACCCTACAACATGTTAATTTATTGTAATTCTTTCCTTCCTTTTTTATAATGAAACTACTCATGTTATAACATTATATTATGATGAGCGCCCTTGTGTCAATAATAATTTAGTACGAAAGACCCGATTCGTAAACCATTCTTCTTCGCAGAAGTGTCGTTCTTTACACTCCCTTTATAGGTAGACAGTGTTCATTCAAAGTCATATTTCTATTAAAACAGTTTCATCTCAGTTTGTTCTTTTCTTCATTTGTTTCGAACCAAATAAACATCTTAAATCACCTATAATTAACTATTTGGAAATTAGTGTAAAGAACGGCTCTCTGTAAAGGAGATTGATCTACGCGGTCGGTATTCGCTAGTCACGTGATCAACAGTTTTCGCTTAGAAACAGTTCATATTTTAGATATACATGGATAAACATTATTAAATGAATTCATCACAAATCAAGACATATCTTTGAACATGAAAATAACATTCAGTGTGTTGCAATTACTGTTTAAAGGAGAATTCGACGTGATTTTATCTCGATATTGACACATTACAGGCTGCTGCAAGTCTAATAGGGACCCATTTGTCTTCGTAAATAAGACAAAAAAACAAAAATGCGAGTCAAAATAAAGAAACTGCAAATACTTAAAACATCGGAATATTTATTTCATTTTATATGTGTCATAACTTAGTGTTTTTAAACAAACGCAAATGTAATATGTTCAAGATAATTAAATTAGTTTTTTTTCTAATAATAACTCGTCCCCCCATGTCATTTCCGAAAAGCTTTTAAAAATATAAGTCGTGGGCTCCTGCCCGGCGACTTATAATGAAGTAAGCTACCTTTGGAGTTTGAAAGATAAACTGGTTTGGATGAAAAATGTGTCTATTGTCTTTTGCTCGCTACACCATGATGCTTGTCACAGTAACTTTTGTCAAACGTCGAACTCACAACCCCTGGATTATCAGCCCAAGTAACTACCGACTTAACTACCGCGGCTCGGCTTTGTTGGTGTATGCCTGGCCCAATTCAAATGAAAACATGACCTTTCAATCTCCTCATTGGTGTCCTCCTGGAGCAGGTGATCATAGTTCGATCTCCGTCGGATCAGTCCAAATACTTTAAAATGATATTAATGATTAACACCCACTCCCTCCCCCTTTCCCGCTTTGGCGCTAAGGTTGGCGGGGATGATAGCATTACGGCTGATGAATCGGTGTCAGGATAAACACTACCGGTTGTACTGGTATGATTTACCCAGGAAACGCCGAGATATATCTGTAAAACTGTTGAAAGCGGCGTAAAACACCATGCAAATCAAATCATTGATGAAGCCTGATTTACACAGGAAACGCAGAGATATAACTGAAAGACGATTATGAGTAGCATAAAATCATATTTAAATCAAATCATATGTAAACATAACCTTTCGTTGCTGAGGTCTGACGGCCGGTTGAAGTCCAATTCCCATTAACCTCAGAAACGAGTATGCTTCAACCCGAGTCATGTGTATTATGTTGATTTTATGAAACTGTGTCGAAGTTACTTAAGGAATGGAGAGCTTTTTTTTCGTTTTCATGGGGGTATGAACAAAAAAACCTGATCACTCTCTATGAAATCGCGAAATCAGTTTTTTTTGTTCATACCCCCATGAAAACGAAAAAAACACGTTCCATTCCTTATATTTTAGCATTAATATGGCTATTTCAGTGAGTAATACAACATAATAGTATTTTACAACTTTATTTTCCATAATACAGCACGTCGCCAATGTTAATTTGTTTTATTCATGAGGTTATGAACAAATATTTCAGCCAATCACAGACAAGCAAAAGTGATGAACACAAAAAAAACACTAAAATATTAGTAGATGATGACGCAGGTCGGCTACTGGTGTATTGGATGTGTTTGTTTGTGTGTATGGTAGTTCATGCGTTTTATCATGGTTAAGTAATATGGCAAACATGCTAAGCTGTCGTAAGATACATGTACGCCCGTCATTCAATGCAGTCTGGTGAAGGCATACCATCATTTCCAGGCAACCACATCGTTTTACAGGGACTATTTGGCTGAACATCAGCGTTTCCGAGATTATAGTTGCTATACAATACAATACAATACAATACAATACATTTTATTACATTCAGGCACATTTGCCTATAGTAAGTTACAAACAAGTATTTACAATTTTCAAAACGTAATCCCTTTACAAGAAGCAAAGATAAAATAAATTATGAATATTAAACAATTTTTCCGACAATAAAAACAAATACAATAGTGCATACTAAACAAATACAATAGTGCATACCAAACAAATACAATAGTGCATACCAATATCAAACTATACGTTGTATACCTGGTATCTCAATAATCCTGCGAAAAGTATTTCATGATGTGTGGCATTTTATCGTTTATAGCGTAACCGTCATCGGCAATGTAAACATGACCTAGACAGGTCAAATGTCAAACAACTCGGGCCTTCAACCTGAACTCGTAAAGAGAGTCGAGTCACGTGATAGCCGCGTCACGTAAAAAGCAACATTCGGAGGATTCATATTAGAGCGGTGCGCCAGCAATACCTCCCTGTAGGCATGTGCGACAAGTTCATACCCAGATCATAATAGGGCTTATTCAACCATTTTAAAACTCGCCCCGGGAATCTTAACTCTTTCAGCGAAAAAGGCAATAATGAGGTTTTTGCAAACAATACAGATTCAGGTGAGTCCGCTCGTGTCGAGCAGTCTCACCTGAATTCAGCATTGTTCGCATTTTAGTAATCAAAGTATTCCAAAACAACTGTTATGAAATGGGAAATGGAGAGGCCCGATTTTGAACATGGAAGAGTCTACTTTAAACAATTCGGCGCTGAAAGTCATATAAAGAAAGTTGCTTCATACATGTTATATCGCCAATGATGCAACTTTTGACAAACATTGTATAATGAGGAATGAAAGGCTAACAGGTGCACACATCACATTAAGATAATCGTATATAATATAATGAAGTATGCTCATAACGAAATGGGGAAGGCACAAGACACAACGATCGGTAAAGAGTACATAATGAGGTATACTCATAACGAAATGGAGAAGTCTCAAATCACAAATATCAGTATACATGATATAACAAGACGGATGTTTGATATGGAAGGGTATTAACGCATAAATTGCATCTTTCCTTCTTACATTACAACTTGCATTCGTACATTTACATCTTGCATTCGTACATTCACATCTTGCTTTGTGACATTCACATCTTGCTTTGTGACTTGCACATCATGCTTTGTACAGCTTGCGTTGTGACATGCACATCTTGCTTTGTACATCTTGCGTTGTGACATGCACATCTTGCTTTGTGACTTGCACATCATGCTTTGTACATCTTGCGTTGTGACATGCACATCTTGCTTTGTACATCTTGCTTTGTGACTTGCACATCATGCTTTGTACATCTTGCGTTGTGACATGCATATCTTGCTTTGTACATCTTGCTTTGTGACTTGCACATCATGCTTTGTACATCTTGCGTTGTGACATGCACATCTTGCTTTGTACATCTTGCGTTGTGACATGCACATCTTGCTTTGTGACATTCACATCTTGCTTTGTGACTTGCACATCATGCTGTGTACATCTTGCGTTGTGACATGCACATCTTGCTTCCGTACATTTAAATTTTGCGTTCATACATTCAATATTACATTCGGTTATCTGACATTAGGATCGTCCTTGAACATTTTGCTTGATGGCATGATGCATTTTTTTATTTAATGTTTTAACCTTATTTCAAATTCTTCGCTAGATCGGCGATTCATCGTCTAACTGTAAACAAATAATAGAACATGTCACAGAACAGAACGCGACCAACACGGTTTTTGACAGCAGAAGGCGCATGTTCGGAAACAAAATAAATTTGACTGTCGACCTACGACCTATGCGCCAGGTCAACACTTTCTGAACATAAGTTTGACTGTCGACCTACGAGCCAGATCAACACTATCTTTATGTAAATTTGACTGTCGACCTACGAGCCAGGTCAACACTTTCTGAACATAAGTTTGACTGTCGACCTACGACCTACGTGCCAGGTCAACACTATCTTAATGTAAGTTTGACTGTCGACCTACGACCTACGAGCCAGGTCGACACTTATTGAAAATAAATGTGAGTGTCGACCTACGACCTACGACCTACGAGCCAGGTCGACACTTTCTGAAAATAAACGTGAGTGTCGACCTACGACCTACGAGCCAGGTCGACACTTTCTGAAAATAAATGTGAGTGTCGACCTACGACCTACGAGCCAGGTCGACACTTTCTGAAAATAAACGTGAGTGTTGACCTACGACCTACGAGCCAGGTCGACACTTTCTGAAAATAAACGTGAGTGTCGACCTACGACCTACGAGCCAGGTCGACACTTTCTGAAAATAAATGTGAGTGTCGACCTACGACCTACGAGCCAGGTCGACACTTTCTGAAAATAAATGTGAGTGTCGACCTACGACCTACGAGCCAGGTCGACACTTTCTGAAAATAAATGTGACTGTCGACCTACGACCTACGAGCCAGGTCAACACTTTCTGAAAATAAATTTGAGTGTCGACCTACGAGCTACGACCTACGTGCTAACTTCACACACCTTATCTTCGAAGTATATTTGAGAGTCATTTACGGAAATTGCCGACAACACGCACGTAGCGCCACCTGTTAGCATAATTTGGTTGTCGCGTCATTATTACACCAGGTGTCGCATCGTATTATGCCTTCTGTATTATGCTGTTTACATTCGGCTTTCTACATTCGGCTATTCGTCATTGTTACTGCTATGCACACTGACATTTGTCATTCGTAAAGAGGAAGTTGTTATTGAAATTAGAATATAAACATGAATTCATCTCATCAAATTAATATTAATTGATGGTGTTAAATAACGAGAATAACAGACAATATGTATTGCAATATGTGCATATCACATAGCAAGACATAAAGCAAGATGTGCATGTCACAAAGCAAGATGTACAAAGCAAGATGTGCATGTCACAACGCAAGATGTACAAAGCAAGATGTGCATGTCACAACGCAAGATGTACAAAGCAAGATGTGCATGTCACAACGCAAGATGTACAAAGCATGATGTGCAAGTCACAAAGCAAGATGTACAAAGCAAGATGTGCATGTCACAACGCAAGATGTACAAAGCATGATGTGCAAGTCACAAAGCAAGATGTGCATGTCACAACGCAAGATGTACAAAGCAAGATGTGCATGTCACAACGCAAGATGTACAAAGCATGATGTGCAAGTCACAAAGCAAGATGTGAATGTCACAAAGCAAGATGTGAATGTCACAAAGCAAGATGTGAATGTCACAAAGCAAGATGTGAATGTACGAATGCAAGATGTAAATGTACGAATGCAAGTTGTAATGTAAGAAGGAAAGATGCAATGTATGCGTTAATACCCTTCCATAGGTTTGATGCAAAGCATCAAAGAGAAGCCGCAATATTTCGTTTCATATGAAGAAATAAGAAAAAAGATCATTTAAATCCACAAACATTAGAACAATTTAATCTGTAGTCAGTAATGCTGATATCGATTATTGAAGATATAAGTTTTATGTAGGATATTTAACCTGGCAGGGTCTGTGTTTTAAGTGAATGAGATAATCTAGAGTTAAGCTGATCATAAAAAGTGACATATAATACTAAAGATAAATGGACAAGAGGTTATGACAAATTTAAATTAGTACCAAAAACAATCAACTATTTGTATTGAACACACGCCCTGTTATGATAATGTTTTATCAAATAATGCTGACACACAGAAAATCTGTTTTTCGTTTGTAACGGTAAGTCATGATAATGGATAAGGGTTTCCCACATAAAACAAATCTGCAGTAGACGACTTTGAAATTATCAAGTAAAAAAAATCTCTATAAATGACCGTATGATAATTGAAAAGTGTTGAATTATTGTGGCAAATGCAGATATTGCTCATTATGAGCAATTTCTCCTTTTGCCACAATGATTTCAATGATGTTTACTCTGACAGACTTTAAAATCATCAAGTACAAAACATAGAAAATCTCTATAAATGATAGTAAGATAATTGAAAAGAGTTGAAATTATTGTGGGAAATTGAGCAATTGAAAATCAAAGCTGTCGGATTACAAACGCACAATCTCGAGTTGACGAAACTGATGTGAACTCGTGTCGTGATTAGCATTCAGAAAATCAAGTAAACGTATTTCTATGTACACGTAATCCGAAAGACTGACAATAGCTGCAGCGACTTTTGAAAAATTGTGACAAAAAGAGAAATTGATCACGAGGAATTTATCCTTTTGCTACAATGTTTTCTACTTTATGTCCATAAATTATACCTTCATTTAGCAAGATGTTCCAATTTTTACTTAATGTGCTACGTATAAGGGAAAGGCTTAACATAGGAACTAGTTTCAATTTTGTTGAAAACGTTAAACCAGTGCTTGAAAATTTACTTGAATTTATTTCTCAAACTGTAAATTTACCAGTTGATATAAGAGTTGAAATGCTGTCTACATTTACAGTGATAAGTTAAATACAGTTCAGTTAATCCGATCACACTTTATTTGTAAGAACCAGAAGCTTTCATTTCATTTAAGTATTCTGGATGTTCACATCGCATCCGTGATAAAACATGTTGTTGGCTAGGCAAAATACACCGATATCGTGTTTACCGCGATATTTATGAAATGTGGAACTGCAAGAGCGAAAAAGAACGAAATTGATCTTGAAACAGATATTTCTGTGGTTTAAATCTTTTCATGTCTGCATTTTGCGATGACAATTGTACTCAAAGTTAACTTTGAATCCAGTATGTACTGAACATAAAAGTCAGATTATTAAAAGCAAAGTAAATGAAAAATGTATGTAAAATTGCGATAAAAATGAAAATCTATCAATAGACTATAGATGAATGGAACTGTCTTTTATTTTAGCTCTTAACTTGATTCGGTAACCAGAGTCGCTGCGTGGCCGCTTACGACATTTACACACTAGACCAAATTGAGATCGGTTTAAAACGCGTTGGTGAATACGGATTAAATCTAAAACGTGGACTAAATATTAAGATTTAGATTTAGACAAATATATAAATTGAAAAGTTTAGTGAATACGGGACGAGGCTCCTTCGTCTAATTACTGCGTAATATATCATAGCATGTAACTTTAAGGAACCAGACTATATTTACAAATTCAATAGAAGGGTTCTCTATGTTACTGTCTAGAGTAGATACAGTATGAATTTCGCTTAAATAAAAATGTACATACATTCAATTAATATACTGGCCTTTGTCTTATGTTTTTTATTTGTAAAACTCACACATGTATATAGAGTGTAAAAGGGATGTTTTAAAAGTCATTAACTTAAATTAATGTACTTAGAAAGGACAAAGAGAAATCAAGATATGTGGTCACGCTGGCAGGTCTAAATATTCTCCTTGACCGAAAATTAAAAGCATCCCTACAGGAGGCCGCCTCCTGGCGGCTTCCAATGAAGTGTGCAAATAACGAAACGGAGTATGCACCTAACACATTAATCAGTGTACATATCATAACTAAAAGGAGTATGGCATTATAGTGTAAAGACTACACAGAATACAAACAACTTAGCCGTTCCGTGATAAAACCAACATTATGGACTCTGCGTAATGTATCGATCCAGGTCAGTCTGCGCAGTCCGTACATGCTAATCCGGGACGACACATTCCGTCTCAGGGGGGATACATGTATAGAGTAATGATTCCTAAAACAGAAAATCAACAGGGGGCATGCTTAGGTTGACCAGGGTCGATACTTAACGCAGAGTCCACAATGTTGGTTTTCTCGTAATTCGGCTCAAATATTGTATAATGAGGCAGCAAGGGCGTTCAATAGCGATGGCTCTTGTGGGACTATGCGCATGCCCAGGTTCATCAGAGTTTTCACTGTTCGTAGATGTATTCAGCAGGACTCCCAACCGACACACGCGGCTAATATGCAGTTTGGTATTTACTTAGTTATATGTGAAAAGGACACTACTAAACATTTCAAAAATTTATCTTTGTATTATGTGACAATTCTGTATCAGTATGATGTATGCACATATGTATATAGTGTATCATAGAATGGCGGCCTTTATGTACAATTAAAGTGCATTGTATTAATAGTGATGTATACTCTAATCAATCCACAAAGAGCCAAAGTACAAATGTTCATTATCCGCGGCAAACATTTAACGTATAATAGTTGTTCCCATAACTTTGTATTGTATGACAACTCGGTATAAGTATTTATCTATGCACATATGTATATAGTGTTTCATAGACCGGCGGCCTTTATGTTCAAATAAAGTACATTGTATTGATATTGATGTAAACTTTAATCAATCTACACAGAGCCAAAGTACAAATATTCACTAGCCGCGGCAAACATTTAACATTTAGTATTTGTTCCCAAAACTGTATATTGTATGACAACTCGGTATAAGTATTTATCTAAGCACGTATGTATATAGTGTTTCATAGACTGGTGGCCTTTATGTACAAATAAAGTGCATTCTATTGATATTGATGTATACCCTAATCAATCTACAAAAAGCCAAAGTACAAATGTTCATTAGCCGCAGCAAACATTTAACATTTAATATTTGTTCCCAAAACTGTATATTGTATGACAACTCGGTATAAGTATTTATTTATGCATATATGTATATAGTGTATTAAGGACTGGTGGCCTTTATGTACAAATAAAGTGTATTGTATTCATATATGAAAATGTATACTCTAATCAATCCATGGAAGCCAGTGGTGCAGAGGTAGAGCGTCGGCCTCTCGTATCAAAAGTCCCTGGTTCGATTCCAGTGATGAGCGGGTCCTGACTTTGTGATTTTTCCACACAAACGGCGCGAGTACTGGTTAAGTCTCCAGAAAGCAGACATCGAGCGTGATTAAAATAAGCTGAAAGCTTGCTTTGCAATCGATGTAAAATAAATAATGTTTAAATTTAAATTTTAATCAATCCACAAAGAGCCAAAGTACACATGTTTTTGATCCGCGGCTTGCCATTTGGGTCGGAAAGCATATGCATACCGTGAATACTTAGGCGAACCTGTGAGTCGGCACAGTCTCATCAGATCCTTTACCCTCCGTCTACATGTACTTTAGCTATATATGGATATTTTAACCAAAACAAATTAGAAGTGTAGCCCAATTAGTGTTAACCCTTTCCCTCATATAGACGCTTTCTGACGCCTCTGCAGCAGACGGCTTTATGAAAACATTGTGACAAAAGAAGAAATTGCTCAAAACGAGCAATTTCTCCTTTTGCCACAATGTTTTCCACTTTTAGTCATAGGTTATCCATTCAATTATAGAGATTTTCTATTTTTTGACAAAGTATATTCAAAGTCGTCTGCTGCAGAATTGTTGTAGTCCTATGAGGGAAAGGGTTAAGCCAATTTACCTTCAATGGATCCCATCACGGAGAGTCACTAATACCTTTAATCGCTAGATGTGTCTCGCATGTTTATTATAAAATAGTCTGGTTATCCATTTCCCACATACAACAAGTTAAAAGCAGACGACTTTTGACGATATCTTTGCACAATGACAATAACAATATTTTATTGACGTAGTTTCTAGTCAAACAACTAATCTTAGTAATATATACAATACAAAAATAACACATAATTAATTACAATTTACAGAAAATTTACACGAAATCGAATTGTTATCATTTAAAATCAACTACATAGTTTTTTGTCAAACAACTAATCTTAGTAATATATACAATACAAAAATAAGACATAATTAATTACAATTTACAGAAAAATTACACAAATTCGAGTGTTTATCATTTAAAATAGATAAATAACAATAGAATACTACTTCCTCAATACCATTAATAGTTTATAGAATAGTAGCGCTTCAAATAGTTCGCTGGACCTCCTCGCACAAATGAGGAATATCCCTATCAATGAATGAATGTATGATTATTGAACAGGGGCGTAGCTTGGCAATAATCAATGTGTAGGCCGTCTCGTGAGAAAAGCAACAGTGTGAACTCTGCGTAAAGTATCGACCCGGATCAGCCTAAGCATGCCACACAGGCCTACCCGGATAGACACTTTTCGCCTCCTGTGGATTGTCTGTTTCGGGAATAACTACCCTATACGTCTATCCCCCTAAGACGGAATGTGTCGGCCGGATCAGTCTGCGCGGACAGCGCAGGCTGATCTGGTCGATACATTACGCAGATGTCTACCGCCGCAGCTGCATTTTGGGTCATTTTGAGAAAAAATGTGTAGGCACGTGCCTACAGTGCCTAAAGGTAGCTACGCCCCTGTTGAATATCGGTGAACAAGATTGAGGCAAAATAAAAAAAAGGCTCATATTTTGCAACAGAACATTTGCAGGTTTATAATTCAAGAATGTTCAAGAATGCTCAGCTGAGCACATTCTTCAGGAATTTTGTGATGTTTCTGTGTAATCCATATTCTTATATATGAAACGACCTTAACTCTTTCCACACAACAAATCTGCAGCAGACGACTTTTAAAACATACCTGAAAACAAAATATGGAATCTCCCTTTAAATGAAAGTACAATAATTGAATCGAGTTAAAAACATGGTGACAAAAGGAGAAAATGCTCGTTTTGAGCAATTTTTCTTTTTTCGCCATTTTTCAAAAAGCCAATTGCTGCAGAGGCGACAGAAAGCTTCTATATGAAGGAAAGGGTTAAGGAGCGCGGCTTAAAACATTAAAGACATTGTACTAGAGGTCATTGTTTGACCTCTGTTAGTTAAACACCCGAAATGCGTTAATAGTACATTAACACTATAATCTGACACAGTCGCCCATTATGCCTTTGAAGCAGACGCCCTCTGGAAAAAATGTTTGTTTTGTTTATTGGGGTTTTACGCCGTTTTCAATATTATTTCAGTTATATACAGCTCACTTGTTGATACACCTTGGTTAAACAAACCAGTACTAGGCTAGAACATATGCCTCCAATAATATAAAAATATTACTCCTCCATGACCGTCGTGCCGCGACTGGGGATCGCGTGGATCGCACCCGGGACGCCCGGTTTCAAATCCCCGACGCTATCAACTCGACCACAGAGCATTCCCTGTAAACAACATGGGAAACGAGCAGTTTCTACTATTCGAACAACATTTTAAACAATGATATATCTTCTGTCTCCACAATGTATGTTACATGTATGTACATGTACGAGCACAATGTATGTTACATTTATGTACATGTACGAGTACAATGTTTAATTAAAACAATCAAGCAAAGTACGATTAGGTTAACTGTTAGACACCGTCTGTAGTCTTAATTACCCTTTCCCACATAAAAACAAATCTGCAGCAGACGACTTCGAAACCATCTTGGAAATAAATATAATAAATTTTCTCTTTACATGAATATTTAATAAATTGATAATGGAGTTTGAAAATTAAGGCAAAAGGAAAAAACGCTCATGATCCGGAATTCCTTCTTTTTATACTATTTTGTCTAAAGCCATCTGCTACAGGTACGTATAAACGCGTTTGTTATGATGACGGAAAAGGTTAAGGTTATTTTATCTTAAAGGTAATTGTTGATTATTTCAAGATAATTTATATTTATTATAAATATGTTCTTTAAAGGACGACTTTATCATATGACTCGCGTCAAGTTATTTGGGGCCTTATCCCTTTCCCACATACAATAAATATACAGCAGACATCTTTTAACACAATTTGGTTAAAATGAGGAAAATCTTTATAAACGAAAGAATAATAATTGAAAAGAGTGGGAAAAGAGTTGAAAACATTGGGGCAAAAGGAGAAAATCCTCATCATGCCAAGATGTTTTTAAAAGTTCTCTGAAGCAGAGGCGTCAGAAAGCGTCCTCATGTGGGAAAGGGTTAACATGCATCAGCGTTTAGTACAGTTAGGCCGTCAAATCTTTCCAGTTTCATCACTGTCAGTATGCATGTAATTTAGTCCTAAAACAAATTAAACCGCATACCGACTTTAGTTGTATACCGGTGTAGCCAGTCAGTACCGACGAGGGCTGTCAATCCAGGGGATGTGAGTACGAATCCAAGCCCAGACAACATTCTTTCTGGCATTTGATAAAAGTCAATGCGACAAGAGGTCATTCGTCTTCCAACAATGGGCAAACAGTATACATTGTATGTGTAAAAGCAGCCAATTGCATGGGAAGTGTGTTGTGTGGGTATCTGGTGTGCGGAAGCCAGGAAACACATGAGTAGGTGAACTGGCCGCCGTGATTTGACTGAACAATTGTTGAAAACGGCGTAAAATCCAAATAAATCAGTTGATGCCAGTGTACCTTTGGCTATATCCGATATGGAGAATCAATAAGACCCCCAATTCGACAGACGCGGTTCGAACATCTCCATTTCTTTTGAAACGGAACATTGTAACTTGTTAATATCTGTCAATTTTGAAAGCGGACGAAAACAACTGTGTTTATTCGATACGCAAAATGATATGTTAATTTTTCACTGTGGAAATATTGTTATTCAAAAAACGAAGACGGTATGTGTGTATGGTGTTTAACGCCGCTTTAAACACCTTTTCAGCTATATCACGGCGTTTCCTGGTTTAGTTCCCAGAACTACTGATCCATTTATCCTGACACCAGTGAATCAGTCTTATACCACCATTTCTTAAGTTTTCTGTATGACCCGATCGGGGATCGAACCCGTGATCTCCCGCTCTAGCTCTGTCACAACACCACCGAGACGGTCTCGATAACAAAAGCCGAAGATGGTCGGTATCGCTCCATTCGTCATTTATCTTAACTTGTCAAGTATCCTAAACGAATAGAGGGCCATTTTATTTGATTTATCTTATCAGATAAAGGGTTATGAAAACATTTCTTTTAAACAAGTAAAATATTACCGATTCAGCAGCACAAGCTTAATAAGTCCAGCTGAGACAACGATAATTCGTATTCCAATCCAGAAAACTCGGACAAATCGGAAATTCTAAAACAATTTCACCACCCTTTCCTACTTGTAGTCGCATTTTGACGCATGTGAGCAGGCGGCATTTGAACACATTTTGTCAAAAGAAGAAACTGTTCATAACAAGCAATTTCTCTATTCGCATCAATGTTTTCAACTCTCTTCAATCAGTATACAGTCGACCCTCGTTACGTCGAATGTGTAGTGACATCGAACAGATATCGATATAAGCGTAGTTCGAATTAAACGTTGAGATGGAAATGTTTAAAACATTAGAAAAACTATCTAAATATCAAGGAATATCGAGAGATTTGATATCGTCATAACGGGAGTCGATTGTACCGTACCTACTTGTATAACGATTTTCCGTTCAGTTTATAACGACGAGGGTTTTAACCCTGTCCCTCATATAGACGCTTTCTGACGCCCCCAGCAGCAGACGGCTTTTTAAAAACATAGTGACAAAAGAAGAAATTGCTCGAAACGAGCAATTTCTCCTTTTGCCACCATGTTTTCCACTTTTAGTCATAGGTTATTCATTCAATTATAGAGATTTTCCAATTTTTGACAAAATATGTCCAAAGTCGTCTGCTCCAGAATTGTCGTATGAGGGAAAGGGTTAACGAATTGGAAACCAGGCTCGGCCTTTTATTCTTTCCGTTGATAGACATAAGCTTGCCATTTCGACTAGCATTTTTCATCTTCCAGTAGTCTATGTTAGAAGGTTGTCAATTGTCTGGGAAGAATGTTCTGTTGATTACTATTGTTAGAAAGTCAGGATAGACATGGTAAGGTGAATTGGCTGCCATAATATAATTAAAATACCGTTGAAAAGGGCTGTAGATTTAAAAAGTATAACCAAAACAATCATTCTGAAAGTAATCAATTAGAAATTAAGTACCATTGTTCTTTTTTTTGTGATGTACCATTCATGAAGATAAGCAACGTACATTTGACGTTTACTGACTGGACAGTTATGTGAAAAGCCTCCTTTGAATTTTACATACTAATTAATTCCACAAATTAATTTAAGGCGTTTCTGAATCTGCTTTCATTATAAACTTTTTCCCATAAACAATGTACAGGCGGATTTGGACGCAACGGAAGCGCAGACGGCATGAAAAAACAATGCGGCCAAAGGAGAAGTTGTCCATGCTTAATGTCCAATTGTGTTGAATTTATAGTAACACGGTCTTCTGTGGGATTCCCCGAATTGTCTCATACGATAACATTACGGTGATTATTATAATTATAGCATATGGACCATAAAGAGACTATCCATAGAATTTCAACGAGGTATTGTGTTAGTTTATTTCAAATATTCTCAAATTAAAACTGGGACGCCTGTGCTTTATAGCACGTTTCAAGAAAGTAAACATACGTGAAGCGACGTCGTTGACGTTCATAAATGACGTCACGATCAGCAGCATTGATAGTTTAGTTAACAAGGAATTTACATTCTTATAATTATTCCATTACCATTATACGGATGTCATTTAAAATGCTAAAAGCCTTAGTAAAAAAAGTCAAAATGTCAAATTTGACGACATTGTTGGTTTTCTAATTGGTTAGCTCAATATGCTCTTAGACTATTTCGATCAGCTTGTCCGCGAATTAATTTGATATATTATATACTTAACCCTTTCAGCGCCAAAGGCATAATTGAGGTTTTTGCAAACAATACTGATTCAGGTGAGTCAGCTCGTAACGAGCTGTCTCACCTGAAATCAGCATTGTTTGTCTTTTAGTTATCAAAATAGTCCAAACTGTTATTACATGCAAAATGGAGACGCCCGACTTGGAACATGGAAGAGTCTACTTTAAACAATTAGGCGCTAAAAGAGTTTAGCGCATCTGCTGATATAAACTAGAAGAGGAAGGTGTAACATCTTGCATGTTTAATATTACTTTTGGACTGGTGTTCACCTCAATTATCTTTACAGAAAATCTATTGAAAATGGCGTCAAACGACAATAGAACCAGGTAAAATTACCGTAGTAATTAGTGTTTTCTCATCTTTGATTTATATTTGACAGTATATTGTTTTATTGCAATTAATTAATTACCATTATTGTTGTGAATATATAGGTTACATGATTGGATATACTGTTCAGGTACAAGTACTTATATTTGAGTAGTCTTATTTTGTCCGTCATTTATTTATTACATGGCCTTTTCAATATCAATTTGGTACTGTTGAATTATTCTAAATCGAATCAAACAAGCGATCCCTGTAGTATATGTATAAAATAACACTCAATATTCAAGCTTTCGGCCTGACGGCCTTCTTCAGGAACTTTAAATTCGATTACTCAAAAAGCATGTATGTTAGATCCCTGTAGTGTCAATCATAAATGTTACAGCCGAACATAAATAGTAATACAACTTCAAACCTATCAATTAATCACAGTAAGTTGACTCTTGTTCCTTGTAGAAATAATAATTAATTATCGAACCTGTCTGTAAATCAATGCAATGACATCACACCGATTCCTTACAATTTCTTTTTATCCTTTTTGGTTCATGATTATCATTACTTTGATTTATAGAGGCCTTTGCGGAGTTAACATCGTTAGAAGACAATCATTTGAATGCAGTGAGGTAAAAGGAGTAATTGTCCATATTGAGCGATTCGTCAGAATCCACATTGTCTTCAAACCTATTCAATATATATAATTCGAACTGGTGTGAGAAAACCAGGAAATGCATGAGTAGGTGAACTGGCCGCCGTGATATAACTGAGAAATTGTTAAAAACGGCGTTAAACCTTAATCAATCAATCAATCAACATATATATAATTCATGTGTTCATAATGCGGAGTTAACATCTCAAAAATGTATATTGTATAACTTAATCCTTTCCCTCATATAGACGCTTTCTGACGCCTCTGCAGCAGATGGCTTTTTGAAAACATAGTGAAAAAGAAGAAATTGCTCACAACGAGCAATTTCTCCTTTTGCCACAATGTTTTTCACTTTTAGTCATAGATTATCCATTCAATTATAGAGATTTACTTTTATTTACAAAATATGTTCAAAGTCGTCTGCTGCAGAATTGTCGTATGAGGGAAAGGGATAATTAAACCAATAATGCTGGTACACGTACCAACGAGATAGGGTAAGAAAGTCCAATAACGAATTGATTGATTGGAGTTTAACGCCGTTTTCAACGGTACTTCAGTTATATCACGCCGGCGGGTCCTCCTTAATTGTATATTGTTCCTGGTTTTCTCGCACCACTAATCCCCAGGCAACCGAATACTATTAAAACTATTGGTGGAAGAAGAATGACGCTAGTGACAGCGACGTTTATATATCCATCAACGGAAAGAATGAATCCCCGAGCCGTGGTTTGAACCCACGACACCTATATTGACAGACCACGTGGTTTACCGCATGACGTCAGAGGAGGATTTGAAAACATGAAACATGTCCAGTATCTAGTCCTATGCAACCCCTCCAAACAAATCGTAAATTGTGTTTGAGTAACGTTTTGCATGAATCAGTCTCAATAACTCTTACCCACATACCACCACACATGTGAAGCAGACGTCTTATGATATATAGGCAAAACTGGGGGAAATCTCTGTTAATGACAATATAACTTTGTAATCGAGGTTGAAACATCATGGCGAAAGGGGATATTGCTTATCATGAGCAATTTCTCTTTCGGCCACAGAGTTTTCGGAAAGTCGTCATGCTGCAGATTTGTCAGGAAGCGTCTGTATGTCGGAAAGGGTAAGCACGTTTCTCCTTCATAAATTTCAAGGGATACACATTTGAGCAAGTACTCGTAAGCATAACACCAAGAAGAATTACGATTGTTTTGGCGGCTCAGTTGAGTTGGTGGATTTATGTCAAACTTTGCATAATGAATCTAAACTGGATGTAGTTAAACATCCAATACAGTATTAGAAAACGCATGTGTAGAAAAGTAAGAGTTAAACATTCCCAACATAAAACAGATCTGACGCAGAAATGTGTGAAAATATCAAAAATACAAATAAAAAAGCGAAATTTGTTTGTAAAGTAAATGTCTGAAAAGGGCTGAAAACATTTAACAAATGGAGCAATTGTTCATTTCTCCTTTTGTCACATTGTTTTTGAAAAGTCGCCTGCTGGTGAGAAAACGTCCGTTTGTTGGAAATGGATAAAAAGAAAAGAAACTTTTGGACGTGTGAAGGATACACCATAAGAAGGGCCGAAGGAAAGCAAAACTTGAATTCGGTCCAAATCACACCATTTCAAAGACTTAAACCACAAAATGCTTGATATCTCAAGGCTATGGGTCATTTCGATGGATACATAAAATGCACGTTATGATCATACGACAAACTTACATGGACCAGTTTGTTTGAGTCACTCTCTAGGATTTTGGATCTGGGATTTGGACCGTGTTTCATTATTTTATACTCAGGAGATATCATCAAGAGAAAGGTAACATATTTCTGTTATATTTTATTGACTGTAACAGAGCTCTAGCTAAGAAGCGTTTTGCATGTTCTCAAATCCTTATTTGAACCTCTAACCCTATGTTGTGGGTACTCAAAAGAACCGTCTCACTAAGACGATTATTTTGAGTACCCACAACATAGGGTTTGCTTTAATTATAAGAGAGAAATTGTGGGGGAAAAGAGCTGAATACCCCTCCTTATCTGATTTTTTTCTTTTAAATGACAATGAAATTATGTATTTATTTGTTTGTATTACAAGATGCATATATCGAGGGCTTTGCGTGAAACAGTTGTAACTAAAAACCTATTTTGAAAACCCTGGTTTAAGGGCAATTTTGTAAACAATGCAAATTTAGGTGCCATTGCTCAGAACGAGCAATGGCACCTAAATTTCCATTGTTTACCAAGAAAAAATTTAACGCTTATAAAGGCTTCATGGCGAGGCGATTAACCTTGGTAAAAAAAATACTAATTTTAGTTACAACCGTTTCACGCCAAGCCCTCGATATGTATACGTAAATAAAATCTGTTTCTATGTCTTATCTGGACCTCTGCTGTAGTGATTTAACGCCATTCGGACACGTTCCAGTTTGTTTGATTCAGATTAAGACCGTCTTTGTTAGATTAGTAATACCCAGGAGACATCATCAAAAGAAAGCGTTGTGTGTTTTATATATACGCCATTGACAAGCATTGACACATAACCGTCTTTTGAGTACAGTGATGTTTACGCCGACGTGTGCTGCATGTCAACAAAGTTAAAATAAATATACAGAAGAACCTGTACAACAGCCCACCTAGGAATAGCAAATCATCGTCTTTAACAACCATATTTTTAATTACCAAGATTACTCTTTTTCTATATAAATGACCCTGCAAATAATGACCTACCTATGAACAAAGCTAACTTGTTGTCTGCCAATGGATGGTCTTCATACATAGTTCCAACTGTATAAATAAAAACAGATTACAGTTCAATGGCATAATAAAAATACAAGTATAGAGTAACCAAATTATGATTGTCAAAACACAGTTGATACAAAAACTGAAAAAACAGTAACTTGTGTGAGACACTTTCTCAGATGCTTCATCATAACGATCCAAAGGTCCTTGGTTCGATTCCCATTGAGACAAGTTTAAAAAGCAGCATGATAACATTACCGTTTTGGTTTAAACAACGTTCGGGCAGTATTTAACTCTTTCAGCGCCGAATTGTTTAAATTAGTCTCTACCATGTTCAAAATCGGCCGATTCTATTTTATATGAATAAGAATTTTGGAAAATGTTTTTAACTAAAAGGCAACAATGCTGATTTCAGGTGAGACAGCTCGTTACGAGCTGACTCACCTGAATCTGTATTATTTGCATAAACCTCAATTTTGCCTTTGGCGCTGAAAGAGTTAAGCCTAGCATTTGATTGATTGGATTTTAACGCAAGGCTCAACAATTGTTGATTAATTCTTTCAGCGCCGAATTGTTTAATGTTCACTCTTCCATGTTCAAAATTGGGTGTGTCCATTTCTCCATTTATGAAAGTTTTGGACTATTTTGATAAGTACAAGGCAAACAATGCTGATTTCAGGTGAGACAGCTCGTTACGGGCTGACTCACCTGAATCTGCATTGTTTGCAAAAACCTCAAAAATGCCTGTGGCGCTGAAAGAGTTAAACGGATGCCAGTTCACATACACATGTCTTGTCATGGTTTCCTTACACCATTACTACACACAACATGTTTTCAGAGCATTTAAATGCTTTTCAAACCTAGAGTGTTCAACCAACCGATTGAACTCGAATGACGCTTGTCTGATATTGTTAATGGCTGCATTCCTTGATGCTAAGGGTTGTGAGGTAAGCAGTACGACTGACTGGCAGGTGTCAGGATAAACGGACCAGTAGTACTGGTTATTATATAACCTATAAATAGACGCCTTTTCATTGGCTAAAAAGTATTTTTTTAGACAAAATATCTAGCGATATTGACCGTTTTTTTCTGATATTGACCAGTTTTATAAATAGTAACAGGGGAAGACCGGGGAATCCCACGAGCCGCCTATTAATATCCTTCGCCTTTATCCGTACGCTACGGAATTTTCCGAGGCGCGTTCCGAATGACCACGGAAACTTCCGAAGCTCGTTCGGATGATCATGACAATTTATATAAATATAGCATGGCTTCCAGTATTGTCAACATGAGGAAACTACTGTTAGCCGAGGTTAACAGTATTTACCCGAATGTTGACAATATGTACTGTCACACTGGAAGCCATGCAATATTTATTTTATTATACCGAACAAAATTACACGTTTATTTAATTTATTCTGTACCTTTGTAAGGGAGGTGAACATGGGTAGATCTACTACAATGTAACACACACATATGAATATACCGGTTAACAGTATACTGTTACTTGGCACGCGCGTCTTAAAAGTGACGTTATTGTTTGAAATGACGTCATGCACGTGCATAACCAACATTTTAACGCGCGTGCCATGTAACAGTTTACTGTTAACCGGTCAAATACGTACTGTTATCATGAGACAGTAAGAAATTGCCCATGATGAGTATATGAGAATTTAACATTACAAAGTCACGTGAGGTATAATAAGATAAATTGAGGGTTATATAATAAAACAGTTATGGGCTTTTCAGCTGTTATACATGATGTTGATATGCACCAAAAAAATCATTATTGACCTCGGCTATCGCCTCGGTCAATAATAAATTGTTTGGTGCATATCACATCATGTATAACAGCTGAAAAGTCCATAATTGTATATTATTTACCAAGGGATATAACTGAAAGATTTTTGAAAGCTGCGTAAAACACCAATTTATTAATCGATCAATTGTCTCGTATTTACTTCTGTCAAACATCGGAGAGAAAGTTGACAGTCCGCGTCGCAATCGACTGAGCAATAAGGGATCGGCTTATATTTTATGCAAACTGATTCCTTCGTGCTGAAAGTAATAAAATCACTGTTATAGCTTGAATGAAAATTTCATTGAAAATGTAAGCCATGAAATCTTTGCCCTGTTGCATACGAATGTCAACGCACCTATTTTCAAACAAACAGAAATAGCCCTAGTCATTTATAATATTGTATTCGTAGCAACAAGTAACATTGCTCTCCTTTATCTCAAATATGTCAGTAAGTTGGTAAATGGGATACGTTTGAATAATTAAACAGTATAGGTTTATATCAACCAGTACATCTAAGTACTACATCTTAACAGACTTAACAGGGTTAATAATTATTATGTGAATAGTGTTGATATTTTTGAATTCCTTTGTTTAAGTCCAAAGAACATGTCCACAAAACTAAAACATTGTAACTTTTGTTTTTTTCTGTTCATATAACAATACATATATATCTTTACTAACGCACTTTAAAAAAAATAGCAAAATGTTTATGTTTATATTATAAATGTATGCACATTTCAGGTGTAGTAGACGTGAGTCTTAAGTTGATTAAATGCAATTATTTAATTAAACTTTATTTTCCTGAATCAGTACATTGTTTACATACTATACTTACGTATGTAGTACCTTCCCATTGTGACTTCTATGTCCAGGCCAAGGTGCTATACATAACCTATGATTTTTTATTGAATTTTCCATTATATGATGATATTAGAAAATGTTACTTTCCTCAAGATTGGTATAATATACCATCAACACTGCACCTATTTAATACGATCATGAAATATCAACACAAAGCCTTAATTTTTTATATTGGCTAAATTCTTAACAATCGCAATCAAAAAAAGAAATACTTATTTGGAAACATCTGAATAAATAGAGTGAATAAATTAAAAGAAGTAAATACCTTGTCAAATCATATAAAAATATGTTACTACATAATTACCTAGGTTTACATATATTATATTTACTGGACGTTACTCATATCAATTAATTTGTTAGATTGTATATGGATTGTGGGCCGGCGGCCTTATATTACGAATACATAGATTGTATATGGATTGTGGGCCGGCGGCCTTATATTACGAATACATATATTGTATTGTATTGTATTGTATTGTATTGTATTGTATTAATAATGTGTAGCGACTCATTAAGAGCAATTTTGCCTCCATTTGTAACACTGTTTTCAAGAATCGTTTGCTGCAGATGCGTCAAAGTTCTTCCGCATGTCGGAACAAAAGTTTCAGAAAGCCGGTCAATGCTCTAGCGCCTCTGACAGATGATCAGCTACGAAATGATCACATTCCATTACATGATCAATTTTTATTCCCACAATTTATGATCCAATTAATATTGGTCATCTGTTAACAATGGTTCGGTGTATATCACCAGTTATATACATGTGGCACGCTATCGGATAAAAACAACAACAGGCATATAAACCTTTTTTGAATAATTTTACACAATTATATGTATACGCTTTCTGACGATTCTACAGCCGGCGACTTTTGAAAAGAATTGTGGTAAAAGATTGTCACAACGTTTCCAACTTTATTTACTTATTATTTCACTAAGAGAGATTTTCTTTAATGTCCCTCTTATGTTTGCAAAGTCGGCTGTTGTAGACTCGTTGTATGTGTGAAAGGGTTACACACGCTCATGGGATACAATTGGACACACACATTGTTTGTTAGCTGATGTGCTGCATTCAGTCTTGTTTACATTAATCACCTCGGTGGTGTATTGGCAGAGCTTCACCATCGGGTGCTCTAGGACTCAGGTCGATCCTCGGCCTGGTCATCATTTATTGCCGAAATAGTTTTGAACTTTTTATTACTAACTTTGTAGTCACTATATTAACTCTTTCAGCGCCAAAGGCAATATTGAGGTTTTTGCAAACAACACTGATTCAGGTGAGTCAGCTCGTAACGAGCTGTCTCACTGCCTGAAATCAGCATTGTTTGCCTTTTAGTTATCAAAATAGGCCAAACTTTTATTACTTGAGAAATGGAGACGCCCTATTTTGAACATGGAAGAGTCAACTTTAAACAATTCGGCGCTGAAAGAGTTAAGCAATATTTGGAGAAGTTTCAACGTTTCAAAATGTTGTTCTCATTCTGGAGTTCATCCCTTGTACGAGTACAAAACATAAAGCATGACCAGGGACGTCTATGTCCCTGGCATGACGACAGAAATTGTGACCACGGGCTGGGATAAGAAATGCGCATTTCCTAAGGGCACGCCGCGATCAAGGGTAAAACCCGAAACACCCGGTCCCATATCCTACACCGAGCCCTTGTAGTTCAATCGGTAGCGACGCGGGCTGTCATTCAAAGGGTTGTGAGTTCGAACCCCAGCTCGGCTAACATTCTTGACTGAAACAAATGTTGAACACGGTGCCTCACCTAAATTAGTCAACACTCGTGTGTACATTCAGAACAGAACAGAAATTTTAATTGACATTAAGCATATATAAGCTCATAGTCATATAAAACATACATATAAATATACATACAACAGAAAATGGCATGTCGTTTAATACATATATATACATAACATTGTTATCATAATTTTATACATTCAGGTTGAAAACGTGAGAATACTTCCGCTTATTGTTACTTATTCCTGGAACATACAGCATCCAGTACTGGTCATATACTAAAAAAAAATACCATTACCTTCCAGCATCTACACACATCTGATAATATTTGTGACAAAAGCATTTATTTATTTATCTAATCATTTTGCAGATCTTAGCAACATATAAGATACTCAAATTGTTCAGTTTAAACAACTTAAAAGCGTACAATAAATTATATGTTGTAGAGAGGAAACGTATTATTAAAACACAATGAAATCAAAGCATATTTTCAGTATAGATACATAACAATAAAGATATATCATATTTAAGTTATTGCACATAGACACAACAATATTACATACATGTAGGTACACTAACCGATCGGCCAGTGCGGATTCCTTCAAAATGCGGTTAATTCAATGATAAAATTCACACCACGCCTTGATTTCCATTGATCTATGAAATAACTATTGGGGAATATTTGTCGCCCTATTTACTAATTAACCTTAACAAAAGACTATTAAAACATCGATTGTTATTTTACGTGGACTAAACGTAGTAGTTGGTTATTTAACAATACTGACGTAATTTCAATCATTACTATGCTAATAGAGACTAATTAAACGTATACTTTGTCGTACATTATTTATTGACATGTACATACGAACCGCGTTAAGTGATGTTTGGGGTTGTTTTCTTTGAATCTTCGGTCAGTGAAGAGTCCGGTGAGTCTGTGCGTACACACAGTCTCACCAGAGTCTTCACTTTCCGCTTGCATGTAGTAAAGACCCATGCGGTACTTCTGACAAAAAAAATCAAAAGTGTAGTTCCACATGCGTTGTTACAATATGCATCTATATAACCTGATTACGGAGATTCAATAACACCCTAAATCGAATGACGCGTCTGATATAGTTACGTAGAAGTTTTACATGTACTTGAGACAAATTTGCATTAATCATTTATCGGACATCCATTACAGATATGTCAAGTAAAACGGTTTTGTCATTAAATACACACTAACTCGCAAGTACATCTATTGTATATCTGACCTAATATAGTTATGTCGTATGTTTACTAGTTAGCTTTACGTATATACATGTCTTATACATGTCTAACCCCGGTAATAGTTGTGTGTCTTTGAGGTTTGTATGTACAGTTAAGCCCTGTTTCAGGGGAACCAGCCTTAAGGTATTTTTAAAATAGTTTCAAGTTTAAAAGAGCCAAAGGCATACGGTCAATGCACAAACACAAATACATACATATATAGTACAGGACATGACAGAAGGAGACAAACACATTATGTATCATGAAGCAATGATTTCAGCTTAACCCTTTCCCTCATACGACAATTCTGCAGCAGACGACTTTGAACATACTTTTTTTTTGTCAAAAAATAGAAAATCTCTATAATTGAATGGATAACCTATGACCAAAAGTGGAAAACATTGTGGCAAAAGGAGAAATTGCACGTTTTTTGCAATTTCTTCTTTTGTTACTATGTTTTCAAAAGGCTGTCTGCTGCAGAGGCGTCAGAAAGCGTCTATATGAGGGAAAGGGTTAAGGTAATTAGTAGTTTCAAGTTTCACGTTTCAGCGTTTATTGTACAAAGGCATACGGCACATACACACACACAAATAAATACATATATAGTACAGGACATGACAGAAGGAGACAAACACATTATGTGTAATGAAGCAATAATTTCAGCTAAAGCCTTCTTAAAGGCATTTTCTTTCTTCGAATGCATAATGTAAAATGCAGTGCTAAATTTCGTATTACAGTAGTATTTACACCGGACATTAAACAAAAAAAAGGTATTAAGTGAAAGAATAGATATACCGAAATAACCAGCAAGGCCTTAGTCCGATCTGAGTCCGTTCTTCGAGGTAAAGTAATATCCTTTTTTTGTTTTTGATATTGGTGTGCATTGATACTACCTGTTAATCCTTCCCAAAATACAAAAAATATGCAGCAGACGACTTTCAAAATATCTAGTTAGTAATATTAAAAAACTCTCTATAAATGAAAGTATACTTATTGAATATAAATGAAAACATTGTGGCAAAAGGAGAAATTACTCATTATGAGCAATGTCCCCCTTTTCCACAGTGTTTTCAAAAGTCGTCTGCTACAGAAACTTTAAAAATGCGTCTGTATGAGGGAAATGGATAAAGTTGTGTATTTGTTTTGTAATACGTAGTTTAAACTTATTTATTTTAAATTGATTGCGAAACAAGCTTTAAGCTTATATTAATCACTCTCGATGTCTGCTTCCTGGATTCTTAACCAGTACTCGCGCCGGTTGTGTGGAAAAAATCCGAAAGTCAGGACCCGCTCATCACGGGAATCGAACCAGGGACCTTTGATGTGAGAGGCCGATGCTCTACCTCTGCACCACTGTCTTTGTAATAAGTGTCTGATCTTATAGAGAACTGAATTCTCAGATAAAATAGCGGTGATTCGCAATTTGATCTCGATTTCCACTGGTCACACAAGTCAGTTTGGTTGGTCAGCCTGTAGCACCGCCATTCATATTTGAACCCTTTCCCTCATACGACAATTCTGCAGCAGACGACTTTGAACATATTTTGTCCATAATTGAACTGATAACCTATGACAACAAGTGGAAAACATTGTGGCAAAAGAAGAAATTGCACGTTTTGTGCAATTTCTTCTTTTGTCACTATGTTTTCAAAAAGCCGTCTGCTGCAGAGGCGTCAGAAAGCGTCTATATGGGGGAAAGGGAAACAGTTCATTCCTTATATAAATCTGCAAGAGACGATTTTGAACACACCTCGGTTAAAATGTGTAAAATATTTTGAAATAAAAAGATCATAGTTAAAAAAGGGATGAGCACTTTGTAACAAAAGTAGAAATTGCTTAATTCGAGCAATATCTCTGTTTGCCAGACTATTTTCAAACTTCGTCTGCTGCTTAGGCGTCAGAATACATATGTAAGTGGAAAAGGAGGATATTAACCAGGAAATAATTTCCCTGTGACACAGTTCAAGGTCAACGAACTGTTCATGAGTATATTTCCTAATTTGTTCGCTTTATCCCTTTCCCTCATACGACTATTCTGCAGCAGACGACTTCGAACATATTTCGTCAAAAAATAGAAAAATCTCTGTTATTAAATGGATAACCTATGACTAAAAGTTGAAAACGTTTTGAGCAATTTCTTCTTTTGTCACTATGTTTTCAAAACAAGCCGTCTGCTGCAGGGTCGTCAGAAAGGGTTTATATGAGGTCAAGGGTTAAATACAAATAAAACTCGTCTTCATCAGGAACAAATAAAGCGACATTCGTCTTTAAACCAAAGGGTTAACAAACAGTCTATGGTGCTTGGAAAGAATGTTGTGTGAAGTGCTGATGTTAACAAGACATGAAAAACATGGGTTGATGAACCAACCGCCGTCATATCTATGAACAATTGTTGAAAATGGTGTTAATCCACAAATATGATTATAAAACAAACCCAGACAAATAAATGTCGTTCGTAACAGGAACTACTTTTTTAATGACATTGACAACCTTTGTACGATTAAAAGCAGATATAGAAATTAATACGCATTTGCATTATTCTTAATCATTATTGCATGACATTTCATCTTAATTAGAAATAATACCTTTGAACTTGCTGGGTGCATCGCCCTGGTATATATAAAGTTTACAATTACAATTATTGTAAACGTTACCGAATTAAACCTTTTTTGTAGAGGAACTAAACGTTTAAATATGTTGTAAATTATGAAATGAGATATGGTCTTGTCAGCAGATAATCCTTACACTTATAGAAGCGTGTTCTTAAAATAGTATAGTATGTGCGAAATAGAAATTATCAGCGTTGCTTTAATGGCTTAACAAATGTAAAAGGAAATAACAGGTTATTACAGTGACATGAGTAGTTCATTTGCTACAAGATAAATTTGGGTCTATTTATTCTGGTGAGACTGTACGCTAATGCATGTATGACCCTCCGTAACGGTATCACATAAAGGTACTTTGGCTAACACCTTGTGGCGTTCCATTTCTAGTTCGTTTGTCACAATAAACAGTTTGGTCCATTTAACGGTCTCTGGTGAGACTGTTTTCTAATGCATGTATGACCCTCCGTAACGGTATCACATAAAGGTACTTTGGCTAACACCTTGTGGCGTTCCATTTCTAGTTCGTTTGTCACAATAAAAAGTTTGGTCCATTTAACGGTCTCTGGTGAGACTGTTTTCTAATGCATGTATGACCCTCCGTAACGGTATCACATAAAGGTACTTTGGCTAACACCTTGTGGCGTTCCATTTCTAGTTCGTTTGTCACAATAAACAGTTTGGTCCAGTTAACGGTCTCTGGTGAGACTGTTTTCTAATGCATGTATAACCCTCCGTAACGGTATCACATAAAGGTACTTTGGCTAACACCTTGTGGCGTTCCATTTCTAGTTCGTTTGTCACAATAAACAGTTTGGTCCATTTAACGGTCTCTGGTGAGACTGTTTTCTAATGCATGTATGACCCTCCGTAACGGTATCACATAAAGGTACTTTGGCTAACACCTTGTGGCGTTCCATTTCTAGTTCGTGTGTCACAATAAACAGTTTGGTCCATTTAACGGTCTCTGGTGAGACTGTTTTCTAATGCATGTATGACCCTCCGTAACGGTATCACATAAAGGTACTTTGGCTAACACCTTGTGGCGTTCCATTTCTAGTTCGTGTGTCACAATAAACAGTTTGGTCCATTTAACGGTCTCTGGTGAGACTGTTTTCTAATGCATGTATGACCCTCCGTAACGGTATCACATAAAGGTACTTTGGCTAACACCTTGTGGCGTTCCATTTCTAGTTCGTTTGTCACAATAAACAGTTTGGTCCATTTAACGGTCTCTGGTGAGACTGTACGCTGATGCATGTGTGACCCTCCGTAACGAGATCACATAAAGGTACTTTGGCTAACTTTGGCTAAACACTTAGTGGCGCTACTCTTTTAGTTTCGTTTATCTCGAATTACTTATTAGTATATGCGGACAGTGTAGACGCTGGTGAGACTGTACGCTAATGCCCTAACCGTTTCGCACAGATAGACGCTTTCTGACGCCTCTGCAGCAGACGAATTCTGAAAACATTGTGACAAAATACGAAATTGCACATAATGATCAATTTCTTCTCTTTCCACAATAATTTCGACCATTATCAACCGTTATACCGTCATGTATAGGGGTTTTCTACATTTTCGCTAAAATATTTTCCGCTAATACATATGTGTTGAGGTTAACAAACGGAATGCGACCTTTTTACACTAGACTAACAGGTCATACGGCGACCAGTTCATGCACGTAAACATATTAAACAGAACTAATATTATTTCGTCCTTTTCGTTCGATAGCTCAATCGGTAGCGACGCGTGCTGTCAATTCAAGATCGCGATTTGGAACTTAGGCGACGAGCGTTATTCGTCGTCCACCATTGGGCTAACAGTCTATATCAAAAAGCTGTCAGTTTCTAGGAAATATCATTGTGTTGAATACTTGAGTGAGAAAGCAAGCACATGCCTAGGTAAGTTAACTAACATGAGTGGACATTGTTGAAAACGGCGTTAAGCCCCAATAGATCAAACTAATGATGGATCCTATCAAATAATACGCAGAAGACAGACATTATGTTTGATATTTTTTTGAAAACTATCTTAAAGAATACACGTAAACATTATCACCGCACGGCGTAGGGGAACAGGGGGCTTCGTTGCACCACAGCTATGTTAAAACCTGAAGGATTATGAGACTAAAAGGGGGTACAGTTTAATTTTTTTTTTTCGAATGTACATGTATAGCTATTCTAACTATAGACGCACGCTGCAGTAACTGTGTTACTCTGGTGAGCCTGTACGTATACAAACATCAAGATTTTCTCATGCCTCATTCGCAAATGAGCTGTCCTACGAGAAAAACCAACATTGTGGACTCTGCGTAAAGAATCGACCCGGATCCGTCTACGCATGTCGGTTTACCCGGACAGACACGTTTCGCCTCCTGTGGATTTTCTGTTTCAGGAATTATTACTCTATTTATTCCTCCATACCCGCTAAGACGGAATGTGTCGGCCCGGATCGGTCTACGTGGACTGCGCAGGCTGATCTGGGTCGATACATTTCGCAGAGGCCATAATGTTGGTTTTCTCGCGGGACGGCTCAAATGAAATTAGACCCATTTTCGTCTGACAGCGGCGAAATGCATTAAAGTTAATCGTTTATAACAGGGCTACCCTGTTAGTCCTTCGTAAGATATCACATGGTGCTTTATGAATTGAGATAGCAAAGGCTTATTATATTCGAATAGGCTTGCATTGGTATCCAATGTTTCTGGAACCAAAACTATCTCTTTTGTCGTGACCTTTAAACAAAGGAATCATTTCTACTGAACATCAACCTTTTTTTTTAACATAATTATATAACTTATAAAAACAATTCATTAGGATTAAGTTCTAACTTGGCAAACGTCTTCAAAAGAATTTAACCTGCACAGAATCGAGGCATACCAAAGATTTTATAAGATGGTAGTAATGGCTTCGGGATTTCTGAGAAATGGTTACTAATCGGCTACCGGTATCAGAACAACTTCAACGTTAGTATGTTTGCCAGAAAGAAAACGTGTTATGACTGAAGTATAATGAGAGTATGGAAACATAACTTTAGCGTAATTTTGAACATCTGCCTGCACCAACGCTGAAGGATCAAAATTAATATATATTATAGAATTTTCTTTTTCCCTCGTAATTAAATCTTTATCAAACAACTATGAATATATCATGTTGACAAATATCGAATTAGAACATAGTAGAAATTATTGTGAGAAAGGTGGCTATATGTTGTTTCAGTCAATACCTCACGGTTCCCCAAAATGCTTTCACAGTTCGTCTGTGTGCGTGTCTCATCAGAAAGTTTCTTCATATTGAAAAATGTTTAATATATTGTTAAACAGGGTACGCCGTCTTTGGCTGCCTTTCTTGGTTGTGTTTGAATACGTTCAATAACATGCTCCTGATAAGACATTAACATAAACTGGTTACTTATTATAACACTGTAAATATAATTTCTAATTTTGTCATATAATTTACACCTTTACAGCAGACGACTTTTGAAAACATTGTGACAAAAGAAAAAAATGCTCATAATGTGAATGTTCTCCTTATGCCACAATTTGTTCAACTTTATTCAATAATTATGCTTTCATTTATGAAGATTTTCCATAATCTTAACTGGATGTTTTCAAAGTCGTCTGCTGCAAAATGTGTTGTATGTGGGAAAAGTTAAGTCTGAGGCTCTGCAATAGTAGGTCAGTTCATTTACCAACTAAAGCTTGCATTCAGATCGAGCTTGCTGTGTTGTATCTCTTTCAAAAAAGGAGAAATTGAACTCAATAAATGTGAACACAAAAACTAATAAGAAGTGCTCTTCACTTTCTATTTCCTGACTGTTCTCTAAAAAACTAACAAAAACCTGTAACTGTATCAAAATCATATTGTCTTCGAAGAACTAACGTGTCACCTGGCTTATTATTTTTATGTACTTACTTTAGCATTTGACACATCTTTGTACTTTTTTAAAAAAAATGATGTCGTTTTTCTTTTCTTTTTTTTGTTGTTACTTTTTTCTTTTGTTTTTCCTTCTTGAATTTATTATACTATTTTGGTTTAATACCTCATATCCTGGTCTTTTCCTATACTACAATAGGTATATATGTCGTTAATATTACCACATATTACATTGTTAAAATGTACCGAGAGTAACCACTCATCTGTGTCTACCTTGGTCGCAAATGCCCTAAGGATGATTTTCGCACAGCATCGGTGTATAGCTAAAAGCAGCCTAAAACACCATTCAAAATCAAATTAACACGTATTGTACATGATTAACAGCTCATTTCTTTTATACTTTGTTTAACTTATGTTATATGACCAGAGGCTGTATTAAAGGTTCTGAACTCCAGGCGGAGATCAAACTTTGGAAATGTTGAAACTTCGGTAAAAAGTGCTAATTTAAAACTATGTTGGCAGTCAATGTTGTAAAACAGTCAATTGAAAGTCAGGAAAAATGTACAGAATTGCATTACTGGGTACGTCTACCCTGTAAAAATGAAGCATTAACGATCAATAGTTTGATGTGTTTATTGTACTGGAAAGTAAAATGATTACTCTAATTTTCCCAGAATTATGATTCTAATATTTCAAGACAACTTTTGAAGAGTTTTAAAACTTTGACTATACTATCTATAATCTGGAGTTCAGCACCTTTAGAACTTTGACAATACTATCTATAATCTGGAGTTCAGCACCTTAAAACATTTGACTATACTATCTATAATCTGGAGTTCAAAACCTTTAAAACTTTGACTATACTATCTATAATCTGGAGTTCAGCACCTTTAAAACTTTGACTATACTATCAATAATCTGGAGTTCAGCACCTTTAAAACTTTGACTATACTATGTATAATCTGGAGTTCAGCACCTTTAAAACTTTGACTATACTATCTATAATCTGGAGTTCATCACATTTAACACTAACACACTGCGCCTTTCTCTTCGGCTTTGTCTATTTGAAGGTGCAACGTATTTACATTTAAATCTTTGTATATTTATTGAAAAAAAAAAACATTTCCATTTAGGCATAGAAACTGTGTGTTATAAAATGAGCAAAGGGAATAATACATTTTAGATAATAACGAGTGTGTTACGTTAGATTTAGCGCAGGTATGGGATATAACGGGATAGTAGTCGATGCCGTTTGATGATACACTATGACAGACCTGTCATCTATGTGACAGTTAAGACTCAGAGCTCCGTCAATCTTTATATGACAATGTCAACCACCATGTTAACCCTTTACCACATATAGACGCTTTCTGATGCCTCTGCAGCAGACGGCTTTTTTGAAAACATAGTGACAAAAGAAGAAATTGCACAAAACGTGCAATTTCTCCTTTTGCCACAATGTTTTCCATTTTTAGTCATAGGTTATCCATTCAATTATAGAGATTTTCTATGTTTTGACAAAATATGTTCAGAGTCGTCTGCTGCAGATTTGTCGTATGAGGGAAAGGGTTAACCCTTTCCCACATACAACAAGTCTACAACAAATCTGCAGCAGACAACATTTAAGACATTTAGGCAAAAATATGGTAAAATGCTATAAAAGAAAGTATTATTATCAAGTATAGTTGGAAAAGTTGTGACAAAAGGAGAAATTGCTCATTATTAGCAATTCCTCATTTTGTCATAATGTTTTTTAAAAGGTTGTACGTTGCAGACGTTTCGCAAAGCGCCCGTATGTGGCAAAGGGTTGATGTACATACATATGCTTCTAACAAAACTACGTCCTGCTTAGTCTGGTCGTTTTGTGAAGTATGAATACTACGCGCGGGTGACCTGACATCAACAAAAATCTCAGCGCTTTTCCATTCAGAAAGGAAATGCTTTTTTTGTGTGTACATGCGCAGTGTGTCCAGATATAAAGATAAAAGAACCAGCACTTACGTATATTGCTCATTTGTAGTAATACAAGCAAGTCTCTCACCTATGATAACATAGAGACCGCTGGATGTGAAAACTTACATTGTGTTAATTTCGGGAAAGTATCTTCACGACTGAAAAAGTGTTTGGTTTTTTGGATATAATTTCCAAAATGTCTTAGGTTAATAACATTGGACTACTGTTACAAAAATGGACTATATCTGACATACAATATATATTTTGTTATAAAAGGATACGGAGAAAAATCATCCGAGATTGTTTTTGTGTATTATATATTATATAAAACTGAATATTAATCAAATAGAAACTGATAGAAATCTTTAATAAAGATTCTCCTGATATTGAAATAGATTGAATTTGAGAACGTTATAGTGACACACATGTGCATCATGAAAGAACGCAAGGATTCCGTGGAAAGTAACAACAACTTTGACAGCAATCAGCCCTCCTTTTCCTCCAGTATTGTGCAGCCCAGACCCAAAAGAAACAGGTTCGTGTCTCATTCGTGGTTGCTTGCTGCGCAGAAATTTCCGTCAAAATTGCTTTTAATAAAAGAAATATGTATACAAATAGGCGTACAAATTAATTTGATGACAAATTTATGCGATAGATATGATTTAAAAGTTTATTATTTAGACCGTTAAAAAGCAAAGGTTTTAGTTTATGTATCCAGAATGTTTCTTTTCACAAACTAGGTAGTGGTTATTATGAACACGTTGTTTAAAACTCCTATAATTTTTTAAAATGCAGGAATATTTTCCAACTACGTACTTGTTTTTTTTTCCTTTTAATTCTTACATATCGAGGGCTTGGCGTGAAACGGTTGTAACTACATTTGGTATTATTTTACTAAGGTTAATCACCTCACCATAAAGTCTTTATAAGCGTTATGTCATTTTTCTTGGTAAACAATGGAAATTTAGGTGCCATTGCTCGTTCTGAGCAATGGCACCTAAATTTGCATTGTTTACAAAAGGGTCAAAATTGCCTCTAATCCAGGGTTTTCAAAATAGGTTTTAAGATACAACCGTTTCACGCCAAGCCCTCGATATATATATTGAATTCTCAAGCTGGTCTACTTGCGAGCATTTGGAGGACACCTTTGTAAATCATTTAGTTGCATTCAGATTTTACTACGCATATATTTTCGACAAAGAATGCACAAATAGTAAAACATGTTCATTACTTGTTTTCTCAAAATACAACAAATCTACAACAAACGAGTTAGAAAACATGTTGTCAAAATTATGGAAAATGTTTATGAATAAAGTTGAAAACAGTTTTGCACTGGGGAAATATTTATCCTTCATAATTTCTGATTTCAAAAGTATTTTGCTGCAGATGTGTCTCTTTTTTCAGTGGGAAGGGAAACGCGCATATTGCGTGTATTTATGACATGCATCTGATTACAAGGGAAACTATTCACTAAAACGAAAGCTCATGAATAAAACAAAAACAATTCTCTTAATAATTGTATTGAATCTGCAAAGGCAGGTTCTCGACAGGGACTTTCACGGGAATTAATATTATGTGCACGATGTGAGTAGACTAAATTCTATCTTTGTTACGTTTGTGCAGTTATATCTTTTAATGATTTTTCTTTTTCCTTTTTCACTATTTAATGATATTAATAGTTAATAATGATTGTGTCAAAATAGGGAAATTATAAATTGTGTGTTTATACCTAAATTCCAAGTTTAATATCGATATGGAATTGTTTTGAGAAATAATCACATCTATCAACATTTAGAATTCGTTCTAGATGTTAAAGTACACGGATACATGTATGTATCTTTATCCCACAGTTACATATAATAAAGTACGCTAAAGAAGATAATGTGCGCGTTTCCCAATGATAAGATTCAAGATTCAAGATTCAAGATTTCTTTATTCCGTAATGTAAACTTTAGTTTCTAGTTACATACACATGAATAATATAATATATAATACAAAGATGAAGTCAAGACAACTATGTGCACTCTCGTTTTAAATTCGATATGCATTTGCTTATTACTTTTAAAATAGCCAGGGTAGAGTCCCGAATAGTTATTAGTAAATTACAATCAACAATCAACGAAATTGAAGAGGATTTTCACTTCATACTTATTTGCTCACATTACGATATATTAAGGAAAACGTACATAAAGCAATTTTATTTTAGACAACCAAGTGTGCATAAATATATACAGAACGTTTGAATTGTAATAACGTTTCAGTTTTAAACAATTTAGCTAGGTTTTGACTAAAGTCTTTTGAACTGTGAAAAGAAACTTTGAAATAAATATCCATGTAAATATTCTTCCGCATAGTCTTAATAGGTTTTTATTTCTTTCTCATTATTTTTTTTTTCTCTCTTTTCTTTGTGTATATATATATTTCTTTGTGTTATTTTGTGTTGTATACTATAGTTTGTAACGCATGTAAATATGAAATAACGAGGAACACTTTTTGTTCAAGTCTAATAATAAACGAATTGTATTGAATTGAATCAACACTTACATGAGCTTAACCTGTATCGGATGCGCAAATCCCAGGGACTCGTTACTCACGTCTTTATAATAAGCCTGATGAATATTCATCTCTTTTTTCAAAACAAGGCTACGGTAGTGCATGCAATAACAAGCACCAAAGTATACATGTAACTATATAATTTGGATGACTTTCGACGTGCTTCAATAATACCATCCAGATGTTAAGCTCTTTTTCCCATACTTTCTCTCTTATTATTAAAGAAAATCCTATGGTGTGGGTACTCAAAAGCATCGTCTCACCGAGACGATTCTTTTGAGTACCTACAACATAGGGTTAAAGGGTCAAATAAGGATTTTAAAGCATGCAAAATGCCCCTTACCAAAGTTGTTATGTGTCCATCCATATTAAAGTGGACTAGCTCGCAAATGTAGTTTCACATCGTAATACACTGTCAGTTCTTAAAATGTCTATAAATTTGTTTATCTTTACAAAACATGATGTTTCAAGACGGAATTAATGTCGTAGCTGTAATGTGAGTTAATGGCTTAAAAGCGTTATAAGTGTTATATACGATAAATTGCATTAAGTGCGGTCATTAGAAAAAATTTGCCATCTCAGGTTCCAAAACTATCATTTTAAGTTTATGTGTTCTCATCAATCTGATTGGTAAGACGCAAACTCATTCTCCAAATTAACCAATCAGAACTCTTATTTTCACCAATAACGAACAACCCGAAATGATGAGAATGTACATTGATGTGTCATTGATGCGGCGTAAAAGACCAATCAATCAATTACATCGTCCACAGGACAGAGCAGAACAGATTTAGTTTTGCGTTACTTTAACATTGTGTTGTGGTACATATACATCATCTATAATAAATGTATAAACATTACAAGTATACTATGTAGCGAGTGACATTGAGGAAATATAATTCACATAAAATATGAACTTTTGTACCTTTAGTACATTTTCATCGACGAACACCCACGGTTGTTGACACCATTACGCTTAAACCATCACTCGTTGGATTTTGCACTGCCCTTCTACCGTTTAGACAGATAGCCAATGGTGTATTCTGATTGGATGCAACGCAATCTTGTACTGCGCCTAAAAGGCCAATCAGATGTCTCGTAATGAAAATATGATCGGTTTACTTTGCAAAGGGCGACCTCATTAGACATTGACTTTACCTTGGTGTGTGAACTGTTTAAAATTGACGAGCTGCTTTAGTTACAGAGATATTTAGATCAGTAAATATGTAAGCCGTTCGTCGAGAAAACCAACAGTATTGACTCTACGTAAAGTATCGACCCAGATCAGCCTAAGCATGCCGTGCAGAATATCTCGGACAGTCACTTTTCGCCTCCTGTGGATTTTCTGTTTCAGGAATCGTTACTATATACCTCTATCCCCCTGAGACGGAATGTGTCGGCCCGGATTAACCTGCGCGGACTGCGCAGGCTGATCCGAGTCGATACATTACGCAGAGTCCATAATGTTGGTTTTCTCGTGGAACGGCTCAATTATATAAGCGCACTGATCTAAGCTACATTTAGATTCCTAACTTCTGTGATTTTTAGTTCTCAAAGACATTAAATAGAAAGCGCATTTACCCCCAGACGGCGCAGCCATTTTCTTTTGCGTCTCCACGAAGGAGTATCGGGAATTTTATAGTCAATTCGAATTGTTTATGTATATTCATTTCTGTTCTGTCAAAACGGCGAAGGGAGTGACAAATCCTATGGTAGACGTTTTGAGCGAAGCCAAACCAACAAGTGTGTGTTTGACGATAGTATCTTTGCAAATCATCTAGCTTAATTACAATTTAATAATATGAAACATATTTTATTTACTTCACATGTTCTTGTGAACTTCGAATTGTACAACATCTTATTTACTATCATTAACTAATCTAGTCATGATATATATAAAAGCAATACATGAATATTTCTGAATGTTATCACAGCAAACTACTGTACACAATATGTAAACGTATGACACGACGTCATCGAATTGTATTTTTTATTGCTGTGTTTATACAGACGATTAAAATTTGGATTTTCTTTTCATGTCCAGTCAAAAAGATTAACATATTTGTTTATAAAACAAATGTACACAAAAGATCTATTCGGATCTATGTTATTACACGAATGATTGTTTGTCTGATACACACCTTCTGAAACACCTCGACATACATACATTGAAGAAAAGGTGGTAATCGATATTAACGAGCAATTCATCATTGTTTTACAGTGTTTAAGTCAATAGTTCAATGCCAAATACTTTTAACCCTTTCCCTCATACGACAATTCTGCAGTAGACGACTTTGAACGTATTTTGTAAAAACATAGAAAATCTCCATAATTGAATGGATAACCTATGACAAAAAGTGGAAAACATTGTGACAAAAGGAGAACTTGCACGTTTTGTGCAATTTCTTCTTTTGTCACTATGTTTTGAAATAGCCGTCTGCTGCAGAGGCGTCAGAAAGCGTCTATATGAGGGAAAGGGTTAATTGATAGTAATAACTTTCCTCCCTTTTTGACACTGAGGATCGAGTTGTACGTACAGTTGGTTAACATTACTACTGGTTCGCTGGTGTCAGAACAAATCGAGAGGTTGGCGTGAAACGGTTGTAACTAAAAACCTATTTCGAAAACCCTGGTTTAGGGGCAATTTTGACCCCTTTGTAAACAATGCAAATTTAGGTGTCATTGCTCAGAACGAGCAATGGCACCTACATTTCCATTGTTTACCAAGTAAAAATGATTTAACGCTTATAAAGACTTAATGGCGAGGTGATTAACCTTGGTAAAAAAAAATACCAATTTAAGTTACAACCGTTTCACGCAAAGTCCTTGGAATGGACTATTAGTACTGGTAACTTACCCATCAAACGCAGTGACATAACGGAACAATTGTTTAAAGCGACGATAAACACCAATGCGTAATGACAAACAAAGCAGACGACTGTAAAAAATGCAATATTAGGTAAACGAATTAACCCTTTTCCACATACAACACATCTGCAGCAGACTACTTTGAACATTTTGTCAACACAGAAAAATATCCATGATTGTATGGATAACCTATGACTAAAAGTGGAAAACATTGTGGCAAAAGGAGAAATTGCTTGTTTTGAGCAATTTCTTCTTTTGTCACTATGTTTTCAAAAAGCCGTCTGCTGCAGAGGCGTCAGAAAGCGTCTATATGAGGGTAAGGGTTAACATACTCTGTGAACAGGAAATACAAAGTGACGGTAAAGATGTTGGACATGATACAAGCGACAAGATTAATTTCATATGTTACGAAACTCATAAACTAAACTTGCAACAGCGGTCATTAATTCTCGCTTTTTTTTAACCAGGCTTCTAGCAAAGTTTTCTCGTCCCCCGTTCGCTTACAACCATTACCTTACATTTTACTCGAACCCTTTCCCACATACAATAAATCTGCAGCAGACGATTCTATAGACATCTGAGCAGAACTATTGAATCTCTCTTTAGATGTATGAAAATGTATTGAATAGAATTAAAAACATTGTGGCAAAAGAGATATTGCTAACTATTTTAAAATCCTTTTCTCCCATTTCAAAAAACTTTTCATAATTCGTCTGCTGCAGAGGCGTTAGAAATCGTCTGTGAGTCGAAAAAACTTAACGACCGGTCTGGTCTGCCTTTCTATTCTTTGCGGAAGAAGTTTAACATCTTTAAATTTGTGCTATATTATTTAATTATTTCCCTTCCGAATGTCACAAAGTCGACTATTCCATGTAGGAAATTGGACCACTCTATTTTTCTTCCAATAGGAATGTTGGTAAAATGAAATGTCTAAGTGGCAAACGAAGCAGATTTCAGGAGAGACATCTCGTTACAAATAGTCTCACCTGAATCTGCATTGTTTGCTAAAACCTTTGTTTTGTCCTTGCAGCGGAAGGGTTATCATCTGAAATGTATGACATATAATTTAATGACAATGTCGTAAAATATTGTATTGTATACGTAAAAGACATTTGTGTTTTATATAACAAAAAAAAGAAATCATAATATGTTTACAGTCTACGGCTATAAACTTATGAAGGCGTCCAACATCCAGTTTCGTCTGTGTAAAGAAATGATCGTTAACCGTTTTGCTACACACTTATTATCGGACGTCGAAAGAAGTTTAATATTTAAAATGTATGACATATATTGTAAAGAGAAAGGCGTAATATATTGTATTGTATGTATACTTAGGATACATTTCTGTTTTATATCAATTTTTTTTTTCCAAAATAATTTCACGGTGTACGGTTACAATTGATGAAGGCGTCACATGCCCAATTTCATCTGTGTAAAGAAAAAAAACATGTTACTAGTTACTAAATAATCGGACGTCTCTGCAGCAGACGACAAAAGAAAACATGGTATAGAGCGATATCTCCTTTTGCCACAGTGTTTTCAACTCGTTTCAATAATTGCACTTTAACATTTAGTGATGTTCCATGTTTTTTTCAAGGCATTTTAAAAAGCGTCTGCTGCAGAATTATTTTAATGTGGGAAAGGGTTAAACAACAAACTGCTATTTTTAGACAAGTCTGAATAGGAAGATTAAAGGGACTGTCTGTGTTGTAGACAGTGATACAGTAGAAGAGCGTCGTTCTGTAGTACATGTAATAACTAATTGTCAATGATTTGTTTGTTTTGTTTGTATGGTGTTAAATGCAGCTTTTAATATTTATTTGTTTAGTTATATCACGGCGTTTCCTTGGTAATTTACCAGTACTACTGGTCCATTTATCCTCACATCAGCGGGTCCCACAACGCTGAGCGCCAAGGAGGGAAAGCCATTACTACCTTTTTTAAAAGTGTCAATGATTAAATGGACAGTGGGGCTGGGGTAGAGCGTCGGCCTCTCATACCAAAGGTCCCGGGTTCGAGTCCCGGTATGAGCGGGTTCTGACTTTGAGATTTTTCCATACAGGAAGTAGACTTCGAGCGTGATTAATAAAAGCTGAAAGCTTGTTTTGCAATCGAAATAAATAAGTCTAAATTAAAAAGTACAGGGATGGTCTGTTTTGTAGACATTGATACAGTAGATCCCGTACATGTACCAACCCTTTTAGCTGTGGTTTCCTCTACGCACCCACAACGCGAGTATTGACTAGGCATCTGTGAAACATAAATCGAACCTGGTAAATTATTGTGAAATCGATGTCAACCAATCAAACTAAGTCCAATGAAAGTAGAGCGCCGGCCTTGCAATCGGAAGGTCGTGAGTTCGTTTCCTTGTAAGATCGAATTTCTAATTGGCTCTAGTTTTGGAGATATCGTAGAAAATGTACATGTAGTACTCAACACAAACACAAATAAATTATACAATTTCAAAAAATATATCAGAATCAGAATCAGAATCTTTATTTTCATTTGACTTGAACAAAATGTTCATCGTCATATACATAATTATTATTATTTACATACATGTAACAAAAAGCAATTGTTTAATATATATTCATGGAATAACAAATTTGAATATTAATTTGATTATAGATAAAGATGTTGTAGGCGGAAGTAACCATAATGTGTTAATGTTTTTGATTTAAAAATGTTTTATAAATAGATAGACTTTTCCGTTTCTTTAATTTCCAAAAAATATATAAACATACAAAAAACCGTTAAATTAGTGACAACTATGAAGATCATGGTATGAGCAGGTCTACGTACAAAGTTTATTAATTTTCATTAAATGGTATTTAAATGGTATTTAACAGCAACATCAAATAAGATTGGTGTTACACAGGTATTTGGTAACTTCTGGTCGTAGTTTAGAACTCTTACACAGTCAAACTGGCGTATATAACTGGATAAAGCGATTCATTACAGCTGTAACAAGAGAAAGTTGATGCAAGGCATCAATGTCGCCGGAAAAGACTGCATTGATTTATTTATGTATTCTTGACTTTCCTTAGTCTATTCAAACATTAGGAACGTTGAAATGAAAACATTTGCTTATAAATTTTATATTCATACCTATACATTAGGGTATCTATAAAAAATTAACGAAATGTGTACACATTTATCTTGGCTTAAATTTAATTTTGCTGTTGTTACTTATTTAAATAATAGTATTCATTCATATAATTTCAATGTTTGTCAATCTTATTCGAATCACAAGGTAAATATCCTGGTATTGCTTTAAAGGGAGGTAATTTGAAGAAAACAAAAGTCTTCAAAAGGAGAAATATATCAGCATTACCGTCTACAGTTTAAATTGTTCTATTGTTTGTGGATTTAAAAATGTTCTTTTTTTCTTATTTCTACATGTACAACGAAATATGGCTTCTCTTTGACGCTTTGCGTCAAACATTCGTCTTGTACTTGTCTGAAATAAAATAATATCACTCGCTTTTTCATATCGAAATGCGCATGCGCGAAAATCGATGTTAAAGGTCACGAAACTACACAACAGAATAGGGTCTATATTTAGCTTAGAAACAGTTCCTACTTTAGATATTCATGGATTAACATTATTAAATGAATTCTACACAAATCAAGACATCTCTTTGAACATGAAAACAACATTTAGTAAGTTAAAATTGCTATTAAAAGGAGAATCCGAAATTGACCTCAATGATGACACATAAGAGTCTGCATTAGGGGGTGTTGGTTCACGTCTTGAAGGGACCACTTTTGTCTTCGTAAATAAGACAAAAAACTTAAATGCGAGTGAAATAAAAAAAACTGCAAACATTAAAAAATCGGAATATTTATTTCATTTTAGATGTGTCATTTATTAGTGTTCGTAAACAACCACAATTGTAATATGTTCAAATCATCTAGATTTGTTTCTTTCTAATAATAAGCCGCCCTCCCATGTGATTTCCGAAAACCTATTAAAAATAGAAGTCGCGGGCTTCTGCCCGGCGACTAATAACTTTCTGTCGATACTCGAATCAAGCTCCGAAGTGAGCCCACATAATCCGAAAACTATTCATCAAACAGTACTTATGGAAAACAGTACCGCTTTGTTTCTAATTACCCTTCAAAATGCTAATGTTTTTGAATTTGTTTTATATTCATATTTCCTCTATTTTTTCAGGATGAAAAAGCGCATGTCAACGTTGCTTCATACCCACGTGGCTTTGATCATTTTAACAGCGTGTGCAGTTTTAGACGCATCATGCGTTATAGGGCAAATTATAGCAGATATCTTAATTATGAAAGGTAAGTGCTATTAAAGCTGTCTTTGAGTTAGAACATCTCTAATGGGCTCGGCTATTTCCGCTTGAGGTCGTTTGAATTCGGAATTTTTCGTGCGAGTGTCAGTCGTTTCCAACGGAAATAGTCAATCTCTTACGAGTTTTTTACGGTAATTGCCGAGCCTTTATACTGCCAATGAACGGATATTGCCGAGTCCATTATGGGTGTTCCACCTTTATGTCACCAATTGTTGTTAAACCTGCACTCTTTGCATACAAGAATTTTGAGCTCTTATCAACTTTCCGTTACAGCATAATAACAGATGTTCGGCTATATTATATCTTTCTGATCAATTAAGCAGGGAATAAGAGTATTTGACCCACATATATATTATTTAAAAAAGGATAAATAAAATATTTTTCAAAATTTAAGATTTTCCCGGATATTTCTAGAAAGCATATTCTTTCGGGGTTTTAATTAACAATATCGTCCGTATGGTAAAGTTAAAAAGACTTAGATGTGTTAATCGTAAGATCGACCGAAAACTGGGAGATCAAGTGAGACTGGTGTTGATCTAGCGCAGGTATATATAAATGGAAAACTCTATGACCTAGTGACACTTTTAGTAAATTAATACACTCTCCTTTGATGCAACTGTCTGTTTTAAGAAAACTTATTTGTCTCAGCCTTTGCGTCCCACTTGAATTGATAAAGATATGAATGAGATAACTTGTATATCGAGGGCTTGGCGTGAAACAGTTGTAACTAAAATTGGTATTTTGTTACCAAGATTAATCACCTCGCAATAATGTCTTTAAAAGCGTTAAATCATTTCTCTTGGTAAACAATGAAAATTAAGGTGCCATTGCTCGTTCTGAGCAATGGCATCTAAATTGGCATCGTTTACAAAAGGGTCAAAATTGCCCCTAAACCAAGGTTTTTCAAAATAGGTTTTTAGTTACAACCGTTTCACGCCAGGCCCTCGATACATCTATCATTTGGCGATATGACAAATACCATTTTATCATGCCTCATTAAATTACAACTGTTTTAATCGTTTAAATTCGGGCCTTTTGTTTTATTGTTAAACGAAAGCTGACAGAAATGACATTTTTCGTCGTGTTTCATGTCACATCGTTTTTCCACGATCTCGCGAGATCTACCAAGTGGTCTTTCCTTAACACTTTTCCTGCTAAGGACAATACATTGATGGTATTTGCAGCAGACTACTGATGAAAATAATGTTGGAAAAAAGAAAAAAAATCTTTCAAACGAAGACATTGTTCTTTTGTCACAATGTTTTCAACAATGTAATTCAATTCTTCTTCTTCAAATTTAAGATTATTTCAAAGGTATAACAAATCATATAAGGTAACAACTATACGGTTAATGATAACTAGTTTAATGATGATATTGTTTGAACGAGATTTATTAAATTAAGTTTTTACATAGCTGTCAATGCTCTTCATTTTTTACAGGGGTTAGATGTTTCCTCAAAATTAAACAATATATTTATTGTCTCTCAAAACAGTACATCATTGTTTTACCTAATCTCAAATAAATCGTAATTAAATATTTCAATGACGAGTACACAAAGGCTATCAAGTATTACAGCCTCGCGGTACAACATGCGACATAACGCCTCTGTTGATAGAGTATCCTCCTCGGATTCAAAAGGTCTAGGGTTCAATGCCCGGCCGGGTCATACCAAAGAAATGGTTGAAATGGTGTTCTCTCCTTGGTGTTCATGGGTGTGGAGTTACCATTACGAATGGCCCTCTGGTGTCAGGATAAAAAGTAGTGATGAAATCTGAATAAGTCCTAGAAACGGATAAAACACCATATGAACAAATAAAAAAGCAAAATATGACACACTATGTCACACAGCATAACTTCATTAACCTCACGATGTGTTGGTCATATAGCCCACAAGTCGGAACAAAAATGAATGGTCGAGTCGGGGTTCGATCCCCACCCTTTGGCTCGATTACCCTCTTCGTTAACGACTAAGCTATCACGGCTCGATTACCCTCGATTACACTCTTCGTTAACAACTAAGCTATCACGGCTCGATTACCCTCTTCGTTAACGACTAAGCTATCACGTCTCGATTACCCTCTTTGTTAACGACTTAGCTATCACGGCTCGATTACCCTCTTCGTTAACGACTAAGTTATCACGGCTCGATTACCCTCTTCGTTAACGACTAAGCTCTCACGGCTCGATTACCCTCTTCGTTAACGACTAAGCTATAACGGCTCGATTACCCTCTTCGTTAACGACTAAGCTATCACGGCTCGATTACCCTCTTCGTTAACGACTAAGCTATCACGGCTCGATTACCATCTTCGTTAACGACTAAGTTATCACAGCTCGATTACCCTCTTTGTTAACGACTAAGCTATCACGGCTCGATTACCCTCTTCGTTAACGACTAAGCTATCACGGCTCGATTACCCTCTTCGTTAACGACTAAGCTATCACGGCTCGATTATACTCTTCGTTAACGACTAAGCTATCACGGCTCGATTATACTCTTCGTTAACGACTAAGCTATCACGGCTCGATTATACTCTTCGTTAACGACTAAGCTATCACGGCTCGATTATATTCTTCGTTAACGACTAAGCTATCACGGCTCGATTATACTCTTCGTTAACGACTAAGCTATCACGGCTCGATTATATTCTTCGTTAACGACTAAGCTATCACGGCTCGATTACCCTCTTCGTTAACGACTAAGCTATCACGGCTCGATAGTTGGGGTCAAAATATGTAACTTTGTTATTTAATTAAATCTATTTATTTCAATTATTTGCATGATGAAACGATATGTAGATTAAAATTCAACGGATTTCTGCTTAGCCCGGAACGTTTTAACGCGACTTTTACATGTATTAAACCGGTCCTATTAAACGGCATGTGCGTATTCAGTCATGCGCGACTTTAAAATACACTGATTGCGAACGACAGATCGGTCTGAGCATTCTTGCAGTCGTATATTGGCCTTCTTTTCTTTGCTATCAATAGAGTCGTGAATTCGAAGCCCGGCAGGGCCATTCATTATTTACGATGATTCGCCATTATCATCATCTTTCTTCCGCCCCCCCCCCCCCCCCCACCCCCACCCCAATCCTCTTGTAGTCTCATGTTTTTGCCTATGCAGCAGCCGACTTTTGAACATAACTTGGCAAATGGAAAATATGCTCATGATGAGAAATTCCTCCATTTGCAACAATGTTTTCAACTCTATTAAAAAATCATACTTTCATGTTTTCAAACTCGTCTGAAAGCAGATGTGTTGTATATGGGAACGGGTTAACCGACAGTCTATGTGATACAGTGGTTATTATACCTAGGTACTATGCCGTGTGAAGTACTGCTGCAGGACAGCCATGCTAGCCGTCCCGCGAGAAAACCATTATTATGGCCTCTGCGTAATGTATCGATCCAGATCAGCCTGCGCAGTCCGCGCAGACTGATCCGGGCCGACACGTTCGATCTCAGGGGGATAGAGGTATAGAGTAATGATTCCTGAAACAGAAAATCCACAGGAGATGAAAAGAGTCTCTCTGGGTTAGCCTGCGCGGTATGCTTAGGCTGATCCGGGTCGATACTTTACGCCGAGTCCACAATGCAGCTGCGGCGATAGACATCTGCGTAATGTATCGACCAGATCAGCCTGCGCTGTCCGCGCAGACTGATCCGGCCGACACATTCCGTCTTAGGGGGGATAGATGTTAAGAGTAGTTATTCCTGAAACAGAAAATCCACAGGAGGCGTAAAGTGTCTAACTGGGTAAGCCTGCGCAGCATGCTTAGGCTGATCCGGGTCGATACTTTACGCAGAGTCCACAATGTTGGTTTTCTCGCATGACGGCTCATATGATGAGCTGCTCTAATACGTGTTGTGGTTAATGGACGAATGTCACAACGTTATTTACCGCAAATATACCGAAATAGACAAAAGCATAATTACATGTTTTTGTAAGATAACGTTAGGAAACCGCAACCAACATTACTGTTTAATGTGCGTATAATGAATTTCCTGATACATACAGTACTTAAATGTAATATAATATGTTTGATCGACTGTACTGGAAAACCACCAACTAGGCATTGGCGACAAGTGTAGATCTAGATTACTGTGTACATCCCATCGCGCATTCATCTTGATCTACACCGTTAATACATGTTCATTTAAGTAGAAGAGGAATTTAGGGAGCTTCTAACATTCAGTTTAGGTTTTATCATATGTTATGTCTATTTGTTTCTACCTCGATTCAACTTTGCCATAGTTATGATGATATACAAAACAACAGGGTTTTAACATAAAAACAAATTTTGATCTATGTTCTGTATACAAACCCTTTAATAATATGACGGATCCCATTCTGTCCGTTTGGAACAGTTCATTATTCGTTCGCCTGTATCGTAAAGGAAAAACACCAAAACGTGACATCCTTTTAGAAAACCCTTACCTTCATAAGCATTTATCGTACATAGACGGCGTTACACGTCTTCGTGGCTGACGACTGAAGAAAAGGGAGAAAATGCCCGAAATGAGATTTATTCCCATTTCCTACAGAGATGTCAACCTTATGTTCTCATTAAACGGCCTATTTTTTTTCAGTGTTATGTCACAAAAAAACATCTATCACTGATAGTCTAATGCATATGAACACTTAAAAACCTCGGCTAGACTATTCCTTCTGGTGGATGATTGACAAAAGTCATTGTGACCAGCGTCATTCGTCTTCCGCTTCAAGCGGGCTAAATAATCTATTCGGTGGGAAGATAGCCAGTTACATTCAAAGTGTTCAGCGACGAGCAAGCCTTGAAACACAAGTAAAGTCAGTCGACCGCCGCTATATCAAATAAATACGGTTGAAAACGGTTTCTTAAAAAACCTTATTCTTGAAGCCATCGTCAAGATATCGACCCGGATCAGCCTAAGCATGACGCGCAGGCTAACCCGAACAGACACTTTTTCGTCTCCTGTGGATTTTCTGTTTCAGGAATGAATATTCTATACCTCTATCTATACGCGGAATGTGTCGGCCCGGATTAGCCTGTGCGGACTGCGAAGGCTGATCTAGGTCGACACATGACGGAGAGTCCATAATGTTGGCTTTATATTGGAACGGCTCAAAGAAAATACAGGTCTTACCGACAAATTAATCAGAACAAATGTATACGCATTAAAGTCGTAACGCTATAAATTAATATGAGAACCAAATAATATAACGAAGTGCAGTACTTATTCCTTGTGTTAGAAGGGAGGAATCCGCTGTGGTCGAGTGGTTAGGGTCGGGGATTTCGAAACCGGGTCTCCCGGGTTAGATCTCCAGTCGCGGCACTACGGTCATGGTGGAGTGCCATTGTGCAAGGCACATTTTCTAGCCTAGTACTGGTTTGTTTACCCAGGGAGCATGAATAAGTGAACTGTCGCCGTGATATAACTGAAATAATGTTGAAAGCGGCGTAAAACCACAATAAATAAATAAATAAATTGTGTTAGAAGGGATTGGCGGGACCAAATCGGTTGTGAATTGGTAGAGCATTCACTTCGGTTCGATGCCCAGCCACGAATACTATAAAAATGATAATCGCTTTCCCTCATTGGCACTCAGGTTTTTTCTTTTTTTTGTTAGCATTACGAATTACTCGCAGTACTGCTAACTGAACCCAGGAAACGCTGTGATATCAATAAAACAAATGTTGATTGCGTCGTAAAACACCATGCAAACAAAGTAAACAAAACGTGGGGCGGAAGCGGTTGTCATCCACTAAGCAGAGCTTTATATATACCCCTTACGCCTGAAACAGTCGTTTCCCTATGTAGTGTGCATAAAACGAGTTTAAAAACAAATTGGAAAAAAAAGATGCCATTTTCTAACAATGCCTTATACTCTGCATAATAAAAACAGACATTCAAATATATAGATATTGCACTTTTTTTCTCAAATGTTTTCAAAGCAGACGGCTTGAACAATGTTTTATCCCAAATATGGTGAGTGATTAACCCTTCCCCGCATGGAGACGCATATGAGGCAGACGATATTTGTGGCAAAAGGAGAAGTTGCTCATTATGTGTACGTTCACTATTTGTCACAATGTTTTAAACGTTTACTCAATACAAACACTTTTATCAGGTGATAATTTTAACATGATACACGCTGTTTTCAAAGTCGCCTGCTTGAGATTTCCTGAATGTGTGAAAGGGTTAAATGTGTGGCTACGTGCCTCGTTAACCCTTTCCCTCATATAGACGCTTTCTGACGCCTCTGCAGCAGACGGCTTTTTGAAAACATGGTGACAAAAGAAGAAATTGCTCAAAACGAGCAATTTCTCCTTTTGCCACAATGTTTTCCACTTTTAGTCATAGGTTATCCATTCAATTATAGAGATTTTCGACTTTTTGACAAAATATGTTCAAAGTCGTCTGCTGCATAAATTGTCGTATGAGGGAAAGGGTTAATGTGTTTTGCGGTAAAGGGTAATGTTTTTGGTGAGACAGGTTCATTCCTCATCGCCTTGGATGACAAGGTTAAAGTTTCCGTCAGTTTTGGCAGTGTTTTGGGCCTATATTTATACAGGCTACATCCTAAAACACTTTAATAATTTATCGCCGCACAGGTAACAACAGAGCCGTTCCACGAGAAAACCCAACATTGTGGACTCTGCGTTATGTATCGACCCGGATCAGCCTAAGCATGCCACGCAGGCTTACTTTCGGACAGACACTGTTTGCTTCCTGTGGATTTTCTGTTTCAGGACTGTATACTCTATATCTCTATCCCCCTGAGACGGAATGTGTCGGCCCGGATTAGCCTGCATAGGCTGATCTGGGTCGATACATTATGCAGTCCATAATGTTGGTTTTCTCGTGGAACGGCTTAAATGTCGAAGAATGCAGTTTTTATTTTTAATTAATGAAATATGTCTCGTATTTAAAAAAACGTGTTGATTAAAAATATTCTTTCCGGCTAAAGTCGTCCTTATTACAGTTTTTATTTTAGTTTTGATTGTTTTAATCTTGTCTTTTTGTTATTTTTGATATATCTTTATATTGACACTGTTTTTGGTTATATCTAAAGCTAAGACTAAACAACACTTTAGAGTAGTAACCCATTTATAGAATGTAATGATTTGACAATATGCCTCAATGAATCATTTTACTAACATGGGAAAAATACAAATCAAGATCAGAGCGCGCAGATTAGCATCTTTTTATTGATAAACATTGTTCTCTCTTTCTCTATTGTTTGTCTACTTGCAGTAACATGGAGTAACCCATTTATATAATTAAACGATTTGACAATATGCCTCAATGAATCATTTTACTAACATGGGAAAAATACAAATCAAGATCAGAGCGCACAGATTAGCAGCTTGTTATGGATAATCATTGTTCGCTCTTTCCCTATTTTTTGTCTACTAAGAGAAACATGGAGTAACCCATTTATAAAAATTAAGAATCTGACAGTTTAAGTGCCGTTTAGACCACACAAAAAAATTCCCACGAGTTATAACCGTATTGCTGTTTTCTGTTTCATGTTGAAACGTTCGTACAATAATTTATGAATTGTCATGTCAGATATTAACATTGTGGGTAAACTGTCCAAACCATGTGTCTGTACAGTGCAAAGTTACGTTAGCGTCATTGATCGTGGCCCTCATACACCAAACCTACAGTAGATGACTTTATACACATTTTGTCTCAAATATGGAAACTCTCTATTTATGACATACACATTATAGTTGAAAACTTTATGACAAAAGGCGAAATTGCTCATCATGAGCAATTTTCATGTTGTCACAATGTTTACAAATGTCGCCGGTTGCTGAGGCAACATAAAACGTATGTATGTGGGAAAGGGTTAAATGTGACATCAATTAGGTTAATATTTCATCATCTGGGTAAAGTGTTTTAACCTATTGTTGATTAACTGTCACATTATATGAAGTCAAACCCTTTTTGTAATGATAATATACTTTTCTGATGATAGTTGATTAAACGCAATAGCTTTTACGCAATAAATATCCTGAGGGGAGGTTTTTTTATTTCTTTTCATCATTTTCACGGATGATTTCAAATTGAGAAATTTTCAAAATATCAAATGATTCATCAACCCATTTATATTATTACTGTTCTACGGTGTATGTTAGTAACCTTAAACGTAGGAATATCGCATTATTTTAGCCAAACAGTTTTAAATCAAAACACGTTTCCCTCTGTTAATGCTCAATATATTTAACATTTTCTCCACCTACAGACGTTTTTTGAAGCCTGTTCAGCAGAAAACTAATGACAACAATGTGCAACTTTGTGACCAAAGTCGTCTGCCGATAAAACAATTACGAAAGGTTATAGACGCGTGTTAAGCAACACTGTGTAATATGGCCGTACGCATATGGAATAAGAATAGTGTCTACATTCTTAAGACATGTTTAGTAATGTTCCTAAACTCTTCTTCGTATTTTAACGTTCACTACATATATACTTTCTCTTTAAATTCAATGTTCTTTCTCGCGATACTACTGGCATGATATTCTATTCGTTAAGTATGGCTAGAGTAGGGAAGAAGACATCACTTGTAAAAGACCGCTGTGTAATATGGCCATGCTCGTGTGGTATAAGGACAGTTTGTACATGTTTTAGACATGTTTTGTTATGTTCCTAAACGCTTCTTCATGTTTTTAAACTTCACTGAATATTCATTCACTTTAAACTCTGTATTTAATTCTCGCGCAACTACTGACATGACATTCAATTCGTTGGGTGTAGTCAGAGTAAGGAAGAAGAAGAATACATGGAAAATAACACCGTGTAATAGGGCCATACTCATGTGGTATATTAAAGGACAGTTTGTACAATCTTTAGACATCTTTAGTTTTTTCTAAACACTTCCTTCTTTTTTTAAACTTCACTTTATATTATTTTACTTTTAACTTAACATTTACTGGCATGATAATCAATTCGTTTACCGTGGCCAGAGTAAGGAAGAAGAAGAAGAACACATGTAAAGCAAGAGTGTGTAATATGGCAATACGCATATGGTAAAAGAACAATTTGTACATTCTTAAGACATGTTTGGTGGTGATGTTCCTAAATTCATCTTAATGTTTTTAAACTACACTTTATATTCTTTTACTTTCAACTAAACATTTACTGACATGATAATCAATTCGTTGACAGAGAAAGGGGAAAAAAAGACATATTAAGCAACAGTGTGTAATTTAGCCTTACGTATATGGTATAAGGACAGTTTGTACATTCTTCAGACATGCTTAGTTATGTTCCTAAACGATTCTTCATTTTTTTTTTAAAACTTCACTGTATATTCTTTCACTTTAAACTCTGTATTTCATTCTCACGCAACTACTGGCATGATATTCAATTCATTGACTGTGGCCAGAAGTATGAAGAAGACGAAGAGTGTGTAATATGGCCATACGTATATGGTATAAGAACACAGTCTGTACACTCTTAAGACATGTCTAGTTATGTTCAGACGCGTTTGAAGTTCGTTAATTGAGTACAGACGGTAAAACACGTGTTTTAATTATGGAAATGTTCACAGGTTTGTACATCATAAAGCCTTCAGATTCACTGAACGGAAACCCCCGAGTTAACATGCTTTTAATTAACCCTTTCCCACGTACAACATTTATGTAGCAGACGCCTTTGAAATCAGCTAGACAAGAATGTAGAAAGTCTCTAATAAAGAAAGTTTTACTATGATTAGAATTGAAAACATTGTATCAAAAGGAGAAATTGCTCGTTTTGAGCAATTTCTCCTTTTGTCACATTGTTTTCAAATGTCGTCTGCTGCGGATGCATTAGAATGCGTGCGCATATGGGAAAGGGTTAACCGTCGTCCTGGTGAGATATTTATGTCGACTACTGTGAAAAGACATGGAGTAAATCATAAATCATCTGTTAAATTTGGAAATACAATTTCCCTACGAAGTTGAAAACATTGCGGGGCAAAGGAGACATTATTCGCACACTGTTATGTTAAAAGCGAGGGAATATTAAATGATATTACAATGTGTGTGACCCTTATATTAATTCCCCCTTTCCAACATACAACACATCTGCAGCAGACGACTTCGAAAACAGTTTGGCAAAAATTAAGAAAACCTCAATTTGTTTTTCAAACGTCATCTGCTGCAGAAGGATCAGAATGCGTCAGAAAGCGTCTATATGCCGGAAAGGGAGGTTAAGCATGCATTAAATACGACTATGTCCTCTTATACAACAATCGTCTTTGTGTTACAGATGAATTACACGAAAAGGAAATCCTAGAAGCGAAGTCCAAAGAGATAGTATTAGAAACATTCCCGAACTTTCTGAACGAATCAATCCACGGGGTATGGTCCTTACCCAGCATACTGATGGAAATTCAGAAGGAACTCGGTATGGAACATGCTCTCGGCGAAGACGGGCATGGACACGGCGGGCCACTGGACAGAATGGCCGAAATGGCCCGGATACCTTGGCCGGACACCCGCAATGAGTCGATGAGTGACCATTTCCACGATCATAATATTGATCATATACACTCTAGACACCGACGTGGGGCCGGGGCTAACCATAAACACGACATGATGACGGGGTCGGCGAAGTACAGGCATTACATGTTACACGAACTCACGCACGCCTTCCACCTTGGCTCCATGGTCATCCTCACATTCCTCGTGTTGATCACCTACTTTAAGATATTTATTATGGGCAAGAAGTTTCTCCATCATAAAATTGAGGTTAGTTCAATTCCAATGGTATTTGCGCAATTATGGTTTTAAGTAAAAGGTACATGATACTGTTTACACTTATATATTTGCATTGGAAACATTAAAATGGTTATTAAAGTTGGCGAGAAGCCTAAAGAAAAAAATGAAAACATTGAAAAGGTTATTAAATTTGGCGAGAAGCCTTAAGAAAAATAACACAAAAGTATTAACTACAATACGACATGTTATTTTTCTGTTCTTAGTTTTCGCACTAAGATGCAAACTTTTTCCATGTATAGCTGACATTTAGCTTAACGTTTGTTGCACACTATAAGGTTTTAGATCCTTCAAATCACGCACAAAGTTAAAAAATGGTTAAAATTATAGTGATTTCGTATGTGTTAGATAAAAATAAAACCTGTACAATTCTACAAATTGGAAAGGGAAGGCTTACCCAGTTGTGAACTGTTACTTGATGTGGATGAGCCAGAGCATGAGAAAAGTACAAGTTGGCATTTCCTAACAGTGTAGGTTCCGAGTCCCGGTAGCTCAGTCGGTAGCGACGTGGGCTGTCAATGCAGGGGTTGTGAGTTCGAATCCCAGATCGGCCAACATTCTTTCCGACGTTTGACAAAAGTCACTGTGACATGCGTCATTGGGCTGTTTAACAGTCTATGTGGAAAAGGATCGAATTGTTCGGAAAGTACGTTGTGTAGTGTACTGGGGTGGGAAAACCAGGAAACGCAAGAATAGATCGACTGGCCGCCGTGATATGACTGAAAATATGTTGAAAACGGCGTTAAACCTTAATCAATCAATTAATCAATCAAATCCGGTCATCTTGTCCGTCTGCTAAGGCTTATCGGAATTTACACACAAGTTGACGGAATCTTCTAACAAGCTTGTGTAAGTAATACTGTGAACAGTGTATATCTGGATCTTTACTGTTCACGAAAGGTTATTGTACCTTTTACCATGCACATGTTCACATAATAATGAGCAGTCCCGCGAGAAAACCAACATTATGGCCTCTGCGTAATGTATCGATCCAGATCAGCCTGCGCAGTCCGCGCATATGTATATATTTGGAAAACGCATAGACAAATATATATAGTCACATTAAGAAAACTATGTGTGTTTTTGAAACGATAGTTGAAAAACACGTATGTTTAATTTTAAATGTCATACTTGAAAAACGGTATTAAGCTTTTTTTACGCGGCACATTCAACGAAACACTCGGACCATTTTTGAGCACATCAAAGGTAAAATGCTAAGTGTACTCTTTGTTGTTGTCCACGTCAAATATGAGAACATAAAGACAGTTTTCTTCGTATTTTTAACTGATACATTGATTGATCCGTTTGCAGGTTTTCGACGCTTTCGTGATCACTGTGTCCTGGGCGCTTGATCTCGTGTTTTGGGAAGGGTTGTGGGCCCATCCGGAAGATGAAGCCGCGAACATCATGATTTTTATCCTACCCTGGAGAGTTATAAGGATTGTCAACAGTAAGTACACGGCCTTATCCTATCCCACTTAGTCTTATATACAATCTACTACGGAATCCAGTTAGGGCCATCGTGGTTTCGCGTTGTCACCCTAATAGGGGAGAAATCGCAATAACACATTGACGCGTTTTCGCGCTATTAATATCGTGTTTTCGTGTTTTCTCCCTACTGACCGCGAAGACGAAAAAGCGAAAACACGATATTAATGGTGCGATAACGCGATGTTTTTCGCATCGTGTTTTCGCGATCTCTTATCGTGTTTTCGCTCTATCGCGGCCAAGTGTATCGTGTTTTCGCGTCAATGTATCGTGTTTTCGCGGTTTCGCCTCGATTGGGAAATATGCTCTCAGCTTATATTAATCACGCTCAAATTACCAGCAATGTTTAAAAAGTTGAGTAATACGTATTCATGGATAACTGTTAACCATAACCAGTATGTTCTATGTCAGTCGTCCTCGGTACCCAGGCTATTCATAAAATATATGATACCCTGGGCAAATTGGCTGTAAAAATCTTGTACTCATAAATAATTTATGAGGTGAAATGCAGCCGCTTGATTGGGCGCATGACTAAAACCTCAAACGATATGAAAATTACAGTGTAGTTATGGAGGAAATCTTTACGAATTTTTGCTACCCAATTTCCCCAGGGTATCATATATTTTATGAATAGCCTGGGTACCGAGGATGTATGTCAGTAAACTATGCACGAGAGTATACTTGTACGTAGAACGATTCTGGGATAGGATCATTGGATTTCATTTTTAAGATATTAACTTTTTTTTTAAAAAATGCAAACGAATCTGCGCATAATGAGCACTGACCCCTTCCACCATATCGTTTTCAGTATATTTAATTGTTACACATTTTTCATATTTTGTCAAGAGTTTAATAGTCTTCCGCCTCAAAACACATTTTAGTATTTCGGAGATGGGGTTTATTGCAATTTAATTATTTCGCTGTCACAGGTAATTTTAAAAAGTCTTTTGCAAACAATGCAGATTCAGGTGAGACAGCTTGTGACGTATCTCTACTGAAATCTGCATTAATTGCCACATAGACTTTTGGACGAAAAATGAAGTGGTTCAGTTGTTAACAAGGAAGAGTTGACTTTGTGTAATTCGGCAGTGAAAGAGTTAATACGAAAACACATTGAAATCCCTTGCAATAATCAATGTGTAGGCCGTCTTGCGAGAAAATCAACATTGTGGACTCTGCGTAAGGTATCGACCCGGATCAACCTAAGCATGCCACACAGGCCTACCCAGATGTATTTTCTGTTTTAGGAATAACTACTCTATACATCTATCCCCCTAAGACGGAATGTGTCGGCCGGATCAGTCTGCGCGGACTGCGCTGATCTGGTCGATACATTACGCAGATGTCTATCGCCGCAGCTGCATTTTGGGGCATTTTGAGAAAAAATGTGTAGGCACGTGCCTACATTGCCTTAAGGGAGCTACGCCCTTGCCCTAACACAATCGACTCAACATTTAGTTAAAGGACACACACACACACTGTAATACCGGGCAGATATATTCCCCCCCTAAAGAGTTAATGTGGTATGGCGTATGACAGGCGAGTAATGAGTCTATGACATGGTCAGTGTATCGTGTAACGCTCTCTAACCACACATTGTTACCACGCTATAAGCGGTCAACGGTCTGTCGTCACCTACATGAGTGATCCGAACGTTACAGTTTCTTCTCCTCGTTTTTAAACACTTTCCCGCATACGGACTCTTTCTGACGGCTCCCTCTGCAGCAGAAGACTTTTGAAAACGATGTGGCAAAAGAGGAAATTGCTCATAATGAAAAATTTCTCTTGTTGCCATACTGTTTTCAACTTCATTCCTTATTTTTTCTTTCACTCTTAGATAGTTTCCATAATTTTTAATGAATGTCTTATCAGTTGCTGTATATCTGGTGCATGTTGAAAAGGGTTAGCGACACAGTCGTCAGTTCACCTTAAGTGTGTTTTCTGGCTTTCTCGCACGATTACACTAAACAACAATGGCGAATGATTCTAGTTAATGTGAATGTAGTTTGACAATCATCGGGCTAGAATGAATGGCCTTTTCGGGCTTCGAACGAACGACACCCTGATTGAATTAATTCGTCGATACCATTTAGCTATCGGGAGTCAACTACATGAGTGGTTTCCCGTAGCCGTTTACCACGGACGTTTTCGGATAAGTGTTAGTTGTTAGGTTTAAAAAGTGTTAGGTTGTTCGCCTATCAATAGCGACTCAACATGTATAATGCTATTATGTTTTTATGTTTTATTGAATACTGTGGCAAAGGAATTTTTTGATTGGATTTGATGTTAAAGTCGATATTTGTTTAGGCCATAAACTGTCTTCTGTTTCTTGAAATGAGTTGACCCTTTCCGCATACAATACATCTGCTGCAGAAGACATTTAAACATCTAGCAAAAATTATTGCTTTTGATTTTAATTAGAATACTCCTTTTGTTTGACAACAGTACCTTTATTGCATTTAATATCCCACATCATTAGTTTATATCCAGGACCACATTTTATATTTGATATTAAAGATCACTATTTTATATCCAAGATCATTATTTTATATCCAAGATCATTAGTTTATGTCAAATATCCTTATTTTATATTTTATATTAAAGATCATTATTTTATATCCAAGATCATTCTTTTATATCCAAGATCATTCTTTTATATCCAAGATCATTCTTTTATATCCAAGATCATTCTTTTATATTTTATATCCAAGATTAATATTTTATATCCAATATTTTTAAATAACTTCCGAGATCTTTATTTTATATTTTACATTAAAGATCATTATTTTATATCCAAGCTCACTGCTTTATATTTTATATCAAATATCACTATTTTATATCCAATATCATTATTTTATCTATTCCAGGTTTCGTGCTGGTCATTCAAGGAAGGGACTTGTTGCAATTAAAGATTGTCAAACAACAATACAGAGGTTCCGTCAAACGGTCGAGCGAGCTCAAAATGAAAGTAGAACTGTATAGGGTAAGTTATGTGAAGTGTTTAAATTTTCAATTTTGTTTAATTGGAATTAATTAGATTTGTATAGATTATCTACATATTCTTTATCGTCGATAAAGAAGTACGTTTTAAGATTTGTGTTAACCCTTTTCTCGCAGAATTGCTGCAACTGTTTCTTACAAATATATGCCCGAGTGTTTGGTATTAATTGACAAATGAGACGGAATTTTGGATACCAATATTGTTCGTATTCTTATGATACATATATGGGGTTTTTTAAAGTCGCGTACAACAGGATAAGGGTAATTCCTGTTGGAAGATTGTTTCTGTTTGACATTTACCACTACCAATTCGTTCAGGGCAAATTTCGCAGAAAATTTGATATACTTCATTATAGTATTCGAACCTTGTATCTGTTCTACGAAAGGTCGAAGCAACGTTTCTGTAGCATATGGTTTTCAAATCTCTGTCATATATATATAGGGCCTGTATTTCAGTTCTAGTGCTTAATTAGCAAATCGGTATTGGTGTCTCAAAAGTTGATTTCGCAATGCCGTGGCACGATTTACAAGCGATATGAAATGAGCAAGTGCATGAGAAAATGTAAAGGTTGGCACTTCTGAACTACGTAGGTTCAAATAACTGTGCCCAAACTGCTCAGCCTTATCAGAATCTACAAAAGTTGTCAGAATCTTCTGAAACGCTTGTGTACGTAATAGGTGTATATCTAGAGCAGACTGGTGGGGTGCACATGCTGATCTCTAGATATGCTGTTCCCAAAAACCAACGTGTACCTTTACGCATGCGCTGGCTCTATTATTGTGCACTAGAAAAGTGTATAAAGCGAATCGGCGTCTTTGATCAATCTTCATATCATGAAAATAAATTAAATGTAAACTGTATTATAATATAATATATAATTTCATTACAAACGTATAATTTACGTAATTTACATGTTTTATGACTTTATTTGCAAACGTAAAACATAACGCAATTAAAGTTAACGTCATTTGACAACTTGCATAATATAGGTTTCGAATTTGGAATAAATATGCACGATATGCAATTTTAAGCAAGCTAAATGAGTACCACAAAACAGACGAATTTAATTAACAGATAAAATAATTACCTGATCATTCCCAAACTTAAAACTAAGAAGCAATGACATTGATTGACAAGGACAACGTTCAAACTACGTTTGTTTTAGCATATTTCGGTGAATATAGAAGTCGTTTAGGCAAAACAGATGACTTTTAACATGTTCTAGCCCAGTACTGGTTTGTTTACGAGTTCGTGTTCTGTCGCAGTAATTTAACACCAATGATGTTGAAAACGGTATGAAACACCCAATACATTCAATGTGACAGTATCATACTGGCATGTACAAACTAAACGTGTTACTTTTACAGCTTTATCATATAAAACATTTCCAGGCTTTCTGACGCCTCTGCAGCAGACGGCATTTTGAAAACATAGTGACACAAGAAGAAATTGCTCAAAACGAGCAATGTCTCCTTTCGTCACAATGTTTTCCACTTTTTGTCATAGGTTATCCATTCAATTATAGAGATTTTTTGACAAGATATGTTCAAAGTCGTCTGCTGCAGCATTGTCGTAGGAAGGAAAGGGCTAATTACCTGTTGTGGGACGTATTGGCTATATGTACTCGAATTGAACTATTAACTTGACAAAGTGTTTGATCGCGTTGTAAATATTTGATGAACGATGAAATATTTTAGGAAAAACAACAACATTAAGGTATAAAATTCACGAATTATTTTCTGATTTATGACCAAGTCTACAAATTTGGTTTATATGTAACTCGGTCGAACACTGTTTACGTGCCAAAAACAAAAACAATACATTACAAAGTGTAATTTAATGACTATCTTAGCAATTTCCCTCTTTACTCGAATGCTTTTAAGATATACCGGCTGTAGACAAGTCTAATTATGATTATATCAGTGAAGGTTTTAAACCCCTTTCCAATCGACTAAGGGGTCGTGTGTTCGAACCCCGGCCTGGCCATTCAGTCAACCTGATGATTGATAAAAATCATTGTGGGAATAAATTGTCACTGTTTATCTTCCCCCGATAGGCGTAGTAGTCTAAGTAAGAATGTAGCCCCGTTTTGAGAATGTTGTGGGAAGTATGGACAGGTGCGATACACGCTATGATTAATTGATTGATTGGGGGTTTAACGCCGTTTTTAACAATTTCTCAGTTATATCACGGCGGCCAGTTCACCTTCTCATGCATTTCCTGGTGTTCTCCCACCAGTACTGCACACAACACTCTTCCCAAGCAACTGGCTGCTGTCCCACATATACTTATCCCATTGGTGGGAGACAAAAGACGCATGTCGCATTGACTTTTGTCAATCCTCGGAAAGAAATTTGGCCGAGCCGGGATTCGAACTCACGACCCCTGGATTGACAGCCCGCGTCGCTACCGACTGAGTTACCGGGGCTCGGCGATACACGTTATGAAACGGCTTTAAATTCAAATCAGCAACTTAAAGCGTTCATCTTACATGGTTTTAATAGAGTGAATTACTTTGCAAAAGGGGAGAGAGAAACTGCAGAATCATGGCAAATTGGAAAAAGCTGTATGAGCCAGCTCATGAGAAAAGTTACAAGTTTGCATTTTTGAGCAGCGTAGGATCAGACAACCTTGTCAACCTGTTCTCAACAGCCAGCATGTACCTTTACTCCTGCACCAGCTCATGTTATAATTGAGGCGTCTCTCGAGAAAAACCAACATTATGGCCTCTGCGTAATGTATCGACCCAGATCAGCCTGCGCTGTCCGCGCAGACTGATCCGGGCCGACACATTCCGTCTCAGGGGGATAGAGGTATAGAGTAATGATTCCTGAGACAGAAAAATCCACAGGAGGCGAAAAGTGTCTATCCGTGTAAGCCTGCGCGGCATGCTTAGACTGATCCGGGTCGATACTTTACGCATAGTCCACAATGTTGGTTTTATCGCAGGACGGCTTATAAATGTTTTTGTTACATACTTTAAAACATGTGAAGGAAAGTAGACAACGGTTAATAATAGCAATAATTCCTTTTTCATTTTTTTTTTTGAAAAAATGCGTATGCTACACAGGCGTCAAAATTGTGCATGTATATATATAAAATATGTTTATTTATTGTTTCAGGTTGAAATAAAGAATTTACATTCCTTGTGTAAGAGGAAAGGTCTCTCCGATAAAGACATACAGCAGTGTGCCGCAAACCCAGGAGGTAGGTATCCTTGTAACTTTCCCACATGCAGCATCTCTTCATCAGACGACATTGAACATATTTTTGCAAAATTATGGAAAATCACTCTAAAGGAAAGTGTAATTCTTGAATATGATTGAAAAAATTGTGGCAAAAGGAGAAATTGCTCATTATGAGCATTTTCTCATTTTGCCAATATGTTATTTAAACGTCGTCTGCTGCAGAAACCGTCTGCATGTGGGATCAGGTTAAAAGAAATTGGATTAATGTATACGTAATCTGACTCTTTGCCACACACAAGGTACACCAAATAAGAAGAAGACAACTTTTTAAAAACATAAAAGCAAATAAGATTGTGTATACTTCATGAAATATTACTATAAATTAAATAAAATATGATTATTGAATTGAATTGAATTGAAAACATTGTGACAAAATTGCTTAGTTGTCATGATGCTTTCCCTAGTCATCGTTGTCTGCTGCAGAGGCGTCCGTAAGCGTGTGTAAAGGGTTTAACGGTACTCCAGTTGAAGATCAAAACTTTGAAATGTTGAAACTTCTGTAAATATTGTTAATAGTGACAACAAAGTAAGTAATAAGTAGTTAACAACTGTTTTGGCAAAACATGTTGAAAAACTGTCAATTGAAAGTCATGAAAGTGTATGGCTCCCCAGTAAACGTGAAGCATAAACGATCGATATATAAATGTATATTGACATTGGAAAGTGAAATTATTTCTCCAATTTCATCCCAGAATAATGATTCTAATATCTAAAGACAACTTTTGAACAGTTTTAAAACTTTGACTATAATATCAATTTTCTGGAGTTTAACACCTTTAACACGCATTCCTTTGTATATGGTTATAGCTCGCCGCCGTAGAAGCAGTCTCCTTCCGGTTCTGAATAGACTCGCGTCCCTAGGTCTGTCGGTGAACAGCACCACGGACCTTACCAAATCCACGTACGAACCCCCGACCCCACACGACTCGGACGACGACGAACTGGACGCCACCTACATCCCCGCCATCTCCTGCTCGCGAATGAGCAGCCTGGACAGTACGGACGACTTCAACAACGTCGGTCTGGGACGGACGGTGTCCAACAGCACGAGCTCCACGATGCCAGTGTCCCCTCGGGCGAGTGTCAACTCTATCGGAGAGGATAATCCGGTGTTCGAAGAGATTAGCGAAAATCCCAAGGGTGCTACTAAGGTACATATTAATTTATCCCTTTACCTCATATAGACGCTTTTTGACCCCCATGCAGCAGACGGCTTTTTAGAAAACATGGCGACAAAAGAAGAAATTGCTCAAAACGATTTTTGTCACCATGTTTTCAACTCAATTATTGTACTTTCATTTAAAGGGAGTTACCAAATGTTTTCGGTTATGTTTTTCAAAGTCGTCTGCTGCAGATACGTGGTATGTGGGAAAGGGTTAAACACTTTATCTAGAGCACGCGCTCTCCGAAAACGAGGGTAAATAATTTGCGAAAAAAATGAGAAATTACTGGTAAAGAGCTGTTATTTATTTTTTTCGCCCAATGTTTTAACGTTTTTTGTTATATTAATAATATCATACTCTAAGTTACCAGGTGTAATCTTTTTCTCTTAATATGCCTTTAAAATAGACGAGTACAAAATATTATAACAAGTAAAATTTAATTGGTCCTTCCCTTTCCATTATGCAGGCCACGTTGTGTCCCACTTGCAGCAGATGTATATTTAAATTATATTGACAACGGAGAAGTTTCTTCGTGATGAGCATTGTTTCCTTTTGCTACAATGTTATGAACTCTATTAAGACATGATAATTTCATTTAGAGATCGTCCTTATTTTTACTTGGATACTTTTTTTTTCTAAAACATTCGTCTGCTATAGATGCCTTTTATGTAGGAAAAAAGTGTGAACTCCAAACGTCAAAATCCTTGGACGCAGAACACAGAGTATTTGGTAAATAACTCCGTTTAACTCTTTCAGCGCCACAGACAATATTGAGTTTTTTGCAAACAATGCAGATTCAGGTGAGTCAGCTCGTAACGAGCTGTCTCACCTGAAATCAGCATTGTTTGCTTTTTAGTTACCAAAATAGTCCAAAACTTTCATAAATTGAGAAATGGACACACCCACTTTTGAACATGGAAGAGTCTACTTTAAACAATTCGGCGCTGAAAGAGTTAAGAGAAAAGTGTTTCTTTACACTCACCAAAGGAAATCCCACAACAAATAACTACCACAAAAAAACACGACAGCAAAACATCAGCTCAGCCGAAACTATAATCATAAATTAAGATGAAACTGACAAGCTGACTGTCAAATAAAGTATACTTATTTGTAGTGTACGATAATTGTTGTCTCACACCATGTGAAACGACACAATACTGAGACTTTGTCACTTGTACATGTGTACGTTCGTTAGGCTATACTATACTGTGAGCTGAGAAAATTGAACTGTCGCATGATGATTACATAACAAGGAAAGTTTACCATATACGTATATATCTTTTTTTTCTATATTGAAATCTGTCTTGATATGCGGGTGCGGAAGGTCACAGGTTCGATCCCAAGCCGGGTCCTATCAAAGACTTTAAAACATGGTAGTAATGGCTTTCCCTCCTTGGCAATCTGAATTCTTGGGTTAGACTGACTCGCTGGTGCCAGGATAGACGGACCAGTAGTACTAGTAACGTGCCTAGGAAACGCTGTTATATAACTGAATTTTTCTTTGTTAAAGGCAGTGTTAAACAAACAAACAAATATATCTTTTTCAGGACGATATGAGTCATACCAAACTTTGAAAAATGAAAGCGAGGTAAACTATTTGTAAACCGCAGAAGCGAAGAAGCAAGACATTTTTAAGCAATATTCCAGAATTAGGACCGTGCTGCAACCGCAACCTGGCCAGTATCACTGTATTTAATCTTCAACCGCTCGATGAAGGTTTGGGAAGTGCCTACCAACATTGTGTAACGGATAGGATTTTCAATTCAATCTACACCGGGTTGATTCCAAACAGGAAAAGATAACTTATTTTTTTGTATGAATTTTATAATTATTAAGACAGTCTGGAGTAACCTGTCCCTACCTACCATTACAGTATAGGGTCAGGCATACACCAATAATGGCGATGCCCTTTCGAAATGGTGCAGAAATCGAAAGGTTTTAGAGAATACCTTTTTTGGATCTCCAAATTAACCTTTAAAATGTTGATAGGTAGTTTTATTATTATATTTTAATTGATTCGAAACATCAAGTTGTAAATATTAACTAAATCAAGTGTAGATTTACCAATTTACTATTCATGCTATAGCAATACATAGTGGGTGGGGTGGTGGTGAACCATCTAGTCGCCATTGTTGGTTCATGCCAGACGTACATGTTTACACCAGTGCGCAAGGCACCAGACTTATATTAAGTCAGTGCTTGACCAGTTTATTGAACCTCAATAGTGTTCGCTGTCAAAAGGTGGACAAAGTCGGTGAGCACATGAGTCGGTCCACGAAAAAACCAACAGTGTAGAATCTGCGTAAAAAGTATCGACCCAGATCAGCCTAAGCATACTGCGTAGGCTAACCCGGACATTCAATTTTCGCCACTGTGGATTTTCTCTTTCAGGAATCTTTCTCCTATCCCTCTATCTCCCTGAGACGGAATGTGTCAGTCCGGATCGGCCAGCGCGGACTGCGCAGGTTGATCTGGATCGATACATTACGCAGAGTCCATAATGATGGTTTTCTCGTGGAACGGCTCATATTATGAACGAATTTAACAATTTCCCTCATGCAGACTCGTTTTGAAGCATCGGTAGCAAACGACCTTTGTAAACATGGTGGGCAAAGGAAAAATGTCACAATGTTTTCAACTATATTCATTAATCATTATTTTATTTATATATACTTATCACAATTTTGCGAAGACTGTTTTGAAGTCATATGCTGCAGATTTTGTTTATGTGTGGGTGAGGGTAAATACGAAATCATATACCCTTTCCCACCTTCTGACGCATTTTGACGCATATGTAGCAGACGACCTTTGAAACACTTTGTCGAGAAAGAAGAATTTACCTCTTTCAGCGCCCGAATTGTTTAAAGTAGAATCTTCGATTTTCAAACTCGGACGACTCTATTTTCATGTTATAAGGACTTTTGGAATATTTTTTATAACTCACAGCCAAACAATGCAGATTTCAGGTGAGACAGCTCGTTACGAGCTGACTCACCTGAATCTGTATTGTTTGCAAAAAGCTCATTATTGCCTTTGGCGCTGAAAGAGTTAATGAGAAATGTATCATTTTTTCATAAATGTACTCAATACTCATAATTTCATTCATAGATATTTTCGGTTATGTTTGTTTCATGTTTGTTTAAAGTCGTCTGCTCCAGATTTGATATAAGGGAGACAATGGATAAAGTATTTTATGTTTTCCTCCAAATAGGAAACATTGAAGATTTCAGCAGATTTTTCTTGAATTGTCCTTTTGCTGCCTAACTTCTCCTTGCAGGATAAATGCTCTTTTAATCTTTTTTTTTTTTTTTTAAACATTTGTGACTACGGAGTTTTGTTACTTTGATTGTTTTTGTCTCTTTAGTGTTGAATGCACGTACATGGACATATCATAACATACAAACATGTGTACGAAAGGACTTTTCAGATAAGGTTTAGAGTTATTGTAAACTTGAACGAATAATCGTGCTATTAGGACGAAACTTGACCCAACAAGCAGGAAATAATTATTCGTTGGGTGGATATCGTTTAGATTAACAGAAGAGGAATGTCCAGGAACATTATTCGATAACACTATTCTTTTCCATGGTCAATGTTGTAAAACTTGCAGTGTTCGATACGCGGATTTGTGTAGGTTATACAGAGCTTTTAGATAAGGAGCGTTTTGCATGTTCTAAAATGCTTTTTGACCCACGAACCCTATGTTGTGGGTACGCAAAAGAATCGTCTCAGTGAGACAATTCTTTTGAGTACCCACAACATAAGGTTTGCCTTAATAATAAGAGAGAAATTGTGGGGGAAAGAGCTGAATACCCCTCTTATTCTGGACCTCTGGGTTATATTTACCGGACATCACATATAAATTATACATATTACATCTCTGTACGTACAATGTTAAGAGCGTAGCGCTTTAATACCATATTGATTCAACTATTGCCAGGCTATTCCACAACAAACAACACCATTTAGGTTAGAGAAAAATATTAAACATTGATTCATAACACAATTTCTGTTCGGAAAATGAGACAAAAATTAAAGAAAAAAAAAGACAGAATTTCTGCTAAGAATAAAATGATTAACAATGAAAAATAACAACATATTGTAGGTTTTTTTGGTAAAAGATGAACATTGAAAAATATTAGAAATTCTGTTAGGAAAACAATGATGGATATTGATGAAAAGAAATGATATGAGACGTTCCACGAGCAAACCAACATTATGGCCTCTGCGTAATGTATCGACCCAGATCAGCCTGCGCAGACCGCACAGGCTAATCCGGGCCGACACATTCCGCCTCTGGGAGATAGATGTACAGATTAATTATTCCTGAAACAGAAACTCCACAGGAGGCGAAGAGTGTCTGTCCGGGTTAGCCTTCTCTGCATGCTTAGGCTGATCCGGGTCGATACTTTAGGCAGAGTCCACAGTGTTGGTTTTCTCGCGGAACTGCTCATATTGTGATTGTGTCTTAATTACGTTGATATTCACTTTATGTAAACTGTGATAGTGTTGTTTTTTTTAAGTAGAATGTCTTATATAGTATGTATGTTCATATTCAGTTATAGCCATTCTTTATCATTAAAACCCATGTCACAGTTTGGTTTCACCAGAACCAGAACACATTATCAGTTTGAGTGCTGGTACCGATTCTGTTAAGTATGTGCCGGTCTCGACTACACTGGTAGCAAATGCCTTGCTTAACGTTTGGTTCCCCAGAGCTTTCCGATCCGTGCATGCCTTTGGAGTAGACATATAACTGCAATTTACCAAATGGGTGGCGAAACTATTGACCATTATTTAAAGGCTAATTGAGTTGAAATATGACGTAATGTTTCTGTTTGCATTTGAGCCACGTCTGACGTAAAGGGGGCCTGATGAAATATGCGGACAGTGAAGACTCAGATGAAACGCTGCGTGCGCACAGTCTCATCAGAGTCTTCACTGTCCACTGGCGTGTAACGATCCCCGATGGATTTCATTGCCACACCCAATTTATATGACCCCGTTACGGAGTTGAATTACCCCCATTTCTACACATACACAAAATCTGCAGCAGACGACATCCTAAGTTATGTAAAAATGAATTAATAACTATTGAATATAGTTGATGATACTGTGGCAAATGGAGAAATTGCTCGTTTTGGGCTGGTTCTCCTTGTGTCATATTGTTTCCAATAGTTATCTGCTGCAGAGGCAGAAAGTATGTGGGGAAGCGTTAAGACTCCATTTCGCCAGGCGTGTGATCATATCTTTGTATCATCTTTCTTTCACACTGTATATTTTTCCATCTTTAATCATTTCCGTCATTGCTTGTTTGTTTGTTTGTTTTTTAGGTGTATTCGGTGTGTGTGCTTTAATGAATAACTTACATTGTTTGTCCTTTTTACATTTTTTTTTTTTTATGCTGATTGTTTTTGTTAAAGTTTAGTAATTGAATTTTGCAAACTGAATCATTTGTTACAAACCGCAAACGAATTATTTTGGGTAAAAGAACTGTAAAGTCATAGAAAAAGGAAACTTCTTTGTTGTCTATTTGCTTCAATAATCACAAGTTAGTATACATAGGTCACACAACTACAATCGTTCCCTCCCTTGTTGGCCATTGTGACGTGCAACTATGCTGAGCATTAATATATATAGTAGTACATCACAAAAAGATGTGTCAATTAAGAAAACACAAAGGCATTTTCAGTTTGATAACCATATTTCGTTGAAGCTTTTGCAATACCTGATCAATCCAGAATCATAATTAAACTACATGTATGTTTGGACATGTAGTTGTTCAATGATATTTTATTTAATATTTGAGCCGTTCCACGAGAAAACCAACATTATGGACTCGACCTAGATCAGCTTGCGCCTTACGCGCAGGCTAATCCGGGCCCACACATTTCGTATCAGGGGGACAGAGGTATAGAGTAATGATTCTTGAAACAGAAAATGTACAAGAGGCGAAAAGTGTCTGTCCGGTTTAGCCTGCGCGGCATGCTTAGGCTGATCCGGGTCGATACTTTACGCAGAGTCAACAATGTTTGTTTTTTCTCGTGAGACGACTCATTTCTCCTTTTTTCCAGCAACATATCGAGGGCTTGGCGTGAAACGGTTGTAACTAAAAACCTATTTTGAAAACACTGGTTTAGGGGCAATTTTGACCCCTTTGTAAACAATGCAAATTCAGGTGCCATTGCTCAGAACGAGCAATGGCACCTAAATTTCCATTGTTTTCCAAGAAAGATGATTTAACGCTTATAAAGACTTTATGGCGAGGTGATTAACCTTGGTAAAAAAATACCAATTTTAGTTACAACCGTTTCACGCCAAGCCCTCGATATGACCAATTTGCATATCAAAAATGTCTGCAAGGGGAGGTAAACATTGTTGTGCAAGGAACTTAATATTATCGATTCGTCATCATCTATGAAATACAGATTATTGTAAACATGGCCAAATAACTTCTTGTCCGCATTCCAAATTTGATTAAAAAGGACATTTACATATATTGATGAAAGAAGCCAGTAACATGTTCATTCGAGAATGTTCGTAAGCAAGCTCGTTTGAACCAATGCGTACATGTACATTCACATGTATATGCAGGAGATCACACATTTTTTTTCATTTAAACTGGACCACATTTAACTAACCATACGTAGCGCTAAGTAAAACGTAAACTCTTACATAAGGTTGGAACTAATTCCGGCATCGATGTTTTACAACTCTAATCCACTAAACTGAATTTTATTTGGCAAAAATATATGGCAATGGTAACATAACTAGTCGATGACCAACATTATTTGAGCCGTCCAGCGATAAAATCAACATTGTGGACGCAGGCTTACCCGGATAGACACTTTTCGCCTTCTGTGCATTTTCTGTTTCAGGAATAATAACTCTATATCTCTATACCCTCGAGAGGGAATGTGTCGGCCCAGATCAGTATGCGCAGACTAAGCGGGCTGATCTGGGTCGATACATTACGCACAGGCCACACTGTTGGTTTTCTCGCAGGACGGCTCATTTGTCAAGAAATGAACTTTTAAGGCATTCTTATTAGAAAACCAAAAATAATGAAATACGCTCCTAAGTACTTTAGTATTACTTAGTCGAGTGCCGGTAGCTCAGTCGATAACGACGCGGGCTGTCGAATCCCGGCTCGGCCAACTTTCTTTTTGACGTCTGCAAAAGTCATTGCGACATGCGTCATTCGTCTTCGACCAATGTGCTAAGTCTATGTGGAAAAGCAGTCAGTTACTTGGGAAGATCGTTGTGTGAAGTAATGGTGTGAGATAACCAGGAAACACATGAGAAGGGGAACTGGCCGCCGTGATATAACTGAGAAATTGTTAAAAACGGCGTTAAACCCAAATCAATCAATCAATGGTTCATATTATTATTGTGAACCCCGGTGTAAGAAAGCAGATCTTGATAGGTTTTTCAACATATACCGATCCGATCCGATCAAATTGAAGGCTTGATTTTAAAGTCATGGTCAAAGGGATACATGTCCTGTAAATTAACCCTTTCCCTCATACAGACGCTTTCTGACGCCTCTGAAGCAGACGACTTTCGAAAACATTGTGGCAAAAGAAGAAATTGCTCATGATGAGCAATTTCTCATTTTGCCACAAAGTTTTCCACTTTTAGTCATTGGTTATCCATTCAATTATAGAGATTTTCCATTTTTTGGACAAAATATTGTCAAAGTCGTCTGCTGCAAATTTCTTGTATGTGGGAAAGGGTTAAACGGCGAGACATTACACGTCACCCGCTAATTTCGGTATTTCCCGACGGCAAGTTTCCGAAGGTTAGTTTGGCCATGACTTTGAATCATTTTGAACTCATTTCTAGTAATGTTTATATCTGGTGTGATATATCAATGCATGCATGGAGCGTAAAAGCACTCATTTTTAATAATTTTTTAAATCGTAATTTGCATTGTGTTTGCGTATATATATATATATATGTATAGATCATTGTATTTGTTAATTTGTTAAAATCGGTGAAATATAGTTCTATATAATTGCAAGGCTGTATTATTTATTACAATAAGAAACACAGAAGTTTTGTGTGTTTAAAATTAAAAAGCGAAATAAAATCAAAACATTACTGTGTTTCTTTTATATCGAGAGATTAGCCGGTAATTGACAAAAGCTATAGTTCCCAGATTGACCCTTGTCCTCCACAGGGGGTGATATCTATGTGGAAAAGAAGCTTGTATCTTTAACAGAGTGCTGTGTTGAGTACTGATGTGACACAGCCTTGAACAACACATTTTAGTGAGACGGCCGCCGTCATAAAACTGAAATACTGTTAACCCTTTCCCTCATACGATAATTCTTCAGCAGACGACTTTGAACATGTTTTGTCAAAAAATAGAAAAATCTCTATAATTGAATGGATAACCTACGACTAAAAGTGGAAAACAAGGTGGCAAAAGGAGAAATTGCTCGTTTTGGAGAATTTCTTCTTTTGTCACTATGTTTTCAAAACGCCGTCTGCTGCGGAGGCGTCAGAGAGCGTCTAAATGAGGGAAAGGGTTAATCTCCAATACATTAATATGAAATGCAATATAGATACGAGAACTACTCACAAAGTCAGTCTTTTAAGTGAGATTTGTCCGAATGTCCGTTAAAGTTTGTTTCCAAAACAGTCGAACTAATTGTGTTATTTGGAAATCACGCCGTCTTGAACAGTATTGTGTTTTGATTACGGCCAACGAACACGTTTTCTTGATCCCTGAGTAAAAAACCGCCATCAGAACCAGACAAGAAAACGTATTTTTCCCAGGGGCAATACACTATGACCACCAACAGCGGGGATTCGCACCCATGACGTCCAGTCATACGCTGACTACCTGGACCCGACGGATTACCAAAGGTCCCGAGCTCGAATCCCTTTATGATCGGGTTCTGCCCCGGGAATTTGTCCACACAAACGGCGCGAGTACTGGTTATGTCTCAAGGAAGCAGACATCGAGTGCGATTAATATAAGCTTGACAGGGGCGTAGCTCCCTTTAGGCACTGTAGGCACGTGCCTACACATTTTTTCTCAAAATGCCTCAAAATGCAGCTGCGGCGATAGACATCTGCGTAATGTATCGACCAGATCAGCCTGCGCTGTCCGCGCAGACTGATCAGGCCGACACATTCCGTCTTAGCGGGATAGATGTATAGAGTAGTGATTCCTGAAACAGACAATCCACAGGAGGCGAAAAGTGTCTCTCCGGGTAGGCCTGTGTGGCATGCTTAGGCTGATCCGGGTCGATACTTTACGCAGAGTCCACAATGTTGATTTTCTCACGAGACAGCCTACAAATTGATTATTGAAAAGCTACGCCCTGCTTGAAGCTTGTTTCGCAATCGATGTAAATAAATACTACTTGGATCCGGCGGATTACCAGTCTGAATACTAACCTCGTCCCACACGAGACAAACTTTTATGAATCTGCAGCAGACGACTTTCAGGTGCGTAGCTTTGCAATAATCAATGTATAGGCCGTCTCTTGAGGAAATCAACATTGTGGACTCTGCGTAAAGTATTGACCCGGATCAGCAAGCATGCCACACAGGCCTACCCGGATAGACACTTTTCGCCTCCTGTGGATTTTCTGTTTCAGGAATCACCACTCTATACATCTATCCCCCTAAGACGGTATGTGTCGGCCTGATCAGTCTGCGCGGACAGCGCAGACTGATCTGGTCGATACATTTCGCAGATGTCTATCGCCGCAGCTGCATTTTGGGGCATTTTTAGAAAACATGTGTAGGCACGTGCCTACAGTGCCTTAAGGGATCTACGCCCCTGACTTTCAAAATCAATAAGTGCTTATAATGAGTAATGTCCTCTTTATTCGCAATGTCTTCAAGGCTATCCAAAAAAATATATTTTAATTTAGAGAGACATTTAATACTTATTCCGAGATATTTTGGAAGTCGTCTGCAACATATTTGTCTCGTGTGGGTAAGGGTTAACCACTTACCTCATGTAGACGACTGTTAACATGACCGCGGCAATTAACAACGGCATGTCGGAAAGGGCTGATTTATTACCAAACGTCAAGCTGACGACACATTAAGTCGGTTCCTCCTTTTACATTTTTACATCAATTGTTATTCATATATATTCATATTTATAGTTTTTTGTTAACATCTGTGTACAAAAATAACACCTCGAAAATAGGAATACATTGTATTCATTTTTGGGACTGACATTAAAAACATTGTCCTGGGAAACGCGACATTACTCAAAATGAAGAAATTCTACTTTTCAAAAAATGTTTCCAAATAACGTATTTAACAGATGTTATTACAGTAATTTGCTTCAAGGGAAGGGTTTGACGCTGTAACATAATTCACCAGTCATGTCTCCCAGAGTTATTTGTGGCGCAATAATACGCGACCTTGTAGTAGATAGTGCATGCTTCCGATAATTGAAATAATATTGTTTTGAATTACTGCAAATGTGAGCGCCACAATTTGAATGGTGATAAACGTAATCACCTTCAACAATTATTCCGTTATTTAACAGCTGTTCTCAGGTATGTTGTCCATGTCTCGTCAAGTGTGCCCTAATATAGAGTAATATGTTGGTGTCTATTCCTGAATTTTCGTTCGTCCAAAACAGTACCAGAACAGCCGTGTTTTGTGCTAAACTTTACATTACATCAACCGTCCGTTGGACGTATAGATTGTATGGTATAATTTTCATAGTATTTAAAACTTGTACGCCACGCCACTGCAACGATTAGTGAGGTCATGTTTTAGGCGTATACACAGTGGCTCAATAACGGAAAAGATTTTGGTGTCTATTCCTGAATTTTCGTTAGTCCAAAAACAGTACCAGAACAGCCGTTTGTTGTGCCAAACTTTACATTACATCAACCGTCGGTACGTATATATTGTATTGGAATACGTTGCATAGTATATATATAAGTTGTACGCAGTTGCAGTGCAACGATTGGTGAGCTTGCTACATGTTTGCAAAAGGGACGTGACCCAATATAGATCAACATTTTGGTGTCTATTCAGGTATGTGAAGTTGGCACGAAGTTCGATATTCGGTAATCGATATTCAATACCGATATGAATGTAGAGCTGTAACGAATATAGAGCCAGCACCAGATTCGTGAATTCTGTTACGCATTGAAATATACGTTACCGTCATTGTTTAGTATGACGAATACCGATTTGAATATCGATTTGAATATGGAGCCAGATCGATATTCGAGAAAATGGTGCTTTCTTTTTCCTGACCATGTAGTAGAGCGAATACCGATTTGAATATCGATTTGAATATAGAGCCAGGTCGATTTTCGTGAAAACGGTGCTATCGTCTTCCTGATCATGTAGAAGGCCGAACCCAGATTTGAATATCGATTTGAAATTAGTGCCAGGTCGATATTCGGTAAAATGGTGCTATCGTCTTTCTGACCATGTAGTAGAGCAAATACCGATTTGAATATCGATTTGAATATGGAGCCAGATCGATATTCGAGAAAATGGTGCTTTCTTTTTCCTGACTATGTAGTAGAGCGAATACCGATTTGAATATCGATTTGAATATAGAGCCAGGTCGATATTCGTGAAAACGGTGCTATCGTCTTCCTGATCATGTAGAAGGGCGAACCCAGATTTGAATATCGATTTGAAATTAGTGCCAGGTCGATATTCGGTAAAATGGTGCTATCGTCTTTCTGACCATGTAGTAGAGCAAATACCGATTTGAATATCGATTTGAATATGGAGCCAGATCGATATTCGAGAAAATGGTGCTTTCTTTTTGCTGACTATGTAGTAGAGCGAATACCGATTTGAATATCGATTTGAATATAGAGCCAGGTCGATATTCGTGAAAATGGTACTATCGTCTTCCTGATCATGTAGAAGGGCGAACCCCGATTTGAATGTCGATTTGAATATAGAGCCAGGTCGATATTCGTGAAAATGGTACTATCGTCTTCCTGATCATGTAGAAGGGCGAACCCCGATTTGAATGTCGATTTGAATTTAGAGCCAGGTCGATATTCGGTAAAATGGTGCTATGGTCTTTCTGACAATGTAGAAGAGCGAATACCGATTTGAATATCGATTTGAATATGGAGCCAGATCGATATTCGAGAAAATGGTGCTTTCTTTTTGCTGACTATGTAGTAGAGCGAATACCGATTTGAATATCGATTTGAATATAGAGCCAGGTCGATATTCGTGAAAATGGTACTATCGTCTTCCTGATCATGTAGAAGGGCGAACCCCGATTTGAATGTCGATTTGAATATAGAGCCAGGTCGATATTCGTGAAAATGGTACTATCGTCTTCCTGATCATGTAGAAGGGCGAACCCCGATTTGAATGTCGATTTGAATTTAGAGCCAGGTCGATATTCGGTAAAATGGTGCTATGGTCTTTCTGACAATGTAGAAGAGCGAATACCGATTTGAATATCGATTTGAATATGGAGTCAGATCGATATTCGAGAAAATGGTGCTATCTTTTTCATGAACATGTAGTAGAGCGAATACCGATTTGAATATCGATTTGAATATAGAGCCAGGTCGATATTCGTGAAAATAGTGCTATCGTCTTCATAATCATGTAGAAGGGCGAACCCCGATTCGAATATAGATTTGAATTTAGTGCCAGGTCGATATTCGGTGAAATGGTGCTATTGTCTTTCTGACCATGTAGTAGAGCGAATACCGATTTGAATATCGATTTGAATATAGAGCCAGGTCGATATTCGGAACATGGTGATATCGTCTTCGTGACCATGTAGTAGAGCGAATACCGATTTGAATATCGATTTGAATTTAGTGCCAAGTCGATATTCGGTAAAATGGTGCTATTGTCTTTCTGACTATGAAGTAGAGCGAATACCGATTTGAATATCGATTTGAATATGGAGCCAGGTCGATATTCGTGAAAATGGTGATATCGTCTTCGAGATATTAATACGTTCGAGTTATTGATTTGTTCGAGATATCGGTATGTTCGAGATATTTATATATTCGAGTTATCAATTTATTCGAGTTATCAATTTATTCGAGTTATCGAAATGTTCATGTTATCAAAATATTCGAGTTATCGAGATATGGAGATGTTCGAGTTATCGAAATATTCGAGTTATCGAAATGTTCGAGTTATCAAAATATTCGAGTCATCGAGATGTTCGAGATATGTAGATGTTCGAGTTATCGAGATATGGAGATGTTCGAGTTATCGAAATATTCGCGTTATCGAAATATTCGAGTTATCGAGATGTTCGAGTTATTGCAATATTCGAGATATCGAAATATTCGAGTTATCGAAATATTCGTGATATGGAGATGTTCGAGTTGTCGAAATATTCGAGTCATCAAAATATTCGAGTTATCGAGGTGTTCGAGATATAGAGATGTTCGAATTATCGAAATGTTCGAGATATCGATGCTCGGTATTCCAGGTCATGATCAAAAAGACGAAATCACAATTTTCCCGAATACCGACCTGGATCTATATTTAAATCGATATTCAAATCGGTATTTACGCTTCTATGTGATTAACACGACGTTGAAAGTTTTTTCCCGAATATCGACCTAGGTATATATTCAAATCGATATTAACGTCGGTATTCGCTCTACTACATGTTCAGAAAGACCATAGCACCATTTTACCGGATATCGACTTGTCACTAAATTCAAATCGATATTCAAATCGGGGTTCGCCCTACTACATGATCAGGAAGACGATAGCACCATTTTCCGGAATATCGACTTGGATCTACATTCAAATCGATATTCAAATCGGTATTCGCTCTACTATATGGTAAAAGACAATAGCACCATTTTACCGAATATCGACCTGGCACTAAATTCAAATCGATATTCAAATCGGTATTCACTCTACTACATGGACAGGAAGACGATAGCACCGTTAACCGAATATCGATCGGACTCTATATTCAAATCGATATTCAAATCGGTATTCGCTCTGCTACATGGTCAGAAAGACAATAGCACCATTTTACTGAATATCGACCTGGCACTAGATTCAAATCGATATTCAAATCGGGGTTCGCCCTTCTACATGATCAAAAAGACGATAGCACCATATTCACCGAATATCGACCTGGCTCTATATTCATATCGATATTCAAATCGGTATTCGCTCTTCTACATGGTCAGAAAGACCATAGCACCATTTTACCGAATATCGACCTGTCACTAAATACAAATCGATATTCAAATCGGGGTTCGCCCTACTACATGATCAGGAAGACGATAGCACACTTTTCACGAATATCGACCTGGCTCTATATTCAAATCGATATTCAAATCGGTATTCGCTCTACTAAATGGTCAGAAAGACCATAGCACCATTTTACCGAATATCGACCTGGCACTAAATTCAAATCGATATTCAAATCGGGGTTCGCCCTTCTACATGACCAGGAAGACGATAACACCGTATTCACCGAATATCGACCTGGCTCTGTATTCAAATCGGTATTCGCCCTACTACATGGTCAGAAAAGAGATAGCACCATTTTCTCGAATATCGATCTGGCTCCATATTCAAATCGATATTTAAATCGGTATTCGCTCTTCTACATGGTCAGAAAGACCATAGCACCATTTTACCGAATATCGACCTGGCACTAAATTCAAATCGATATTCAAATCGGGGTTCGCCCTTTTACATGATCAGGAAGACGATAGCACCATTTTCACGAATATCGACCTGGCTCTATATTCAAATCGATATTCAAATCGGTATTCGCTCTACTACATGGTCAGAAAGACCATAGCACCATTTTACCGAATATCGACCTGGCACTAAATTCAAATCGATATTCAAATCGGGGTTCGCACTTCTACATGACCAGGAAGACGATAGCACCATATTCACCGAATATCGACCTGGCTCTATATTCAAATCGGTATTCGCTCTACTACATGGTCAGGAAAGAGATAACACCATTTTCTCGAATATCGATCTGGCTCCATATTCAAATCGATATTTAAATCGGTATTCGCTCTTCTACATGGTCAGAAAGACCATAGCACCATTTTACCGAATATCGACCTGGCACTTAATTCAAATCGATATTCTAATCGGGGTTCGCCCTTCTACATGATAAGGAAGACGATAGCACCATTTGCACGAATATCGACCTGGCTCTATATTCAAATCGATATTCAAATCGGTATTCGATCTACTACATGGTCAGAAAAGAGATAGCACCATTTTCTCGAATATCGACCTGGCTCGACATTCAGATCTATATTCATATCGATATTCGTCATACTAAACAATGACGGTAACGTATATTTCAATACGTAACAGAGTTCACGAATCTGGTGCTGGCTCTATATTCGTTTCAGCTCTACATTCATATCGGTATTGAATATCGATTACCGAATATCGAACTTCGTGCCAACTTCACATACCTTGTCTATTCTTGAATTTTCGTTCGTCCAAAACGGTGCCAGAAGAGCCGGGTCTTTTTTGTGCCAGACTGCACATTATATCAACCGTCGGGACGTATATAATGTATGGTATATTTTTCATATAATATAGAACTCGTACGCGACGCCACTGCAATGATTGGGGAGGTAAGATTTTGGGCGTTCACAACGGCCCAATAACGTGGAATATTTTGGTGTCGATTCTTGAATGTTTTGTACGAGACTTTACATTACATCAACCATCGGACGTATGGATTGTATGGTATACTTTTCATAGTATATATAGAACTCGTACGCGCCGCGTATGTAACGATTGGTAAGGTTGCTATACGTTTGCAAAAGGAGCGTGCCCCAATATAGAGCAATATTTTGATTTATATTCCTGAACTTTTGTTCGTTCGAAACCGTGCCAGAACAGCCGTTTTTTGTGCCAAACTTTACATTACATCAACCGTCGGGACGTATAGATTGTATTACTATACGTTTCATAGTATATAGAACTACGTTGTTGTTTACATGCACTCTTTGACCTCTTTTATGTCCTGAAAAGGTGTTTTTAGATTTTTTTCGCACCGTTCGATATATACGGCAAATGAGCCCCCCCCCCCCCCTTATGGCCTTATTAGACAACAGTTTTAGAGAATAAACACATACTTTTTATTTGTAATCGATTTTCTTTTTAAAAATTGTTAACACAATCTCATGTGGACATCATTTTGAGGTCGGCCCGTATTACCTTTCCCCGAATTAAGTGCCCAAGCGTTAGACAGCTCTGAAATCCCCTATATACATAGAGGTGGAGGGGGACCCCCACGCTACAAAAGGTAGGCCCCAAACCTACGTACACATATGTTAATACAACACTGAAGAACCTGCAGCTTGTGAGCGTGTCAGGCCAAGGTGAAGACCAGGTTGATTACCCCCTAAAGCTTTATATCTCCCCAGCTTTTTTGTCCTAGGTTGTCCCTGTGTGGCCGTAATTCGTTTGCGCCTTGTAATCCGACATCGCTCCATTCATTGACTAAGTATCTAATTATATATGAAAAGAGACTAAGCTTTGAAATTAGAAACAGTCTAAATTATTTAAATAAGGAGATGGGAGGGAAGGAATCTTAAGACATTTTAGACTGCTATGCCCTCCACGAGGGAGCCAATTCTGATAGAGAAACTTCTTCGGAAATTCAGAACCAGTTATCTGCCTTGCTATGAAATTTTAATCAATATTGTATACACTCTAGCTTTCCAACACTTCCACGAATCTGCAGATCACTTGATTAACATGTTTAGTTCGTTGGCGACCGCAATACTTCGAGTTATTGATTGAAACCTCTGATAAGCCCAAGTGCTAGTCGTACGTCTGTCATGTCGCCATGCCAATACAGTACACAATAGACGATCCTACCACCCACATACTCTGCATTACTGAACAACTTACGAGTGTATTGATGTGTATGTGTAACATTAAAGTAAACAGACGACCCTTAGTTACAAATTGTTTTAAATTGGATTAAAGAATATAACATTCATATAATCTGTATTATATTGTCCAATGGGAGACAACTTCAATATTATACATGGTCAAAGGGAAGTAAATCGGATTGGCTTGCCGGGTAGAACATTTCAGATGGATATATAAATATCCCATTGGATAATAGTGATTGAAGGTGTTTTTATGAAGTTGAATAACCTCTGACTGAATTATAACCAAGTACTGTTTTCTTTTAGCTATATTAAAAGCTTAAGAGCCATTTTCAGAACATCCTGTATTTCTTGAAATTGAACGTAAAATTCAGAGCGGGATAAGGATGACCTTCTATCTTACCTTATAAAACGAAAAATGGTCCGCCAACCTCTATGTTTACTTTGCTATTTTGATAGGTTTATGTTTGACTTGTTTGGAACAAACCATAACCCATAATGCTATAATGGTCGTCTATGAAAATGAATTACTTCCCTTTTACAATATATTCATCTGAACTGCTTCCCTTTGACACAATGTGGGATTTTCCATGTAAATGGAACGGTTGCAGTCAACCTGATACCGTTCTTCGTACACTGACCTCGTAATGTATTTATCGTTTCATTATGCGTCATAGAATATTCCAGGAAACAATCTATAAAGCATTATCCTTTTAGATCCATGACATGCATGCGACGGTAGGTATGTTTCCACAATTATTATATTGTTACACCAAACAATCAATCAACCATAAGATATTATATATTAACTTCAGTGCGCTAATAGTAATCCCAATTTTAAGTAAAAGGCTTGAACTATTCATTTCCAGCTATTTATATCGTGCGGTGTGACTTTTCTCTTTTAGCATATACTTGTACATTTTCAGGGAGCCAATATATTAAAGATACCACACACGAATACAAGTTCGGGCATAACCTTTCCGAATTCCACAGTAACCAAAAATTCTGCATAGAACTAAATATGTTTAACAAATTTAAAAGAAGACCACGAAAGGAACATTCCTCTATATGTCGGATGAAATTGAAATTGAAAGTGGAAAGAAGGAAATACCGTTTGAATCATAACCTTTACTAATGACGCCTTGTGTTAAGTTTTGTTGAAATTGGTCTAGTGGTTAAGGAGGAGATGTCGTTTGAAGCTAAAACTAAGCGTCAGGGACGGATGAACGATGGACAGTCAGACGTAGACACTACAGACAGAGAGTAATTAAAGAATGGATCCCTTTGGCTCATGTGATCTAATATAAAGAACCGCGACAACACCTGGAAGATTCTTATCAATTGATATGGTTTATGAGAGTGATGCTCTATTTCTATTTTTAATTCAGAAACTGCGTCTATTTTTTGTCTAAATGTAGGCGGACAATAAAGGTTCGCCTGAGTCTCTAATGTAAGCAAGCAGACCTGTTATCCTGCGATGCCGTTCAAAAGAAAATAGTAAATATTTTAAATATTAAAATAATGTTACTGCCGCTCTTTATGACTAACTGCAACGTATTGAGTTCTTAATTGAGGCCTTAATACTTAAATAAAGAAAACGAACAAAGTTAGACCCGTTATCACGCGATGCCGCTCGAAGATAAAGAGTAAATATTTGAATATTCAAATAATAATACTGAGGCTCTTAATAACCATTTACAACATTCAGAGTTCTTAATTGAAGTGGTGGTACAATGCCATTAAACGCTCTATTTACTAGTAGACCTGTAGAAAACGGGTTGGTGTTTTTGAAAGGTTCTACCGGGAGTATAACAAAGCGATTTTAATATTTTTCGGAAGGTATTGATGTACATGTTAACCAAAAAAAATCGCATAGAAATCCGTCTCTTACAGAAAAAGTTATTTACGCTTCAAACTAGGACAATTTTGCTTTATCTTATATAGGAAAAAAGAGTAATTCGGATAATACGTATATTTCGGATACTTTCCAAAAGTATATGCTTTATCAGGTATATTGCTATTTTTTTCATTGAAGACGTTTAATGTATTGAATTTATCAATGATTGTGTTCGTAAACATGCAAATGAATCCATGTAATCGGCGTTTAAAGCAATTTAAAATGTGTACATAACACTGTCTAATTAACAGTTTACTAATCGTTAAGCAAATAAAGTATGATCGTTCTGAATGCTCAATATTAATACAATGTTTATTAAATGAATTAATCTGAAATCAATTGCTTTATATATCAACGTAATAAATTATAAATGTAAGCGTGTTAATTTAAAATGATAACTGGATAATTTTATTTAAAGCAAGTATATCTACATTCAGTCGACATATAAACGGTCTTAATACTATTTTAAAAACATATGTGTTGTTTAATTTATCAGTTGAATATATAGCTTGAATCAACTGATATAGTTTACAGGTAAATTATAAATGTCAGCGTGTTATTTATTAACTGGCCAGTGGGTGTCATTTGCTCTGACATAGGCAGTGACGCAGTTTTATAAAATTTCTGCCTAAGAAAATTTCCAAGATAAATAATACTAGTAAGCTCTTGTATTGAATAGATCAAGGTTGTTCTAAATCTGTGTTAAACATTTATTTTATTAACCAAACGATGGCTTCACTAGTCATTGTACTTTCAATGCTAGTTTATGCATTATTTGTTACAAAAGTTTAACAGACTCAAATTTGGCGATTTGGCGTGGTTATAAAAAAATTAGGGATGGGAACGAATATTGAAAACGATATTCGAATATTCGTTTTCTTTATTCGAATATATTCGATTATTCGATTTTCGAATCAGAAATCAGTATCCGATTTCAGGTTAATCTGAACACTGGTACTTCCCATTTCCTTTTTCAAATAATGGCAATTTTCCAAGTAAAAGTATGATCTATTGTTTACGTATATATTTCATGTTTTCAACTGAACTTACACTCTCTTTTTCCTCAACAGATGTATTTGAATTTCAATTTGAAGTAAATCAAGAAATAAATCCCTTCCAATCGATAAACCATATCGCAACGTTTTTTGAGCCGTATATTCAGGTGTCGCTTGTTTACCGAGTTTAATATTGAATCGAATCAAATAATTAACGAAATAATTATAAATCTTATTCATACAAAAAGCATAGGGAGTTGGGTGATATTTCTTTTACCGATTTCGTCAAGTCAATTTAATCGCGTGTTGTATGAAAACAAAATCGCGGACGATTCATTTTGTTCGCTTATGTGAATTCATTTGTGAAGAGGTAAAGAGGAAAGCTGCATACTTTTGAGACGTAATGCGATGTTTAAATATGATTTATTCATTTTTGCAACAGCTGTCTTTGATGTAAACATCGACTATGTTTTGGTTAGGCTGGGAGGGTTTTACGGAACTGCAGCCTGTCACCGTTTATACATGTTTGTTGATTCAAAAATATCAAACAAACTGGTCGTCAATGTGATATCTGGTTACACACGATTAGATCTCTGATAAACGTACGCGTGACAATTATTGATTGTATTATTGTTACTTATGTTTTGACATACGTTGTAAAAACACAACAAACGACACATACACACTCTTTATCACTTCACCCTTAATAAATGATTAGCTCAAACTCGCGACCGATGTCAGAATTTTACTAATAATGTTTTGTTTTGATTTTAGAAAATAGTAATAATTATAGAAAATAGTACACTGAAAACGAATGTTCTTATTCGAAAACAGTATTCGAATATTCGTCCATTTTTCGAATATTCGAATATTCGTTCCCATCCCTAAAAAAAATCCATCAAAAAAGGGTCTTCATGCAATTTTATTCATTGCTGATAAAAAACGTGACACTGTTCACACCCAATTGAACCAATATAGAGAGGCTATATTGTGATTTCATCTCAAAGCAAGGTTATATACCAAATGTATATCTCTATACACCCGACGTTACCCATGGATTGATCAAGATGAGATGACACACGACAGTTCATCAACTAGTAAACGTCATTCAGTAAGAGATCCATGTGTCTCATTCTATGACAGAGAGTGTTGCCTTATATGTGACAAGGGTAATACATGGAAAGAAATGCTAACTTGCATTTCAACTGGGACAGGAGAGAGTACCCGATACAAAGTACAAGCAGCGACTGGAATACTTAGAGAGTCGATGGCATGTACATCCGACGACAAGGATGAGTATGTTGCGCCTTCAGAATTCAATCTTCATGCCGTTAAAGAGTTTATTCCCCAGGATTTGGCAGATTTTATCTTTTGGCGGCTGGATGAAAAGGCATTTAACAAGGCATTGTCTCTTTCAAATATAACAAGGGATAACAAACGGTCAATCAAGTCTATATTTATGTGTACCCAAATAGTGTCCATCCGTCGAAATATGAAGACGAGCCCCAAAAGCTCAGTCGGTAGCGACGCGGGCTGTCAATCCAAGGGTTTTGAGTTCGAATCCCGGCTAGGCCAACATTCTTTCCGACGATTGACAAAAGTCAATGCGACATGCGCCATTTGTCTTTCACCAATTGACTTAGTATATGTGGAAAAGTAGCCAGATGCTTTGGAAGACTGTTGTGTGGAGTACTGGTGTGAGCAAACCAGGAATCACATGAGTAGGTGAACTGGCCGCCGTTATATGACTGAGAAATTGTTAAAAACGGCGTTAAACCCCAATCAATCAATCGAAATATGAAGAGGCCCTTGATTCTTGGGTTGACTGTTCAACTTCACCATGACTTTGGTTGTAAAATCTTAATTGACACTCTGAAAAGCCTAGGCGTATGTGTAACTTAAATGAGGTGCGAATGTTTTTGAGTTCTGCAGCAAAACATTGCCTGACAGTCAGTATTGAAAGATATGTCTTTTGGGTTAGAACATGTTGACTCTACTGGACCAATGATTGATGCATCAATCGATAACTTTGACCAAAACGAGGAAAACATTGATGGACAATCTGCTACACATGCTATGGCTATGGTAAAATACGAACGAAGTGACAGTGTGACAACGTTTACTCGAATAAAACGACTTGCCGAACGGCTTCTTAAAGGCCATAGTCCATAGCTTGATTAATAACGAAACAAGATTTACTTATTATCAGAAACAAAGAAATGAAAGATTTTTTCTTTGGATATTGTCCCGATATTTCAATAAAGCTTAAATAAAAAGAATACCTTCATGGAGTCTGTTCAATGCTGCGCTCAATAAACACAATTTTCATTGTGATAATCATATATTGTTACCGTAACTTTGTGACTAATTATCGTTTTATATAATTGGAAATTTTCATAACTTTCAATCAGTAAACTAAATATACTTCAGTTCTTCAATATTTCACTCCAATAGTGGACCCTAATAAAAAAGGGACATCAAATCACAATCAAAATTGTGTTTATTGTTATAACAAACAAGAGGGCCATGATGGCCTTTGATTTTCTCACCTGAGTGTTAACAAGATATTTCTTAATTTCGACCTTGTGACCTAGTTTTGACCGGACATAGCCCAGTTTCGAACTTGGCCTAGATATCACTAAGACAACTATTCTAACAAAGTTTCAATATGTTCAAGCCAAAAATGTGACTTCCAGAGTGTTAACAAGATTTTCCTTATAAATTTGATCGATTGACCAAGTTTTTGACCGGACATGACCCAGTTTCAAACTTGCTCTAGATATCACTAAGAGAACCATTCTGACAAAGTTCTAACATGCTCATGCCAAAAATGTGACTTCCAGAGTGTTAACAAGAGTTTCTTTAAACTTGACCAAGTGACCTAGTTATTGACTTGAAATGACCCAGTTTCAAACTTGGCCTAGATATCACTAACAGTTCCAGACTGTTAACAAGATTTTTCTTAAATTTGACCAAGTGACCTAGTTTTGACCGGACATGACCCAGTTTCAAACTTGGCCTAAATATCACTAAAACATACCTTCTGACAAAGTTTCAACATGCTAAAGCCAAACATTTATCTTCCAGAGTGTTAACAATATATTCCTTAAATTTGACCTAGTGACCTAGTTTTGACCAGACATGACCCAGTTTCATACTTGTCCAAGAAATCATCGAGATGAATGTTCTGATAAACTTTCATGATGATTGGATGCAAAGAATAGACTGTAGAGTGTTCACAAGAGCAAATGTTGACGACGAACGGACGGCGGACAAAATGTAATCACAATAACTCACCTTGCAGTTCGTACATAGGTGAGCTAAAAAAATAAATAAAAAAATGTGTTGATCGAAACGTTGAATTAATGAACGAACAGACGGATAAAAGGATGGGTGAAAATATGAAAGGCACAAGTTACCCGTGAATGTATGTCTTGCTTCGGACGTGTATGTTTAAATGATTTTGTAAAGAAATAACATAATATATGTGTTAATTAACTTATTTACCGATTTAAACCGTACTCGTTTAACTAAATTTGCGCATGCGCAGAATAAATTAACGTAAAAACACATAAATAACACATTTTGAACATCATGGCTTCGTCTGTACATAAAAAAAACATTTATTAAAAATATATGTTTTTCTTTTTATTTAAATGCAATTGACGACTTCAACTTTTTTTAAATTTTATCTAAAAAAAATAATACAAAATCGGGCCTCTTGGAAAAGCTCAAAATTTCGGTATTTCTAAGACCGCGATTTTTATGCGAGAACTTACCTAATATGAAGCAGGTATTAACCTACTAAAAAACACCAAAATCGGCTTGTTATACTTCCGGTAGGGGTTCCTCCTTAAATAGGGCCCGTACAGAAAATTCCTACAGGCCTATAGCTGCATAACCAACATTAATACTTATCTAACCATATTCTTCATATAACCGATTTAGTTTTGACACATCTGAATCGGATTGGATATGTTGGCTTTGCATCAAAACAGGTCTACAAGTGGGAAAGGGTTAAATAAACAAACGATAAAAAAGGACAAACATTTATTCAGAAAAATGTATACATGTATTTATTGAGGATAATTATTTCATAGTCGATTGTGTAGTCAATGAAACAATCAGGGTCGCTAATGAACGGAGAGTCTCATATTACGTTGTGAACATTGTATAAGCAGACACACCTTCGTGCCAGTAGCCGAGATTGCACACAAGCGTTATTCTTTTTATTTACTTTAATTTATTTCCAAAAATCTTTAAACATTAGCTGTGTTTCTAGCCAAAAAAGTATAACTGACATACATGTTCATTTTTTAACAATGGTCAATTAGCGAAACTGTGTATACAATTATTATGTATTGGGAGTCATCCAGATATGTGAGGTACATATATGTACTATTTATTCAATCGCTACCAAACAGTTTATGTCAGTGTCCGAAAAGAAATGTCTGTGTCACGTATATTTTTGTCTATTTGATGTAGAGATTTTTATTCGGCGGTAATGTTGTTCCCACCTTAACATGGGCATGAAGATAATGGTTAAGTTTTTCCAATGCAATGACTTTACAACATGACCTAGACAAAATATAAAAAAATCCCATAAAGGTGGAAGCATATGAAAGTTGTTGTGAAGTAACATAGACTGAATAAAAAAAAAATGATTAGCTATACAGATGTAGATAAAACACTTTTAAAACTTTGCGTACATAAATGTACCCCGAATATATATAACTTTGAATACGTTTTATGTGCTAAGAAATGAATTATTTATTGCAAATAAGACTTCTGAAATTGCTCTGATACTTTTTTAAGAAGTCTAAGTAGAGAATAATTGTTTATAGTTTTGGCACCAGCTGTACAGAAAGCAAACACGTATTTCCATGGTGACGCGTACAAAGTGCAACACAAATTAAGAATCTAAAAATGCGTTTATAAAAGGAGAGTATCTTTTTTGGTTACAACGAATTTAGAAATAAAAGTTAGACTGTGCGTGATAACTTTTATAATGCGGTTATGTAGTTCGAAATAATCGATGCATATTTATATCAACAATCTTAAACCCTCAATTGTCAAATTTTCTTAATTTTTTACAGGTAGGAATCTCTATGTCTTTGAACTGATAAGCCCTGATCTTTAAAATTACAAAAAAGGGAAACAAAAATGTCATGTATTAGCATGAAAGAAATCACTCCGCAGAAATGGTTCCCGTCATTTTGAAGACAAACATAACCATATGAATGGCCGATTTCGGAGGACCAGACAAAGGACCAGACAAAGACTTAAATAATATAAATGTCTCTGAACTGGTATATATCTGGGTAAATACATTGTCAGGCGATAGTCTTAAACTGGTTGTACTGAGATAACCATGCAGTTATTTAGACTTGCATTAACAATATGCACTAAGATTGTCTAAACTCACTTTTAAAATATAACCAAGTCGTTATGTAGACATGCACACTTTTTACTTAGATAGTCTACGCTCACTATTGTGAAATCACCATACAGTTATGTAAACTTGCATGAGCATTTCTTTTTTTACTTAAATAGTCAACTATTGAGAGATCAACACGCTGTTATAAAGACGTACGTATCCATCATGTACTTGCATTAACATTATGGTTTAGGATAGTCTAAACCCTCTATTGAGAAATCACTACTAAGTTACGTAGATTTGCATTAACATTGTGGAATAACTTAGTCTCAAGTGTAAACCCACTATTGAGAAATAACCATAGAGTTATGTAACTATGGACTAAGAACTGAGTGACTGAAACGTTCAACATTGTTCACGTATGATGTGAATTGTCGATCGAAGTATAGTGTAAATCAATATAAGCCGCGTAATGTGATAAGGGGGTGGGGCGCATTGGAATGACATATAGAGAATAATAGGTTGGTGCCGTGGATTGAGAAAGTTTATTTGGCAAGGCGGAGTAATTTATCGGGTGAGCCGAAGGCGAATCCGATAAATTACGATGCCGAGCCAGATAAACTTTCTCAATCCACGGCACCAACCTATTATTCTATTTATCCTGTCGCATTTATTTTTTATTCTTATGGCAGCTTTAGAAATATGTAACTTATTGAATTGCATCCCTTTGATTGTAACGTCATGTTTTATAAATAAACAGCAGACATTTGTGATTGATGCGCGGAAAGAAATAGTTCACAAAATTCTAACATAATACAACACAAAAAACAAGAATGTTATATTCACAAATGAGATAGTTACTACAGAAATATTTAAGTTGCAACAATTCATTTATAAGTCAATAATTTCTATTTTGATAGCCCATTCAGGCGCAGGTTTCCCACACAGCACGCTTTTTTAACATCGAAATCAAATTTGGATTTATTTCATATGGAAATTAAAGTTCTGGATTTACATCGACGCTTGCTAAAAAAAGTAGTCCCTGCTATCAGGTGCCCGCCAGCTTATCACGTTACCAACTGAAATATATCAAAAGAAATATACGGCACCCTGTTATCGGGTCGAACAGGATAAAAAGGAGTATGGTAGTGAAACCCGTCGGACTACAATTCTAGTTTTTTCATCAGAAGGTACATGCAGGTTGCATACTGCTTAAATATATGTCATTTATCATTGATAGTGCTCAACAGTTTTATATATTCCTAATTATCCATTACTCACTTACTATAAGCTTCAGATCACCTAAATAAGATGTTTTGAGGTAGTATATGTAGGTGATTGACAGTATGAATTTGGAATAAGATATGTCTTCCAACAATTGTTAAATTCACACTCTCCTAAACTGCTTTAAGTTAAATGTGAATTTTTTTTTATTTGTTATAATCTATTTTTGAAATCTGCCAAGTTATTTCGGGTTATTAGTTGTTGTTCACGTATTAATTGTGTTAACGCAAATGTATATAAATGATGAGATACATGTATTTGTATAAGTCAATTAAAATCTATCTATCTATCATGTATATACCTCGTATATAGGTGGACAGTGAAAACTCTGGTGAGACTGTGCGTATGCTTGACCATTTCCTTTAATTTGGTATTGAATCTTTTTTAGAGAATCGGCAATCCTCGGACATTATTGAAACTAACGTGAATATAGGAACGGTGTTCTGCGAAAACCAACTTTAACGTATTTATTACATGCGACCGAAAAAGACAAGGCTTGCGATTCCAAACTAAGGATCTAAATGTATAATGCTTTACAGAAATTGATTGAAACCTTCTATGGCTTATAGGCGACCGATGCAAAGCAAGACCAGACTGTGCGGATGCGCTTGCTGATCCTGATTTACACTGGTCGCGAATGCCTTCCGTTAACGGTTGGTTTTTGGATTGTACCGCTCATACTCTTATTGATTATCTGAATGTCGTCGCTGTTAAAATATAAAAAGTGTATCTTAACAAACCATGTTTGAATAGACGGGTCATTATTTTCATTGTTTGAAGCTTTTCATAGTGGTAATGGTTTTTCGATTTTGATCATTGTTCTGGATATCGATATTGGTAGTCATCCTTTATCTAACACAAATGCTTTTAGTCAGTATGCCTGGAGCAGATTATTTTGAAAAACTGGGAGAAAAGGAAAACATACGAGAACATTGTTTCATCCGTCTAATTCCTACTTACTATTGCAAGTTATTCAATACGCCCTTGCGCTAAATTCATATTAGAATATTATACTAATAGAATATCATGTTACACGTCAGTTGCCTTTCTCTGAAAGGATGGGGAGTGTTTTACACTTAATTGCTTACACAGACAGGGTATTCATTCCTCAAAACAAATGGTATTTACAATCGATTGATTTGTTCTTAATAACAATAGGGCCATAATGTCCGTGAATCGCTAACCTGAAATATGTATACCTGACTTTCTGTAAGAGGATGCAATGGTTGGGTTTTACGGCACTGCAACACAAAGAGGTTAATTAGCAGTGAAGTGGCGTGATAAATGGATGTGAGCGAAACTTACAATAATAAAGATGATGAATAATACTGGAAAGTAATATTATATGTTTGCATCCTACTCAAGTCAAAACCACACTAGTGAGTTTTTATCTTTCACTTGGAGACTCTAACCGCCTCCTTGGGGTGGCTACGTTTACGTACCGCTAAGAGGTCCTATTTTGATCAAGAAAATTTTAAAATCTTCAACTATAAGAATATTAACCCTACCGTTTATATTAACGTGTTGTTGTTTACCAACTAACATAGCTTGAACAGGTTTCCCCTATATGGCGCAATGTAAAAGAAGGGAACCAAGGAGCAGGGCCAATGTTGAACCCAGGAACTTAATTTGAACAAACTTGGTAGAGAACCATGAGACAATGCTACATACCAAATGTGTAACCTCTAGGCCTTTCTGTTTAAGACAAGAATAAGTTCTTTCCTATATATCTCTTTGTTAAACAGGCGACTCTCTGACAGGGGCTAATTTTGACCCCAGGGATAAACAATGAATAGGTCTAAATTTCGACCCCAAAAGCATATATTAAACAATCTTCAGAGGACCATGAGGCAATTATACACACCCGGAAGAATCTTGGTAGAGGACCCTCAGACAATTATTCACACCTAATATCAAAGATCTATCATAAGGTTTGAATAACTAAATACATAAACTTATAATATTGAATATAATATGAATTCATTTTAATTTTATGTTTTTACAGTATTGACAAAAACGCTCACAATGTATATACAGTAGTTTGCAATTGCATAAACTCTGTAATAAATTGCTCGACAAGATATTGAGTTACAATTATTTCAAAATTCTGCAATTAAATTCAACAATTCATCATTATACTTTTTCTTTAATAATTAAAGAGATCAATTTAAAAGATAAAGACCTGACAATAGCTCCAAAACTTAAGAAAGCATTTCAATCGAAACTTACGACCTTATATTAACAGAACAGAACAGAACAGAACATAAGTTTATTGATTTGATCTTAAAACCAGATCATCATCGTACAAAGATATTAACATAACATAACATACGTGAATGTGTAAAAAAAAATGCAAACTTACAGAACACAAAAAGTAAATATTAATCTCTCGAATTATCCTCCCTAAGATCTTAAATCGAGGTTGAACGTAAATGCAGTACATTTTTTCTATACATCTAATTTTAACAATTGCTATCACTTAAAAAATCGAACGGTGTTTTATGACAATTTAACAAGGTACACTTTACTAATTATTAAGTGAACTACGCAAAGCAAGTGCTTCGTAAACATATTTTCCTAGGTTTTTGATAATATATTAGTTTGAAGATTGCATCAGTTCTATAAATGTATGCACACTTGGTCGTTTGTAGAAATATGGCTTAATGTGACGCTTTCTAAAATGTAAGTAATTTGGACAAATTAGAACAAGATGAAACTCATCTTCAATATCAGTTGTGTTACATAGTAAACATAATCGTCGGTGCCTATCAATTATGTTGCTACCGTGGCGACCAACCTCAATATTCAACTGAGAAGAAAGCCGTAGACGTGATAATGAAATTCTGAACTTATAAGGTAGAACATCTAAAAATATTTCGAAGTCAATCGAGCTTTTAAAATCCTTGTATAGGACCATAGAGTTTTGTAATGTAATTCTGTTACACCAAGATTGTTTGAAAACATCAAGAACTCTTTCTTTAAATAACAAATGGAAACTTTTCAAATTTACACTAAATGGATCATTGAACACATGTGAAAAGCCATGATTATCTAAAAGTGTTTAAATGTTTACAAGCCAGTTAGTCCTTCGACTATTTAGTTGGTCTAACATATCACTGTAAACATATTGCACTACAATACTGTCAATATGCACAATGTTACACCAATATTTGATTATACGACAATACCGATTCACATACAATGGATATCGTCCGAGTTCACTGTAAATACCTTGAATGCTAGTAGAGTTTTTAACGTTTAAAACACGCTTACAAAACTTTAAATGAACTTTTTCGATATTATTAAAAGTACCATTATCTCAAACTTCACAAGTATAGTTAAGGATAGAACCTACAAATGAATCAAATAATTGACATTGAATTGAAGGTTTTATATTATACTTTCTTATGTTAATCATTAATACATGTAGTGCCTTTAGACCTTTTCCAACAATTGTATCCTGGTTTAAACGGAAAGAACCGGTGTAGCTAAAAACAGTACCAAGATAATTAAATTGATCAACACCAAATATAGTGTTACATGTATATGGTGAAACCTAAAATAGTAATGTACATTTTAAGAGAGAAATACAAATAAGTGATTTTTTGTCAAAACCGCCACATAAAGAGTTTAAACGACGTTTCCAACACGTTTTCAGTCATATTCCGGTGGCCAGTTCACATACTCATGCTTTTCCAGGCTTTCTTATACCAGTATTCAACACAACATACTTTCCAAGCAAATGGCTGCTTTGACACATAGACTGTTAGCCCATTGGTGACCAATGAAAGAAGAATGACGCAGGTCTCAGTGACTTTTATCGAACGTCGGAAAGAATGTTGGCCTAGCTGGGTTTCCAACTCACAGCCCATGGATTGACAGCACGCGCCACTACCGACTGATATACTGGGGCTCGGCGACTTGGAATAGAATCGAAAGCGTTTCAGGAAAAGGAGAACTTTCTTATTAAAAACGATTTGATTGTTGAGAATTTTGCTATGTTAGTGAATACGGGACCAGGTACGAAATAAGCACTTTTCACTGACATGATTGTAAACCTCGTAGGTCTTTTCAGAAATTACGAAAGTAGTTTATGGGCCGTTTTATTTTGGCGAGGTGTTTGAGTATCATGAGAGTACTTTGCATGGCAGATAGAACGCGCAATGATATTTATTAACTGCCCAAACATGAAGACAGATAATATTTACATATTTTAACTCTACATAGATATTATCTCGATAAATCTCAAATCTTAGTATCAATCCGGTACCAAAGTAGCACTGACATGATTATTATTAATCGTGTCTCTGCATCACTGATGGAACTATATATTTGGCGATTTAACGAATATAGGTTAATTTGTTTGCAGTATTGCATAAGAACTCAACGGGCTGTTCAAAACTGACTATGTAATTTGTCAAATCAATCTCCACAAAAAGGGGATCATATTTCATGCAAGGAAACAATCAACCCGCGCAGATGGTAACCGTCTTTTTACTTTACCACACAATCAGGTTGGGCCAAAACTGGTTTTCCACATCGAGGGCTTGGCGTGAAACGGTTGTAACTAAAATTGGTATTTTTTAAACAAGGTTAACCAAGGCCTTTAAGTCTTTATAAGCGTAAAATCATTTTTTTGTTGGTAAACAATGCAAATTTAGGTGCATTGCTCGTTCTGAGCAATCGCACCTAAATTTGCATTGTTTACAAAAGGGTCAAATTTGCCCCTAATCCAGGGTTTTCAAAATAGGTTTTGAGTTACAACCGTTTCACGCCAAACCCTTGATTTACACTATCAGACAAGTTTAAAATACCAAGAAATTATCGAATCTAACAGTTCCAGTACATCATATACGTATATTAACACCACATTTATACCCATTGTCACATATTTAGTGTAATCTGGTAAAGGGATATTCATGTCTTGGCCTGTCCGCGAATGTATTTGTTAAGCTTTAAACATATAAAACTCTATAAACGTGTCTGTTCTCAAACATGAAACCTGTTCTTCTTACAAGACGTATGATTGGTCAATTTCGAGAAAATATTTGCTTAACGCATCGGTGGTACCGTGGTTGATGCTTGAGAACAAAATATGGATGCAGAACAACACCTTGGTAGTGTTGTGGTCAAGCTTCAATTCCGGGTACAGGTTGTCGCGGGTCGATCCCCGGCCGGGTCTTACCAAATAGTTTTAAAATGGTAGAAATGCTTTCCCTCGTTGGCGCTTTGTCTGTGGAGTTTTCATTACGACTTGTTGGCTGGTTTAAGGATAAACGGATGAGAAGTACTGGTAGCATACACGTGGAACGCCGTGACATAGCTAAACAAGTGTTGAAAGCGGCGCAAAAGACAATACAAAAAGAGTATATTTTTATATGGTTGTGGTCGGGTATAATAAATCAAGCACTTGATCAAATTGTTGACTAATTTACAAGCACATGACGTTTTTACCCAGTACAGTCGAATCGGAATATTAGCTGCTTTTTGTTCCGACATATCCAAATTATAGACCTGCATAAGCGGTCGATAACAACAGAGACATAATAAAACATATTCTATCAAATGTTTCGCTGACATCTTTCCAAGTCGTGTTCGTTTTCTTCGTAAATTCTGTTTTGTTTTCTAAAGTTTCTCTGTTTATTTTCTCTGTATCCTTGTTTTTTCCCCAGTTTGAATTGCTCTGGTAACCGTTGGTATTAATTTCGTTAGTGGTGTAAACAGACCCAATACGTGCAGTAGATTCGCTACGACCAGTATTATGTATGGTGGACCCATTTGTAGTGTTGATAATTGTATCAGCCGCTCTATATTTCAACTGGATGGATGATATTATTTTATCGCGACTGTCCTTCTTTCTACAACAGACACATGTAACCAAGGAGCTCAAAAACGGACCGGGTGGCTGGTCGTCCTTGCTATAATATATTTTAACATGCACAATGGTCGCTATCATTATCAGGGAAGCTTGAGATAGGACAGCCAGAAGGTAGTAACAGAGTGCAGCCACTGATTCCGCAGTTTTCGGCATGTCCTCCGACACTAGTGTTAAGAACACCGTGATGGCCAATAAAATCGTCATACTGTAGGATATCTTCTCGCCGCTCTCAACCGGAATAATGAACGCTACACAGTTGAGAAAAGACATAAATACTATTGGTGCAATAACGTTCATGACAATGACACTAGGCCTGCGGGCGAAGGTCAATTCAAACACTACACTTACATTGGCATATTGTGTCTTGACAAAACTACTGCTAAGTTCCCAGGCACTATTTACCACATAGAATCCGGTGTCAACCTGGTCTCTTAATGCTGAGAATTGGAGTTCGCTGGAATACGATCCCATTGCAAAAAACTCTAGAGGACATGTTTGTTCGTCCAAAGGATACAGCGATATGTCTATAGGACACGAAACTGTCAACACTTGGAATGGGAAAAAAGATACATCACCGGACGCATATACTCGCAAAGGCCAGTTCGGGTCTTTTCCAACCATTTCCATGTTGTCCATGGAATTAGCCTCAAACACAAAGGGTTTCCAAAAATCCTCGCTTTTAACAAGAAATGATTCAATTCCACCGTAATCAGACTTATTCCACTTCAGCCTGTCGTCATGCCAATACATTTCTAATGAAGCAACCACCGACATGGACTCTCTGACATCGTCTAAATACTTCAATGCTCGAATAATAAAGCCAACTTTCACAGTCAGAGGTTTGGAATCTTCCATTACGGGCATGACTAGTTTATTGTGTGATCGTCTCTTGTCTTCGATTAGCCGTTCTAGTGTAGATCCCGTATAATTTCCGTTAGCTATTTCGAACATAGACACCAACATAAAAAAAACAGTAATACTAGTATATCTTTGTAAATACATTGTCATACTTAAACTGGTATTGTATAAATAACCACGCAATTATATAGACTTGCATGAACAGTGTTGAATTAATGTAAAATAGTCTTAATCCGCTCTTGATAAATCAACACGCGGTAAACTTTCATAAATACTATGGACTGAGATGGTCTAAACTCACTATTAAAACATAACCACGCAGTCATGGAGACTTGAATGAACACTACGGAATAATGTAGTCTACACTCGCTATTTAAAGATCCTTAAATAGTTATGTAGTATTGAATGAACAAAGTATACTATTACAGTCTAAACTCACTATTGAAAGATATGTGGTCTTGAAATGACACTATGGAATAAAATCTGACACCTGATTGTACTTTGATATATAATGTCAGTTATCGATCGAGGTCAAAGTTTAAATTAGTAACGGCCGTGTCATGTGATAAGGGGGCTTTTCGATCCTCCGTTATTTGGTGGCATTAAGGATTATAGTAGTAACACCGATAGGGTTTCAATGCTAGTTTTTCATCATAATGTACATTTTTTATCTCGCGTAAGTGTAGGCGATCGGTGTAAACCTAGACCCGACTGTGAAGAATTCGTAGGCAGATCTGGATCTACATGTGCCGCAGTATCCGTAAGGTTGTCTTTTTGTAGAGCACCGACCATATTCATTTTTCCTGATTGAGCGTCAAATGTTCAAACGAATTCCCTTTCAAAACACTAATTGAATGACTTTAGTATTCTAATTGACCATGTCATTATGTTCATTGTTGAAGTGTTTTTATTTTAAAGTGATAATGGACTTTCGATTTTTTGTATCATTGTATTTGATATCTACATGTATAGTACAGTTCATCCTTTATTGGCACAAATGCTTTTGTCTCGTCGGCCTGGAGTAGACGATTTGAAAAACAGTTCATCCTTTATTGGCACAAATGCTTTTGTCTCGTCGGCCTGGAGTAGACGATTTGAAAAACTGTGAGAAAAAGGCAGAAATATACGAATATGGTATATATTCATCTCTATTTTTTTCAAACAAGAGTTCCTGTAAGAGTAAAGTACTTACTATTGCATATTATTAATTGTTTGCTGATTTCAAGTGAGAGTATGCAGATATCATATCATATTGCACATGTACACGTTAACAGCCATTCTCTGTAATCATTTACACGTTTTAGATGGGGAGCATTTCACGCTTAACTGCTTAAAGAGAATGGATACTAATTCCTCAAAACTATCTATAATCGATTTGGTTTAATCATACCACGTACTCTGTCTAAGTGTTATTCATAATTAAGCCGTTCAACGAGAATATCAACATTGTGGACTCTGCGAAATGTATCGATCCGGATCAGCATAAGCATGACGCGACGGCTAACTCGGACAGACACTTTTCGCCTCCTGTGAATTTTCTGTATCAATAATCACTACTCTATACCTCTATCCCCCTGAGACGGAATGTGTCGGTCCGGATTAGCCTGTACGTACTGTGCAGACTGATCTGGGTCGATACATTACGCAGAGTCTATGATGTTGGTTTTCTCGTGGGACGGCTCAATTATATTCATATGATGTATTACATTGAAACATTCTTATGTTATCGTAAATATAGATTGATTAACATAATTGAGAGATTATGGATTTACAAAAAGAGTATAATATGAAAATGTAGCCCACAAAGTTGTATCTTTTTAACCCTTTTACCGCGCGTAGATGATTTTTTTGTCCCCAGAGAAGGTGTCGGCCAAGATCAGCCCCTCTATCTTTACAGAATGAGTTTCATATTAGCTCTTATAACTCTACAATAATCATACAATGTTAAACTATATAACGAATTTGAAAGATGAAAGAGTTCAATTTCAGAAGTACGGCGACAAAATACTTGATTAGCCTACTTTTTCACTTCTGTTCAAAATTTTCTCCAAAGTATGTAAGACTTAAGAAGTGTGACCAACAATCCTTTCCCACACAAAGCATTCATGTATGTAGTATGTTGTGACGGATGATTAACTAACCATTTCCCTCATAAAGACGCTTTCTGACGCCTCTGCAGCAGACGGCTTTTTGTAAACATGGCGACAAATGAAGAAATTGCTCAAAACGAGCAATTTCTCTTTTTGTCACCATGTTTTCAACTCTATTCGATTATTGTACTTTCTTTAAATGGGAGTTTCAAGTTGTTGAGTATGTTTTCAAAGTGGTCTGAGTCAATCCCAAGTAGGTCAGTCGGTAGCGACGCGGGCTGTTAATCCATGGGTTGTGAGTTCGAATCCAAGCTCGGCCAACATCCTTTCTGACGTTTGACAAAAGTCACTGCGTCATTCGTCTCACACCATTGGGCTAACTGTCTATGTGGAAAAGCAGCCAGTTGCTTGGAAGGTATGTTGTGTTGAGTACTGGTATCAGAAAGCCAAGAAACGCACGAGTAGATGAACTGGCCGACCGGATATGACTGAATATTTTTTGAAAAACGGCGTTAAACCCCAATCAATCAATAAAAATGGTCTGCTGCAAATTTGTTGTATGTGGGAAAGTGTTAAAAACACCAGTGAAGGCAAAAATGAGAAAATGCTCATAATGAGAAATCTTTCTCACCGCCGAAGTGTATACATGTTGTTATTTTCCTTTTACATCTATACTAACACATCTTAAAAAGATGTGACAAAATACATATTACCATAATTAAGAGACTGTGCATTTACAAAAGAGCATACCATAGTCATATTACCCAGACATGTGTCCCTAGTTAACCCCTTCACCGCGTAAAGGCGATTTGCATGTCCCTTGAGAAAGGTGCAGGCCAACATTCATACATGTACATGTATCTATACAGGTTGATCTTGTTCTACACTTTGCGTTAATTATTTCATATTTAACTGGGAAATATGTATCATACAATGTAAACATGAAACTGGCAGTTTGAAGAAATCGCTTTGGAAAGCCACAGACGAAAAAGTCAATTACATGTGTTTAGAGTTTAGTTAAGCACTGACCAATAATCCTCTCCCACACAGAATTCATGTAGTATATTGAAAATCGAATTTCGAAAATAGTGTTGCCAAAAATAAGAAATGCTCTTAATGAGCAATATCTCTTTCTGTCACAGTACTTTCACGTTAACGATGCGGTATTTACATGTATACAGATTTCAAAAATGTTATAAAAGTATGTATTTTACTTATTGACATACGTGTACATATATTACGAAACCGCATTAGGACTTTCTGCGATCTAAATTACTTACAGGGAATGGATACCGATTCCTTAAAACTTACGATATTAACGATCGATTCGTTTTAATCATACCCCGTCTAAGGTTTATTAATGAACCGTTTGTGATCGATATAATTAATAGATACAACCAGGAACGTAGATAAGAGTGATGGGCAACTCCACCAGTACACCTCTTTGGAGCCAATGTAGAGTCTACAGGCATTATTTGAACAATCTTGGTAGAGGACTACTAGACAATGCTACACATAAAATATATATGGCCTTTCGGTTTCAGACAAGAAGTTTTTCAAAGTTTTACCCTATATACCTCTATATAAAACAGGTGATCCGGTGCGGGGGCCAATTCTGACCCAAGGGGCATAATTTGAACAAACTAGTACTATGCTAGAAAATGTACCCTACCAAAGGGCACTCAACCATGACCTCCGCGACTTGGGATAGATTCCGGGACTTCTCGTTCCAAATCCACAACGCTTACCACTCGGCAACAGCAGATGTCTGGGTGACAATAGAAGCTCTTCATGTATAAAGTGTCGGCCAACTAAAATCGAAAATGCAGCTTCTAGATATCATCAACAACATTCTGAACAGATCCCAAGTGGTCAAAGGACAATAAGTGATACCAAATACATGAACTTATAATAATGAATATAATAGGATAGTAATTCGTTTTAATTATATGATTGTTACAGTGTTGACAAAAACGCTCACAATGTATATAGTTTGCCATTGAATAAAGAAAATATAATGTTCTCTGTTATAAATTGCTCGACAAGATATTATACAATTATTTCAGAATTCTGCAATTAAATTCAACAATTCACCATTATGCTTTTTTTGTAATAATCAAACAAATTACAAATACGTACAACTGTATTTACAAAGATTTTATCATAACTCAAATTAACTCTCTCCCACATGCAGTCGCCTTTAGATACATCTACAACAGAATGATTCTTTCACCTCAAAAGGCAATATTGGAGGTTTTGAAAACAATACTGATCCAGGCGAGTGAGCTCGTAACGAGCCGTCTCGTCTGAAATCAGCATTGTTTGCATTTTAGTTATCAAAAAATGGACCAAACTTTTATTACATGAACAATGGAGACGCCCGATTTTGAACATGGAAGAGTCTGCTTTAAAAAAAGTCGATGCTGAAAGAGTTAAATGAAAACTCGAAAAAAGAGAAATTACTCCTCAGAGACAGGCACGTTCTGCTTTTCCCAGTACGTTTTTAATTTACTGTCAAACCTATACTTTATCTGTGACGATTCTCCACCTTTTTCTCGGGATTTGTTAGCTTCAATTTCGGTGCATGTGGGAAAAGATATAAGGCTTTTTTCAGTTTTAATAAATTGCAAAAACAATTACACAGTTAATTTCCGTTAGCTCTAGAAATAAAGCAAGCATTTCAATTGAAACTTACGACCTTGTATTAACAATAAATAAAATGTTATATGGTGAAACCTAATATGGTTACATGTATGTAGGATGGGACTCCCTATTATCGGTGTACTTACGTTTTTTAAAAAAAAAAAATAATAAAGCAAACTTAACTGTAAATTATATCCAGTGTCACTCGTTCCCTTATATGTCCTTGTTAATTAACTTACACAAAATAATCATTCACTTCTGTGCAAAGTTCCAAAAATCGAGTCCATCCGCAGCTATTGTGAAATTGACATTCAAGGGAGGCTCTTTACAAGATTTTGAGATTTAATGTGAAAATGATTATCCTTTAAAACATTTGTCACTAGAACAATTATATTTAATTTAAATGTTAATGTATTAACTGTTCTAAACTATGAACTTATTTACACGATATTTTCAGAATCAATTTGTTAAATTTTCTTATTGGTTCAATTTAATCATGTTTTCAAAAAATGACCCATTTCTTTGTTACTTTTTTAGTCCTTATAATAACATCCTTAAAGTTTTGTACCACAGTATATGATTTAGAAGTTTAAAAATAGCATATGTTAAAATTTATAACCACCACAAACATACAGGCCAAAAAAAACAAAAAACATTTTTTAGAATTTTGGTCCTTAATTTCTTAAATGTTTTCTATAGTCGAGAAAACTTCAATGAATGTAATCATGTCACTTAACATTCCTATGATGTCATAAGCAGTTAATACACAACATGTGCAAATGTGAAAGAAAAAATCAACTACAGGTTTTCTACTAAAAAAAAATGACGATTTTGTTGGTGAGGTGTCAGGGCATGTAGGATTTCCTTTTTATTGTGGGTAACGATCATGATATGTGGTAATTTCTGAGAATATTGATTTTTTGAAAAAAAAAATTGTAGCATTTGAAAGTCATGATAACGGGGTTTCCTGATGAAATCATACGACATCCGGTTGTGCGTGCGCAACAAAGAAAACATCGGTTTTGCGTTTACCTTGGTATTCGTGATAACACGGTATGCGTAGAACCTACTATACTTTTTAAGAGAGAAATTCAAAGAAGCGATCTTTCTCAAAACAGCCATATAAGAGTTTAGAAATACCTGCATAATAACAATTAGCATTATTACATTTTTTAAAGACGACGTTGATAAAATAAATTATTTGGTAACCATGGAAATCTTTTAAAATGGAAGCTTAGTTTTGGAAAAGAATCGAAAGCTTTCCAGGAAAAGGAGAACTTTCTTATGAAAAGCGATTTGATTTACTCGACTTGATTGTTGAGGAACCTTCACATTTCATAATAATCTTAAGACAGTGAATGAATTTAAATATCCCGAATAGAGTATAGTATATGTAGGACCTCGAACAGGGTTTAAATGTGTTCAATGTCAAAGATTAGCAATTAAGTTCCTTCTTTATTTCAATGTAAATCAACACGTTGCCTCAATCGTCATACCTTTTTCAATGTTAACAGGTACATGCAGGACACGCTATTTCATTGAATGTGTAACTTCTCAGCATTCAAATAATAAAAAAGGGGGTCATGTATTATGCAAGAAAGAAATCAACCCGCGAAGATGGTTACCGTCTTTTTACTTTTGCACACAATCGGGTTGGGCCAAAACTGGTTTTCCACATACTTTGTTTTTACAATTAGACATGGTCAAAATACCAACAAGAAAAGAATCAAATCAAACAGTTGCTGTGCATTTCAACAAAGGTATACCCATTGTCACATATTCAATGTAACTTGGTGAAGGTATACATTCATTTCTTGGACTGTCCGCAGATGTATTTTATTTGACCTTTAAGCTCTGCAAATATAAAACTATACTCTTGTCTGTGCTCAAACATTAAATCTGTTCTCTTTACAAGACGTATGATTGGTCAATTTCGAGAACATATTTGCTTCTGACCAATCCTATGCTTTAGTACAAATTCTGAGAACAAAAGCAACGCCTTGGTGGTACCGTGGTTAATGCTTGAGAAACAAATCTGGATGCAGAGTAACGCCTCTGTAGTGTTAAAGCTTCCACCTCGGGTACAGGAGGTAGCGTGTCGATCCCCGGCCGGGTCATACCAAATAGTTTTAAAATGGTTTATACGGATGTACTGTTAACATACTCGTGGAACGCCGTGACATAGCTTAAATAGTGTTGAAAGTGGCGAAAAAGACGATACAAAAAGAGTTTATTGTTATATGGTTGTGGTAAGGTATAATAGATCAAGCTCTTGATCAATTGATTGACTACATTACAAGTACATGAAGTGTTTACATAGTATAGTCGAATCGGAATATTAGCTGCTTTTTGTTTCCACATATCCAAAATATAGACCTGCAAAAGCGGTCGATAACAACAGAGACAGAATGAAAAATATCCTATCAAATGTTTCGCTGACATCTTTCCAAGTCGCGTTCGGTTTCTTCGTAAATTCTGTTTTGTTTTCTAAAGTTTCTCTGTTTATTTTCGTGGTATCTTTGTTTTTTTCCAAGTTTGAATTGCTCTGGTAACCGTTGGTATTAATTTCGTTAGTGGTGTAAACAGACCCAATACGTGCAGTAGATTCGCTACGACCAGTATAATGTATGGTGGACCCATTTGTAGTGTTGATAATTGTATCAGCCGCTCTATATAACTGGATGGGTAATATTTTGTTATCGCGACTGTCCTTCTTTTTACAACAGACACATTTAACCTAAGAGCTCCATAACGGACCGGGTGTCTGGTCGTCCTTGATATAATATATTTTAACATTCACAATGGTCGCTATCATTATCAGGGAAGCTTGAGATAGGACAGCCAGAAGGTAGTAACAGAGTCAGCCACTGATTCCGCAGTTTTTGGCATGTCCTCCGACACTAGTGTTAAGAACATCGTGATGGCCAATAAAATCGTCATACTGTATGATATCTTCTCGCAGCTCTCAACCGGAATAATGAACGCTACACAGTTGAGAAAAGACATAAATACTATTGGTGCAATAACGTTCATGACGATGACACTTGGTCTACGGGCGAAAGTCAATTCAAACACTACGCTTATATTGTCAAAGTGTATCTTGGTAGAACTTCTTTTAAGTTCCCAGGCACTATTTACCACATAAAATTCGGTGGCAACATCGTCCCTTAATGCTGCGAATTGGATTTCGTTGGGATACGATCCCAAAAACCAAAACTCCGGAAGACATGTTTGTTCGTCCAAAGGATATAGAGTGATGTCTATAGGACACGAAACTGTCAACACTTGTATAGGGGAAAATGATACATCACCAGACGAACGCACTCGCATTGGCCAGTTCGGGTCTTTTCCGATCATTTCCAAGTTGTCCACGGAATTAACCTCAAAAACAATGGGTTTCCAAAAATCCTCGCTTTTAACAAGAAATGATTCAATTCCACCGTAATCAGACTTATTCCACTTCAATCTGTCGTCATGCCAATGCATTGATAATGAAGCAACCACCGACATGGACTCTCTGACATCGTCTAAATATTTTAATGTTCGAATAACAAAGCCAACATTCACAGTCAGAGGTTTGGAATCTTCCATTACGGGCATAGCTAGCTTGTTGTGTGATCTTCTCTTGTCTTCAATTAGCCGTTCTAGTGTAGATCCCGTATAATTTCCATTAATTATTCCGAACATAGACACCAACATTAAAAACACAGTAATACTGGTATATCTTGGTAAATACATTGTCATGCGATAGACTTAAACTGGTATGGTTTAAATCACCACGCAGTTATATAGACTTGCATGAACAATGTGGAATTCATATAAGATAGTCTTAATCCGCTCTTGATAAATCAACACGCGGTTAACGTTCATAAATGATATGGACTGAGGTAGTCTAAACTCAATATTAAAACATAACCATGCAGTCTTGAAGACTTGAATGAACACTACGGAGTAATATAGTCTAAAGGCTGTAGTCTAAACTCACTATTGAAAGATATGATGTCTTGAAATGACACTATGGAATAGAATCTGACAACTGATTGTACTTTGATATATAATGTCAATTATCGATCGTGGTCAAAGTTGAATTAATAACGGCCGTGTCATGTGATAAGGGGGCTTTTCGATCCTCCGTTATTTGGTGGCATTAAGAATTACAGTAGTAACACCGGTAGGGTTTCCAATGCTAGTTTTTCATCATAATGTACATTTTCATCTCGATTAAGTGTAGGCGACCGGTGTAGACCTAGACCCGACTGTGAGGTATACGTCGGCAGATCTGGATCGTCATGTTCCGCAGTTTCTTTACGGTTGTCTTTTTGCAGAGCACCGACCATATTCATTTTTCCTAAATTGAGCGTCAACTGTTCAAAAAAATTATAATTGACCTGGTCATTCTGTTCATTGTTGAAGTGGTTTTATTTTAAAGTGATAATGGTATTTCGCTTCTTTGTATCATTGTATTTGATATCTTCATGTATAGTACAGTTCATCCTTTATTGGCACAAATGAGTTTTGTCTCGTTGGCCTGGAGTAGACGATTTTGAAAAACTGAGAGGAAAAAGGCAAAAATATGCGAATATGGTATGTATTTTTGACCAAGAGTTCCTGCTTACCATTGCATATTATTCATTATTTGCTGATTTCAAGTGAAAAGAGCATATCATATTGCACATGTACACGTTAACAGTCATACTCTGTAATCATTTGCACTTTTTAAATGGGGAGCATTTCAAGTTTAACTGCTTACAGAGAATGGATACTAATTCCTCATTCTATTCATAATCGATTTGACTTAATCATACATTGTACCCTTTCTAAGTGTAATTCATAATTGAGCCGTCCCACGAGAATATCAACGTTGTGGACTCTGCGTAAAGTATCGATCCGGATCAACATAAGCATGCTGCGCCGGCTAACCTGGACACTTTTCGCCCCCTGGATTTTCTGTTTCAAGAATCATTACTTTATATCTCTATCCCACTGAGACGGAATATGTGGCGGCCCGGATTAGGCTGTGTGGACTGCGCAGACTGGTATGAGTCGATACATTACACAGAGTCCATAATGTTGGTTTTCTCGTGGAACGGCTTAATTATATCCATATTTTACTACATTAAAACATTCTTGTTCTATAGAACATACAGACGGATAAATCTAATTGAGAGATTAAGAATTTACGGAAGAGTATAATACGAAAATGTTACCCACAAAGTTGTACCTCTTTAACCCCTGTACCGCGCGTAGATGATTTGTTTGTCCCCAGCGAAGTTGTAAGCCAAGATTAATCCCTTTATCTATACAGAATGATTTTCATATTAGCTCTTATAACTCCACAATATTCTTACAATGTAAAAATATATAACTACATTAAAAGATAAAAGAGTTCAATTTAGAAGTACGGCGACACAATACTTGATTAGCCTACTTTTTCACTTATGCTCACAATTTTCTCAAAAGTGTGTAAGAATTAAGATTTGTGTATTATTATATAACCTATAAATAGACGCTTTTTCATTGGCTAAAAAGTAACTTTTTAGAAAAAATATCTTCCGATATGCACCGTTTTTTTCTGATATGCACCAGTTTTATAAATAGTAACAGGGGAAGACCGGGGAAATCCATGAGCCGTCTGTTAATATCCTTCGCATTTATCCGTACGCTACGGAATTTTCCGAGGCGCGTTCCGAATGACCACGGAAACTTCCGAAGCTCGTTCGGATGATCATGATTAAATGCATGCAATCAAGCGTTTGACTTCCATTGATCATTTCCTGTGTTTCCAAACGACAATAACTATCAAAATGGAAAATGAACCGCCACCAACGCGCTTTGCGAACCTTTCGGAGGAAGAAATGCAAAGAATTATGGTAGATAAAGATGCACTTAACACAGAGAAAGCTACGAAGCAAGCAGTTAATGTGTTTCGAGCGTAAGAGCGTATCAAACTGTACAGAAATGTTCCTTGAGTGGTCCTCTGTTTTCTTTTAAGTTGATCAATATCAATATGATAAATTGAGGGTTATATAATAAAACAGTTATGGGCTTTTCAGCTGTTATACATGATGTTGATATGTACAAACAAATAATTATTGATTTTTTGGTGCATATCACATCATGTACATGTATAACAGCTGAAAAGTCCATAATTGTATAATATTGACCAACAATACTTCCCACAAAAAGCATTCATGTATGTAGTATGCTGCGACGAATGATAAATTAACGCTTTCGGACGCCTCAGCAGCAGACGGCTTTTTGAAAACATGGCGAAGAATGAAGAAATTGCTCAAAACAAGCAATTTCTCCTTTTGTCACCATGTTTTCAACTCTATTCGATTATTGTACTTTCTTTTAAAGGGAGTTTTTTCAAGTGTTTGGGGTATGTTTTAAAAGTGGTATAAGCCGAGCCCCAGTAGCTCAGTCGGTAGTGACGCGGGCTGTCAATCTAGGGGTTGTGAGTTCGAATCCTAGCTCGGCCAACATCCTTTCCGACGTTTGATAAAAGTCACTGTGACATGCGTCATTCGTCTCTCACGGATGGGCTAACAGTCTATGTGGATCATAAGCCGGTTGCTTGGAAGGTATGTTGTGTTGAGTACTGGTATAAGAAAGCCAAGAAACGCACGAGTAGATGAACTGGCAGCCGTGATATGACTGAATATTTTTTGAAAAACTGCGTTAAACTCCAATCAATCAATAAAAGTGGTCTGCTGAAGATTTGTTGTATGTGGGAAAGTGTTAAAAAAACAGTGATGGCAAAAATGAGAAAATGCTCTTAAAGAAATCTTTCTCACCGCCGAAGCGCTTACATTTTGTTATGTTCCTTTTACATGTATACTAACAAATGTGACAAAATACATATTACCATAATTACTGTGCATTTACAAACGAGCATACCATAGTCATATTACCCAGACATGTGTCCCTATTTAACCCCTTCACCACGTGAAGGCGATTTGCATGTCCCCTGAGAAAGGTGCAGGCCAACATTCATAAATGTACATGTATCTATACAGTTTGATCCTGTTCTGCACTTTGTGTATATTGTTTCATATTTAACTGGGAAATATGTATCATACAGTGTAAAAATTAAACTGACAGTTTGAAGAACCCGCTTTGGAAAGCCACAGATGAAAAAGTCAATTACATGTGTTAGCCTTTAGGTCAGTTAAGCACTGATCAATAATCCTCTCCCACACATAATTCATGTAGTATATTGCGAAAGACGAATTACGAAAACAGTGTTAGCAAAAAATCGAAATGCTCTTAATGAGCAATATCTCTTTTTGCCACAGTACTTTCCCGTTTTCGATGCGGTCTTTACATGTATACAGATTTCAAAAATGTTATAAAAGTATGTATTTTACGTATTGACATACGTGTACATATATTACGCAACCGTATTAGGACTTTCTGCGATCTAAATTACTTACAGCGAATGGATACCGATTCCTGAAAACTTACGATATTAACGATCGATTTGTTTTAATCATACCCCGTCTAAGGTTTATTAATGAACCGTTTGTGATCGATATAATTAATAGATACAACTAGGACCGTAGATAAAAGGGATGGGCAACTCCACCTGTACACCTCTTTGGAGCCAATGTAGAGTCTACAGGCATTATTTGAACAATCTTGGTAGAGGACTACTAGACAATGCTACACATAAATTATATATGGCCCTTCAGTTTCAGACAAGAAGTTTTTCAAAGTTTTACCCTATATACATGTACCTCTATATAAAACAGGTGATCCGGTGCGGGGGCCAATTTTGACCCAATAGGCATAATTTGAACAAATTATTACTAGGCTAGAAATGTACCTTACCAAAGGGCACTCAACCATGACCTCCGCGACTGGGGATAGATCCCGGGACGTCCCGTTCCAAATCCACAATGCTAACCACTCGGCAACAGCAGATGTCTAGGTGACAATAGAAGCTCTTCGCGTATAAAGTGTCGGCTAACTAAAATCGAAAATTCAGCTTCTAGATATCATCAACAACATTCTGAACAGATCCAAAGTGGTCAAAGGACAATAAGAGATACCAAATACATGAACTTATAGTAATGAATATAATATGATAGTAATTCATTTTTATTCTATGTTTTTACAGTGTTGACAACAACGCTCACAATGTATATAGTTTTCAATTGAATAAAGAAAATATAATGTTCTCTGTAATAAATTGCTCGACAAGTTATTGAGTTATACAATTATTTCAGAAATCTGCAATTAAATTCAACAATTCATCATTATGCGTTTTCTTTAATAATTAAAGAGATCAATTCAAAAGATAAAGACCTGACAATATCTCTATCAAACAACTTTCAAATACGTACAACTGTATTGCTAATGATTTCTTTCAAATTAACTCTCTACCAGATGCAGTCGCCTTTATATACATCTACATTAGAATTATTTTAACTCTTTCACCGCCAAAGGCAATATTGAGAGTTTTGAGAGTTTTAAGAGTTTTGAGAGTTTTGTAATAAGCCGTCTCACCTGAAATCGGCATTGTTTGCATTTTAGTTATCAAAATAGACAAAACTGTTATTACATGAGAAATGGAGACGCTCGATTTTGTACATGGAAGAATCTGCTTTACAAAATGTGCTGAAAGAGTTAAATGAAAACTCGAAAAAAGAGAAATGACTTCTCATAGACAGGCACGTTCTGCTTTTCCCAGTACGTTTTTAATTAACTGTCAAACTTTCTAGGGATTCGTTTGCTTCAATTTCGGTGCATGTGGGAAAAGGTTTAATTTTGTTTTCAGTTTGAATAACTTGCAAAAGCAAATTACACAGTTCATTTCCGTTAGCTCCAATAATAAAGAAAGCATTTCAATCGAAACTTACAACCTTGTATTAACGCCTATAAAGTGTTACATGTATACATATGGTACATTTTAAAAGAGAAATACAAAGAGGCGATCTTTCTCAAAACAGCCATATAACAGTTTAGAAATACCTGCATAATAACAAATAGCATTATTACATTTTTTTATTATTTTTTTTTAAGACGACGTTGAGAACATAAATTATTTGGTAACCATGGAAATCTTTTAAAATGGAAGCTTAGTTTTTGAATAGAATCGAAAGCTTTGTCGGAAAAGGAGAACTTTCTTAGTAAAGGCGATTTGATTTACTCGACTTGATTGTTGGGGAAACTTCACAATTTCACAATAATCCTAAGACAGTTAATAAAGTTAAATATCCCGAACAGAGTATAGTATATGTAGGAGTTCGAACAGTATTTAAATGTGTTCAATGTCAAAGATTAGCAATTAAATTCCTTCTTTATTTCAATGTAAATCAACACGTTGCCTCAATCGTCATACCTTTATGTTAACAGGTACATGTAGGACACGCTATTTCATTGAAAGGTGTAACCTCTCAGCATTAGAATAATAAAAAAAAGGGGGTCATGTATTATGCAAGAAAGAAATCAACCCGCGCAGATGGTTACCGTCTTTATACTTTTCCACACAATCGGGTTGTGACAAAACTAGTTTTCCACATACTTTGTTTTCACGTTTAGAACAGAACAGAACACAACTTTTATTTGGCTTAAACAAGATGTTTCTCGTCCATACATGATTACAAGTTATTTTCAGGTCATAATAATAAAAACATCTATATTACATTAAATCATACACAAATATATAAATATATAATCATGTACATACATACATGCACATAGACATACATGTACACATGCCCACACATATACAAACCAATACTAATACTGATAATGATATTAATATTGCTCATTATACAACATCCATTTATTTACAGAAGTTGTAAGTGCAAGAGAGAATAATTAAACATTTCATGTATATAAGTAGTTTCTTCTTACCACAAGAGCGCATTTAATTTAACTGATCAGGTTATTGATCTTTGACTTGTCCGTAGAACATAACAATTCACACAGTTTATGTACACTAGGTACAAATTCATCTTCTATATCGCCATTATTACATACATGTATGTTACAAAGTCGTTGGTTTCTCTCCACCCTGCCTGTCCCATATCGACTAGTCTGTATGTGTAGATTATGAGCGGATAGGCGAATTTGCACAATTACTTTCCTGTCTGATTTCAAACTTATCAAATAGTGCTCGTATTCGAGGTCAGGTTAAATGTCCTTATATAAAGTAAGAACCTTGTTTTCTCTCAAATCACTTGACCATTGTTGGATAAAATTGTCAATTAATCTTTGTTTGAAGATTGTTATGAAATTCTTCGGATTAACACTAAGCGGTACTTCCCATACATATAAAAATCCATTGTTTGCTTTAACATACTTCTTACTTTTGCGGCCTAATTTTTGTGTCCTTTCTTAAGATCATCTAGTAAGCACTGGTACACTGATGTAATAATACAATTGTCTGTCCGATTTACTTCAAACCAATATTTTAAAATTCTTATTTGTCTAGCAATACTAAGAGGAAAACGCACTAATTCGCCGTAAACACCAACGTTACTAGTGGATAATTTTACGCCTTTTACAAAACTTCATATGTAGCCGCTCAATGTCTTTCAGTGAATAAAAGCTGCTTACTTCTAACCGGTAAACCCATAATTCAAAATTGAAGATACACATGAATCAAACAATTGACACATAGTTTTGGGACTAAAGCTGAATTCACGAGTATAAGCGAATAGTGTAGACATGGGTTTAAGTTTTTTTTCCACAAATCAACTGTTGATGACGATTAAACGAGCCATTATAATTCAATACTACTCCTAGGTAATTAAAGTCGTTAACCAATTTCTACAATTTTCCCATCATATTTTTTCAATTCAATTCAACTCAATTTTATTAGGCATTCGGCAAATAGACATGCCATTGGCCATAAACAATAGATACATGAAAATATGACAATGATAAATATTTACATTCTATACATACATTAGACAAAATATATACATATATTATATTGCTGAAAAAGTAATACATTTTTAAAATAATTAGACTATATTTTCTAAACTTAAATATCTCATTTCCAAAGCTTCTTTAATAAATTTTGCCGTATTGACTTGCGTCTTTCTTCTTTTTGATGCCAGTATATTGGTAAATTGGGTAACAGTTGGCCAGGTTATAGAAAGGAGTCTTTTTCTTAAATCATTGAATTTCGGACAAATGCATAGGAAGTGATATTCTGTTTCAATCTGCATTGAATTACAAAGTTTACAAATTCTGTTCGCTCTATCAATATTTTCGAATCGTCCAGTTTCAATTGCAAGTTTATGCGCTGATAGTCTAAATTGGCTAAATTTAATCCTAAGTTTTTCATTTTTTAAATTCATTAAATAATTTTCAAATTCAAAACAATTCTTAAACTTACAGTAATACTCTAATCTCGAGCAATTATTTATAGAACTAAGCCATTCTTGAATAAAAGTGTCTCTAATGCGTCTTTGAATAGTTTTAAAACATAAGCTGGATGTATTATCAGAATTCATTAAATATGAAAACCCATAATCATCAAGCTTCTGTTTCACTTTATTGCACCAGAAAGATTTAGAGCGATTTGATATAATAATTTGCTCACTGTATAATGTGTACCTTAAACTATCTGTATTATCTTTAATTTTTAACCAATATCTGAGTGATCGTTCGAGAGCTATTATCGTCAAAGGATATCGACCGAGTTCACCATAAACAGCGAAGTTCGGGGTTTGTGTTCGGACTCCAAGAATGATTTTGCAAAATTTAATGTGTAGTTTTTCAACAGCCTTTAGACAGTATATACCCCAAACCTCCGCTCCGTATAGTAGAATCGGTGAAACCATTGCATCAAATAAAAGTAATTTTGTTTTAATATCCACTTTCACTTTTTTAAATAAAAACAAAAGATTACTCATAGCTCTTAGTGCCTGATCATGCAACGCACTAACAGCATTATGCATTAATCCTGTTTTAGAGAATTTAATCCCCAAGTAACAAAACTGATCCACTACTTCTAAAATGTCAGCACCAATAGACCATTCAAAATCACAGACTTTCTTTCTTTTTTCAAAAATACAAATTTTACTCTTACCAACATTAATTTTCAATCCCCATTTTATAGCGTAATCCGCAATACTATTCAACTGGATTTGTAAACTATGTTTATCCGTAGTGAAAAGAACCATATCATCCGCAAACATAAGGATAAATATAGAAAGGTATTCTATGTCATTTTCTGTTAAATTATCAATATTAAAAGACTCGCTTATGTCATTAACAAATAAAATAAACAATATCGGTGACAAAGGCTCACCTTGTTTCAATCCTACTGAAATGTTTATAAAATCAGACAGTTTTGCATTATTAGAAACCTTAATGCATGATGTAACATTAGCATATAATGATTTTACCATGGTAACAAATTTAGAACTTAATCCCGAAGTTATAAGCTTTTGTATCAATAATTCTCTGTTTATAGTGTCAAAACATTTTTCATAATCAATAAAAGCACAAAACAATTGTTTATTATACGACAGAATATTTTGTATAATACAGTGCAGAATAAAAATACAATCAAAAGTACTTTTCTTTTCTCTGAAACCGAATTGGAAATCATTAAAAACATTTTCACTTTCACAATACTTATTGAGTCTATTCCTGAGACACAGGGAGAATAATTTTGCCAGTGTACTTATAAGGGTAATTCCCCGATAATTTCCAGGATTATCCTTTTCACCTTTTTTGAAGATAGGAACGATAATCCCCTTTGTCCATGCCTCAGGATATATACCCGTATCATAAATTTTGTTGAAAATGACAACTAAATAAGGAGCTATAAAATCTTTTCCGTCTATAAAAAATTCTGTTGCTATATTATCAATTCCCGAACTTTTGTTACGATTCAACAAAGAAATATTAGACTTAATTTCTTCGATAGTAAATGTTTTATCTAAGCTGTCGATACGTATATACGCTGTGTTGGAAGACTCTTCACCTGCTACATCCAACAAATTGCCGTTATTCGATAGTCGTTCAAAGTGCTCTACAAAATCATGCGCAGACAATGGAGTATCGGAAGGTTTACTATTATTGTACTTTTTTATTGTTTTCCAAAATTTACGGCTATTTCTCTTACTTAATTCAGACAAATTTTGCCCCTCTTTTGTAAAATACTTTCTCTTGGCTCGGCGTTTTGCATAAGCATATTGATTTCTTAATTTCAAAAAAGTAAGTTTGTTATCATTTGTTCGGCTCTTCTTAAAGTGTTCTTTGCTTCTTATAAAATCGATGTTTGACTTCTTACAATCCTCGTCATACCATGGACAATTTTTTTTCTTACCCCCAGGTCTATTCTTAAATTTCTTACCATAAGTTTGTTTCGACAACTTAAGCATCAATTCATTCATTCTGTTAATACATTCATCAATAGTTATCTCATCTTTCGATAATTGAAGCGAAATAGTTTCAAATACATTTACATTAGTTAGCAAAGAATGGTTGAATATATCTGTTTTCTCACTATCCCATACAATCTTCTCTTCCTCACTATTTATATGGTCTCCTTCGCAATTGTCCCTTTCATTCATGTTTGTGTTACAATTTGAGATGTTAAATTCGAAAGAATATCTTAACGCACAATGGTCCGAATATTCATTCAAATCTAACACATCAAAGTTGTTCATAAGATTTAAACATCTTTTATCCAACAATAGATAGTCCACAAGACTAGAACCAGCCGTGTTTTTTGTCAATTTAAAACAAGTGCAATGGCCCTCATCAAATCTACCATTCACCACAACTATATCATGCCCTTTACACAATGTTAATAGCTTATTACCGTAATTGTTCACAACTGTGTCACGTGACTTTCGTACAGGTAAATTATCCAACTGATTTAAAGTCGTGACATCTAAAAATCGATCCAATCCTAAATTGGCTACAAAATCAGGTTTTAATCCAATCCTAGCGTTGAGATCTCCACATAGAAAAACGTCTCCCATCTCTTTATACAAGAGCAGATCATCACTCAGTTTATCAAAAAAATCAAATTGAAACAAATTGGAATTCCTGTTTTTATAAACAGTAGACTCTTCGGGAGGTATGTATGTTAAACACAAATATCTATCTCTATCAAAGGAAAAATAATTCCTCGGCAATCTCAACCACAAAATACCCCTATCATCTGATTTTACAAGTTCGATTTTTCCACTTAACCATTCCTTATAGAAAACAATCAAACCACCACTATGACGCTTAGCCTTTTTGTTCCCTTTCGGCCTATAACAACTGAATGATAGAAAACCTTCAATTTTTAGTTTAGCTGCGCTCATCTTTGTATGCCATGTTTCTGAAAATAATAGCAAATCATAATCGGATACAAAATTCACAAAATCTGAGTCATCTATTTTATTAGACAGACCATTTACATTCCACTGTAGGAACGAAATATGCCGAATACCACTGTCCTAACAGGAGTCAGTTCTTGCGGACCGAGAAGGCTGAGCACTACTGTGTTTGTACAATTCACCGTTAATATACAGTTTGTCATAAGACAAAACAGCACGTTTTCCTTCATCTTTAGCCCTTTTCATCACGGGATATAACTCCTTCCTTCTCTCTTGAATTGGTTTTGGATATTGGTCACTTACACCATATTCAGTGGTTTTCAATTTTAAAAAAGCAGATTGTTTGATATTTTGCTTATCCTGGTAAAAGTTGAATTTTACCACTATGGGCCTAGTTTTATCTGGTTTATAACGACCAATTCTGTGGGCACGATCGATTTTCACTTGATCCATATTATCAAATTGAAGTACATCTGTACAAAAGACTCTGATCTTCTCCTCGCACTTTTCTTGGTAGCGTTCATCCCGATCCTTACATTCTGGTATTCCGTAATATAACAGATTATCCCTCATGGATCTTGACTGTAGATCTAACATCCTCTCATTCAACTGATCTCTTTCCACACAAACGGTTCTCATTTGTTTTGTTACGTGTTCATTATCCTTCACTAATTTTGACATCTGAAACTGTACGCTGTCCTGTGACTTTTTAATTTCATCGCATGTTTGCGAGTCATACGACCTACTAGCTTGTAGATCGCTAACCGCCGAGTTTGAATCTACAACTGATTTTTCAATGGAATCTACCCTATCAACAATTTTAGACACTCTATCATTTATGCTGTTAATTTTTCTCTCAAGAGAATCCAATAGTTTTAACTTTGAATCTATTTGGTCTAGTCTACTTTCTATTCTATTCAGTAAAACATTGGTTTGTAACAAGTGTGGGCTCTCCTGCATGGGTCCTCATATCATATGTCCACCGGTCCTCAGGTTTTATACGACCCCTTTTGCGAAGGCTATTATTTTACGCTGTGTGACGTTAGCAAAACATACGACATTCGACATTCGACATTGGTCATTGGACATTCAAAAATGAATGTCGTGCTGTCTGAGTTTACCTCCAGACCCCAACAGTCACATAAGTTTTTAAAAGATTAAGACGTGTCTGTAGATCAGAAATTGATGCACTCATTATCACCATATCATCTGCATAGAAATATGAAATAAGAGTCAGTTCATATACACTAATACCCGTACTACCGTTATTCGTTAAGTAGAGTTCTAGATCCTCCACACAAAATGAGTACACAATCGGTGAACATAGTTCTCCCTGTTTTAAACCGATCGCTATTTCATAGACCTCCGAATAACTACTGCAATGTCTAATTTTACAGCGAACCCATTTGTACATTTCGCGTAAAGCGCATAGTAGTTTACCCTTAATTCCTAATTTAAACAGTTTGTACCACAGTGCATTCCGATTCACACTATCAAAGCATTGCTTCATATCGATAAATGCACAATAAAGGTTTTTTTACCATTATTAATCATATGCTCTACCAGACAATGAAGACTTTTAAAAAATAGCATCGGTTGTAGAATAGCCCTTTTTAAAACCAAACTGTGCGTCTGAAATGATATCATTCTTTTCACTCTAGTCACTGAGACGTTTATTTAGAACACATGTATATACTTTAGAGATACAGTTTCCTAATGTGATGCCGCGGTAATTGTTAACTTCGTTTATATCTCCCTTTTTATGCAAAGGAATCACTATTCCTTCCATCCATCTTGACGGAAAAATCCCAGAATCGAAAACCTTTGTTGAAACGGTCAGCCAAATGAGATGTTATTATATAACCAGTAGAATTGAAATATTCGTTTATCATTTCATCTAACGAATATGCTTTTCTCTTTTTTAAACAAGATATAGCCGCGTGTACCTCTTTTAACTTATCGGTTCGTCCAATTCACTAAACTGCGGTTTATCATATGACATATCACGTGTACAGAAATCGTCTGCATTCTGATTTGGCGCGCAATTTATGCAGTCTGTAATTTTTTTTAAATAGTTGCAAAACTGTTCGGTACTTATGTTACTATTATTATTCTTTCGCTTAGAAAAATATTTCCAAAAATCTCGTTGGCTTTTTATTTCTCAAACTTTCAATCTCTTTATTTTTTTCTATTTTGTATCTCCTCTTCTTTCTCTGTTATAGGCGTTTGTATTCGCGCTTCACATTAAACAGACTTACACGTGATTCTTTGCTTTTATTTAAATTGAACATTTTCAAAGAATCTAAATACGCTCTTTTTATACAATGACACTCGATCTTCATCAAAACTTCTGCTTCTTCATATTACTATGCCGTTCACCTTTCACACACTTGACGTCTTTTTTGAATAGCGGGTGTGCTGCTTCATTTATGAAGCCCACGAAACCATTTACTAATATATCTATGCCATTTCTATCTAATTGCTCACTATTTTGGAAAAGTGCATTGAACTGCGGTAACTTTGATATAATATCTCTTCTGAAAATCTCACTTTTCTCATCATCCCATATATTAGACAAGGTCAAAATACCCCCCAAAAAGATATCGAATCAAACAGTTACAGTGCATTATATATGCGTATATTAACAACACATTTATACCAATTATCACATATTCAATGTAATTTGGTGAAGGTATACATTCATTTCTTGGACTGTCCGCAGATGTATTTGATTTGACCTTTAAGCTCTGAAAATATAAAACTATAAACTTGTCTGTGCTCAAACATTAAATCTGTTCTCTTTACAAGACCTATAATTGGTCAATTTCGAGGACATATTTACTTTTGACCAATCCGATGCTTGAGTACAAAATCCGAGAACAAAAACAACGCCTTGGTGGTACCGTGGTTAATGCTTGAGAAACAAATCTGAATGCAGAGTAAGGCATCTGTAGTGTAGAGGTAAAACTTCCACCTCGGGTACAGGAGGTCGCGAGTCGATTTCCGGTCGGGTCATACCAACAAGTTTTAAAACGGTAGAAATTATTTCCCTCGTTGGCGCTTTGGCTGTGGGGTTTTCATTACGACTGGCTGGCTGGTTTTAGGATAAACGGATGAGGAGTACTGGTAACATACACGTATAACTATGACATAGCTGAAATAGTGTTGAAAGTGGCGAAAAAGACAATACAAAAAGAGTTTATTTTTATATGGTTGTGGTCAGGTATAATAAATCAAGCTCTTGATCAATTGATTGACTACATTACAAGTACATGCAGTTTTTACTCAGTACAGTCGAATCGGAATATTAGCTGTTTTTTGTTTCCACATATCCAAAATATAAACCTGCAAAAGCGGTCGATAACAACAGAGACAGAATGAAAAATATCCTATCAAATGTTTCGCTGACATCTTTCCAAGTCGCCTTCGGTTTCTTCATAAATTCTGTTTTGTTTTCTAAAGTTTCTCTGTTTATTATCTTGGTATCTTTGTTTGAATTGCTCTGGTAACCGTTGGTATTAATTTCGTTAGTGGTGTTAACAGACCCAATACGTGCAGTAGATTCGCTACGACCAGTAGTATGTATGGTGGACCCATTTGTAGTGTTGATAACTGTATCAGCCGCTCTATATAACTGGATGGGTAATATTTTGTTATCGCGACTGTCCTTCTTTTTACAACAGACACCTTTAACCAAAGAGCTCCATAACGGACCGGGTGTCTGGTCGTCCTTGCTATAATAGATTTTAACATTCACAATGGTCGCTATCATTATCAGAGAAGCTTGAGATAGGACAGCCAGAATGTAGTAACAGAGTACAGCCACTGATTCCGCCGTTTGCGGCATATCCCCGGAGACTAGTGTTAAGAACACCGTGATGGCCAATAAAATCGTCATACTGTAGGATATCTTCTCGCCGCTCTCAACCGGAATAATGAACGCTACACAGTTCAGAAAAGACATAAAAACTATTGGTGCAATAACATTCATTACAATGACACTTGGTCTACGGGCGAAAGTCAATTCAAAGACTACGCTTAAATTGTACAATTGTGTTTTGGTTGAACTTCTTTTAAGTTCCCAGGCACTATTAACCACATATAATTCGGTGTCAACGTCGTCCCTAAATGCTGCGAATTGGATTTCGCTGGGATACGATCCCAAAGCCCAAAACTCCAGAGGACATGTTTGTTCGTCCAAAGGATATAGAGTGATGTCTATAGGACACGAAACAGTCAACATTTGCAGTGGGAAAAATGATACATCACCGAACGAGTCCACTCGTATTGGCCAGTTCGGGTCTTTTCCGACCATTTCCACGTTTTCCATGGAATTAACCTCAAAAACAAAAGGTTTCCAGAAATCCTCGCTTTTAACAAGAAATGATTCAATGCCACCGTAATCAGACTTATTCCACTTCAACCTGTCGTCATGCCAATGCATTTCTAACGAAGCAACCACCGACATGGACTCTCTGACATCGTCTATATACTTCAATGCTCGAATAACAAAGCCAACCTTCACAGTTAGAGGTTTGTAATCTTCCATTACGGGCATGACTAGTTTGTTGTGTGATCTTCTCTTGTCTTCGATTAGCCGTTCTAGTGTTGATCTCGTATAATTTCCGTTAATTATTCCGAACATAAACACCAACATAAAAAACATAGTAATACTGGTATATCTTGGTAAATACATTGTCATGCGATAGACTTAAACTGGTATGGTTTAAATTACCACGCAGTTATATAGACTTACATGAACAGTGTGGAATTCATGTAAGATAGTCTTAATCCGCTCTTGATAAATCAACACGCGGTTAACGTTCATAAATACTATGGACTGAGATAGTCTAAACTCAATATTAAAACATAACCATGCACATATGAAGAATTGAATGAACACTACGGACTAATATAGTCTAAACTCGCTATTGAAAGATCCTTATACATGTAATTATGTAGTCTTGAATGAACACTGTTGATTACTATACTCTTGAAAAGTATGTAAACTTGATTAAACACTATGGAATAAGATATAGATATATATGTAGTCTTGACCCCACTATTGAAAGATATATTATATAAACATGCATGAACACTCTTGCCTAAGACAGTCTCAACCCACTATTGAAAGAAATGACACTATGGAATAAACACTGACACCTTATTGTACTTTGATATATGATGTCAATTATCGATCGAGGTCAAAGTTCAAATAAATATCAGCGGTGGGCTTGTCGTTCCTCCATTATTGGGTGGCATTAAGAATTATAGTAGTAACACCTGTAGGGTTTCAATTGTATCGTAATGTACACTTTTCATCTCGCTTAAGTGTAGGCGACCGGTGTAGATCTAGACCTGACTGCGAGGAATGTATGATTGATCTGGGTTTACATTTGCCGCAGTTTCCTTACGGTTGTTGTTTTGCAGAGCACCGCCCATATTCATTTTGCCTGATTGAGTGTCAAGTGTTCAAACGAATTCCCTTTTAAAATAATAATTGAATAACTTAACAAACTATGTTTGGATAGTATTCTAAATGACCTGGTCATTATGTTTGTTTATGATTGTTTGAACTGTTTTTAAAGTGATAATGGACTTTCGATTTTTATCATTGTAATTGATATCTTTATGTATATTACAGTTCATACTTTATTGGCACAAGCGATTTTTTTTCGCGTCGGCCTGGAGTAGACGATTTTGAAAAACTGTGAGAAAAAGGCAAAAATATGCGAAAACGGTTTCTTCTCTATCTCTTTTCTAACAAGAGTTCCTGCTTACCATTGCATAGCATTTATTATTTGCTGATTTCAAGTAAGAAGAGTATGCAAATAGCATATCATATTACACATGTACACGCTAATAGCCATTCTCTGTAATCATTTGCACTTTTTAAATGAGGATCATTTCACGCTTTTGGTTTAATCATAACACGTACTCTGTCTAAGTTTAATTCATAATTGAGCCGTCCCACGAGAATATCAACAGTGTGGACTCTGCGTAATGTATCAATCCGGATCAGCATAAGCATGCCGCGCCGGCTAACCCGGACAGACACTTTTCGCCTCCTGTGGAGTTTCTGTTTCAAGAATCACTACTCTATACCTCTATCCCCCTGAGACGGGACGTGTCTGTCCGGATTATCCTGTGCGGACTGCGCAGACAGAGTCCATAATGTTGGATTTCTCGTGGAACGGCTCAATTATATTCATATATTTTATTAAAACATTCTTTTGTTAAAGTAAATACATACGGATTAACCTAATTGAGAGATTGTGGATTTACAGAAGAGAATAATATGAAAATTTAACCCACAAAGTTGTACCTTTTTAACCCCTTTACCGCGAGAAGATAAAAGATAATTTGTATATCCCCAGCGAAGGTGTTGGCCAAGATCAGCCCCTTTATATATAAAGACTGATTTGCATCTTCACTTCGCTCTTATATACTGTAACTTCGCAATATTCATACAATGTAAAAATATATAACAAAATTAAAACATGAAAGAGTTCAATTTAGAAGTACGGCGACGAAAGAGTTAATTAGCCTACTTTTTCACCTCTGCGCACAATTTTCTAAAAAATGTGTTAGACTTAAGAATTAAAGTGTATAGTATTGACAAATAATTCTTTCCCACACAAAGCATTCCTGTATGAAGTATATTGCGACTGATGATTAACCCTTTCTCTCATATACACGCTTTCTCGTCTCTATGCAGAATGTAAAAGCCATGACATTTCCTTCCTATTCGTATCGATGCCAAAAGTCGGCGCCGATGTCTTAGAGCGCTAATAATGTTACCGTCTACTCTATAGGTCCCAGCCTGTAGGTAGTCAAACAACTGGAACGTTCTGCTGGGTCGAAGGACGGGAAGGCAATGTTGGGGTCTATCTTTTGCCTCTGCAGCAGACGGCTTTTTGAAAACATGGCGACAAAAGAAGAAATTGCTCAAAACGAGCAATTTCTCCTTTTGTCACCATGTTTTCAACTCTATTCGTTTATTGTTCTTTCATTTAAAGGCAGTTTTCATTTTTTGGGGGTATGTTTACAAAGTCGTCTGCTGCAGAGTTGTTGTATGTGGGAAAGGGAAAAAACCAGTGATGGCAAAAATGAGAAAATGCTCTTTATGGGAAATCTTTCTCAACGCCCTGGATCGCTCACCTGAGAATGGGTGATTTAAGACTTAACTCTTTCAGCGCCAAATGCAATATGAGGTTTTTGCTTGGAGGCAATGTTTGTTGACTGGAAGCATTTTCTGACAAAGCTTATTGATTTCTTACAAAGAAGTGTTAATACTTCTCTACACAACTGTAAATGAAATTATGCCTAGATATCATCAAGACAAATATTCTGACAAAGTCTGAACATGCTCAAGCCCAAAATGCACCTTCCGGAGTGTAAACAAGATTTTCCTTCGATTTGACCTAGTGCCCTAGTTTTTGACCCCACATGACCCATATTCAAACTTGGCATATATATCATCAAGACAAACTTTATGACAAAATGTCAAGCTGCTCAAGTCAAACATGCAATCTCTAAAGTGTTAACAGGGTTCTTCTACAATATGGCCATATTCGAAGTTAGCCTAGATATCACCAAGACAAATATTCTGACAACGCTTCAACATGCTCAAACCACTAATGTGGCTTCCAGAGTCTTAACAAAATCTTCCTTAAATTTGGCCTAGTGACCTAGTTTTTGACTGCCAAGTAAAGAAAGCGGTCTCTTTGACCCATATTTGAACTTAGCATAGATATCATCAAGACAAACAATTTAGAAAAGTTTCAATATGCTCACGTTTAAAATGCGGCTTCCAGAGTGTTAACAAGATTTGCATTTAATTTGATCCCAGACGTGTGTTCCTATTTAACCCCTCCATCGCGAAGGTGATGTGCATGTCCCTTGCGAAAAGTGCATATCTATACAGTTTGATCCTTTTCTGCACTTTGCGATTGTTATTTCATATTTAACTGGGAAATATGTATCGTACAGTGTAAAAATGAAACCGACAGTTTGAAGAATCCGCTTTGGAAATCCAAAGACATGTGTTAGCATTTAGATCAGTAAAGCACTGACCAATTATCCTCTCCCACACATAATTTATGCAGTATATTGCGGTAAGTCGAATTACGAAAACAGTGTTGGAAAAAATAGGAAATTATTATAATGAGCATTATCTCTTTCTGCCGGAGCGCTTTCACGATTTCGAGGCGGGGATAGGAGAGGGGATGTTTACATGTATGCAGATCGCAAAAATGAGATAAAGTATGGACATACGTGTACAAAGATTACGTTGAAGGGCTTAATGGGATCTAAATTGCTTATAGAGCATGGATACAATCATACCGTTGTCTAAATGTAATTAAGGTACCGTTTGTGATCGATATAAATAATAGATACAACCAGAAACGTAGATAAGGTATCGTCATATCTTCAATAGTTTTTTAGTTTTACTTGGTACAAGTGTTGGGACGGGTGATATTTTAGTATACAATATCGTTACTTATCCCTCTTATATACGTCCCTAATACAATTATAACAACCTTTCAAATGCGTGGCCATGACACAAACACCATTAAATACCAATACAGTTTGTTTGTTTGGAGTTTAACGCCGCTTTCAACAGCTTTGGTCATATCACGGCGGTCAGTGCACCTACCCATGTTTTCCTGGCTTTCCCACACCAGTACTTACACAACATTCTTTCGAAGCCACTGACTACTTTCTCACATAGATCAGAGGTGAGAGGCAATGAAAAACATCGCCCGAAAGAATGTCGCCGCAACCGGGTATCGAACCCGTGACCTCCAGATCACGAGTCAGATACGCTACCAATTGAGCTACCCGGCCGGGTCTACCGATACAGTAGATGCATTTCTAAATATTTTATCAATTATTATATTATTAACTCATTACCTGACGTTCACATTCTATGTTGTTGGTACTTGAAAGAACCCTCTCAGTAAGTTGTGTTTAACAAGACTTTAAAAAAAAAAATCAGTTATATCCCGGCATTTCACGGGTAATTTACCAGTACTACTGTTCTATCTATCTTGACACCAGTGAGTCAATCGTAATGATCAGGGGCGTAGCTCCCTTTAGGCACTGTAGCTGCGGCGATACACATCTGCGTAATGTATCGACCAGATCAGCCTGCGCTGTCCGCGCAGACTGATCCGGCCGACACATTCCGACTAAGGGGGGGGGGGGATAGATAGAGTAGTGATTCCTGAAACAGAAAATCCACAGGAAGCGAAAAGTGTCTATCCGGGTACGCCGGTGTAGCATGCTTAGGCTGATCCGGGTCGATACTTTACGCAGAGTCCACAATGTTGATTTTCTCACGAGACGGCCTACACATTGATTATTTCCAAGCTACGCCCCTAATGATAGCCCCGAAACCCTGAGCGCCAAGTAATGAGTGAAAGCCATTTCTACATTTTTTTTTAGTAGTTGGTAATACTCGACCTGGGATCGGACTCCCGACCTCCCGTGTCGGGCGCTCTACAACTACAGCACAGAGGCGGCCATCTTGGCTAGAGGACTATCTTTAGCACCTACAACATAGGGTTGAAATGAGAAAAAACAATTTTGAAGAGTGATTACCAATTGAACCCTTCTTATCTTTTCATACCGAGCCCCGGTAGCTCAGTCTGTAGCGACGCGGGCTGTCAATCCAGGGGTTGCGAGTTCGAATCCCGGCTCGGCCAACTTTCTTTCCGACGATTGACAAAAGTCAATGCGATATGCGTCATTCATCTTCCACCAATGGGTTAAGTCTATGTTGCTTGGGAAGATTGTTGTGTGGAGTACTGGTGTGAGAAAACCAGGAAATGCATGAGTAGGTGAACTGGCCGCCGTGATATAACTGAGAAATTGTTGAAAACGGTGTTAAACCACAATCAATCAATCAATCAACTATCTTTTCATCTACGGATATAGGTTCTAATTTTTGCATCGTATGATTTAAAAACGGGCTACTCTAAACTATAAAATCAGGGATGTATTCAAATTTGCATAACACATCGAGCACTTTCAATAACGTTCCATTGATATCATGGTATATCGTGTGCATGTACCCTCGCGCACGAGGGATCGTAGGTTTGATCTCGACAGGGTCATACCGAAGACTAACAAGAGGGCCATGAGGCCCTGGAATCGCTCACCCGAGAATGGGCTATTTAAGACATAACTCTCTCATGCTCAAGCCAAACATGTGGCTTCCAGAGTGTTAACAAGATTTCCCTTAAATTTGGTCTAGTGACCTAGTTTCTGATATGACATGACCCATATTCGAACTTGGCCTAGATATCATCAGGACAAACTTTCTGATAAAGTTTCAACATGCTCAAGTTAAAAATGTGGCTTCCAGTGTTAACAAGATTTTCCTTAAATTTGGCATTGTGACCTAGTTTTTGAACCGACAAGACCCATATTCGAACTTGACCTAGATATTAATAAGTCAAATTTTCCGACATAGTTTCAACATGCTCAGCCAGAAATGTGGCCTAGATATCATCAAGACAAACTTTCTGATAAAGTTTCAACGTGCTCAAGTTTAAAATATGGCTTCCAGAGTGTTGACAAGATTTTCCTTCAATTTGGCCTAGTGACCTAGTTTTTCACCGGACATGACCCGTATTCGAACTTGGCCTAGATACCATCAAGACAAACTTTCTGATAAAGTTTCAACATGCTCAAGTTTAAAATGTGGCTTCCAGAGTGTTAACAAGATTTTCCTTCAATTTGGCCTAGTGACCTAGTTTTTGACCGGACATGACCCATATTCGAACTTGGCCTAGATATCATCAAGACAAACTTTCTGACAAAGTTTCAACATGCTTAAAAATGCGGCTTCAGGAGTGTTAACAAGATTTTCCTTAAATTTGACCTAGTGACCTAGCTTTTGACCCCACATGACCCAGTTTCGAACTTGGCCTAGAGTTGATGGAGATATATGTTCTGATAAACTTTCATAAAGATTGGAAGCAAAATGTTGCCTCTAGAGTAGTAACAAGCAAATGTTGACGACGAACGACGGACAAAAGGCGATCACAATAACTCACCTTGAGCACTACGTGCTCTGGTGAGCTAAAAATGGAAGCAATGGCTTTCCCTCCTTTAAAATGGTTAAAACCATGATTTTTTTTTTAATGGAATTTTATGCTTCTTTCAAAAGTGTTACAGTCAGTCATATCACGGCATCTCCCGAGTACATTACCAATACCACTGGTAAGTTCATCTTGACACAAGCGTAGCAGTCATAATGCGACATGTATCCCTGCAAACCTAAGCGCCCCAAACCGGGAGCCATTACTACAATTTTCAAAGCCACCATGATCATTGTAAACTCATACAAAATACAAGAGCGATATAAGAAACACTTTTGTCTTCTTCAAATACGTCAATAAATGCAACAAGAGCACCGCGTACGGCACAGACGCTCGACTGATAGGGAGAAAACAGAAAAAAAGCTGATCTGAACAAAAAACCTTAACCGGACGACCACGCCGACAGCAAAAACCCTTAACCGGACGACCACGCCGACAGCAAAAACCCTTAACCGTACGACCACCACGCCGCCGACGACGACGACGACAGGGTCATGACAATAGCTCTCGTTTTTTCAAAAGTCGAGCTAAAAATTTAGGACAGAAGACACAGAAGTGATCCACTGCAAGGTTGTGAGACACAAAAAACCACTCATATTATTAAAGAAACATCACAGATTTATTCTGATGATACATACTACATCAGTACATGTACATTGTATATACTGTAATTACATTGAATTGATACAATATGCATGTACCATTGTGTTTTGCTACATGTATATGAACCAGAAAAACGAATAAGTGACTTTTCAGTTTTATTTAGACTTATGGACGTTTATGTGCCAGATAAAGATCAGTATTCGCCTTTAAGCAGTTGCATCTGTTTATAATAAAAGTTATTCAAGCTTTCTTGAGAATACTAAGAAATGGTGTGCAGTCAACAATAAGGAGTAATTTATCCTTTTGTTGCAATGTTACCCAAAGTTGTATGCTGCGGATGTGTCAAAGTGCGTCTGTAAGTGAGACAGGATTGATCAGTCCAGTTATCGATAAATAGTGTCACTTCTTTTTTTCTTCTCTCATCACTATGTTTTTCCATCCTCTCTTTTTATTATTGATTCATTTGCATGATCGTTTTTCATAAGATTGATTAAATTTGAAAAAATCTATAGTGCATCAGGTTACAATATTGTTAAACATTTCCTACATATAGACGCCTCTGCATCAGACCACTATTAAAAACACTGTGATAAAAGGAGAAATAGTTCATAATGAGAAATATATCTTCTTGTCACAATCGTTATCAACTCTATTCAATGGTTATACCTTTATTTATAGAAAATTTAGAGATGTTCTACATATTTTTTGCTCAGAAATTTTCATCTGCTGCAAATTCGTTATATGTTGGAAAGGATTAACCCTTTCCCACATACAATAAAATCCAAAAGTCCAAAATATAGAAAATCTCTTTAAATGATAGTATGATTATTGAATAGAGTTGAAATCATTGTGACAAATGGAGAAATTGCTCATTATGAGCAATTTCTCCATTTGCCACTATAATTTCAAAGGTTGTATGCTTCAGAGGCTTCAAAAAGTGTCTACATGAGGGAAAGGATTAACATAATACATTGAAGCTCCTACAATAGTGCAAGTTAAATATAATATATATCAAAATAATGATAATGGCAGTTCATATAATTGTGCAATTTACCTATTATGATAGATATCAATACAATAATAAAAATAATAATGATAATTTTTTTCTTTAAGAATAACATCCAGTTGATTGGTTGGGGTTTTTACAGCTGTTTTCAACATTGTTTAACCCTTACCCACATACAACAAATCTGCAGCATACGTCTTTGAAAACATCTAGGCAAAACTATGGAAAACATTTTTCTTGAATTAAGTTGAAAACAGTGTGGCAAAGGAAGAAATTGCTCATTATGAGCAATTTGTCCTTTTGCCAAACTGTTTTCAAAGTTTTTCTGCTGCAGATGCTTCAGAATGCGTCTATAAGTGGGAAAGGATTAAGTCATATCACAATGGCCAGTTCACCAACCCATGTGATTCCTGTCATTCTCACATGAGTACTCAAAACAACAGTCTTTCCAGGGACGTAGATCTTATCTACGTCCCTGGTCTTTCTAAGCAGCTGGCTGCTTTGTCAAGATTATACAGAGATGCTCCCTTCTCTAAAATTAGTTTTGCCTATCAATACATTAATCAATACGCTCTTCCCTTTTCTGCTCTCTTTCACAGCTTCTTCAAGTACTTGTTTTATTTGATCTTCGTTTGTTCTGTCAAGTTTGAGTCCCTTGCCCCCATATCCCTCAGCTACAGTCTGGTAATCAGAAAACTGAAATAATATAAACACAGTTCTATGCATAGTGCCATAAAAGGCTAAAACCTTTAAATGTATACAAATTTTGACAGCAAACAACTTTCCTTGCTTTCCCACATACAACAATTTTGCAGCAGACTTCTAGGCAAAAAGTATGAAATTATTGAAGTAAGTTGAAAACATTGTGGCAAAGGCAAAAATTGCTCATCATGAGCAATTTTTCCTTTTATCACGATATCTTTTAGAGTCATCTGCTGCAGACGTCTCAAAATGTGTCTGAGAAAGGGATCAGTTACGAAGATTTACAGAAATATTCACAGATGAAAATAATCATATTTCCTGATAAGATATTTTTCTCGTGGGAAAATATCATTTGCCTTGATGATATGACATAATACATTATGTTACATTGTTTCATTGTGAAACATATTGGGGTCATGAAAGTTCAGCTACTTTTATCAAAATCTTACGTCAGTTTATGAACTGACCTTGAATTTTAAGTGATACTTAATCCTTTTCCACATACAAATAATCTGCAGCAGAGGACTTTGAAACCATATTGTAAGATATATGGTCAACGTCTACATGTATATATAGATTAATATTCATTGAATAAATTTGAAGATATTGTGGCAAAATGAGAAACTCCACATACAACAACTTTGAAGCACACAACTTTGTTACATATTGGCAAAAATATGAAAAATCATTGTAATAATAACATTAACCCTTTCCCTCATACGACAATTCTGCAGCAGACAACTTTGAACGTATTTTGTCAAAACATAAAAAATCTCCATAATTGAATGGACAAAAAGTGGAAAACATTGTGGCAAATGGAGAAATTGCACGTTTTGTGCAATTTCTTCTATTGTCACTTATGTTTCAAAAAGCTGTCTGCTGCAGAGGCGTCAGAAAGCGTCTATATGAGGGAAAGGGTTAATAGATAATGTTGAAATCATTTTGGCTAAAGGAGAAAAATTGCTCATATAAATTTATTCTTTTGTCACAATGTTTGCAAAAGTTGTCTGCTGCAAGGCATCAGAAATGTGTCTATTTGTTGGAAACTTCAAGGGTTAAAATATCATTTCAGGTAAACGGTTAAAACCAATGAAAACACTTACTACCAAATAGAGGTAGTCAAAATTATACTACCACTTTTTATGAAATTGTTATTTCTTTCTTCAGCTATTTTCAAAGTATGTGACTCTAAACCCTTTCTCACATACATCGAATTTGAAGCAGAAGACTTTGAAATCATATTGTAATATCTCTGTAAATAATAATAAAAATAATTTGATAAAGTTGAAAATATTGTGGCAAAAGGTGATATTGCTCATAATAATGAGCAATTTCTCCTCTTGTCACAATGTTTTCAAAAGTTGTCTGCTGTAGAAATGCTTCTGTTAATTTTCATGGATTAAAATATCATATCATGCAAATATTTAAAACCAATGAAATAACTTACGGCCAGCTGACATGCCACATTACTACCAAACATAGGTACTTGTTCTCGTGATATCTGGGTCCAACAAGCGTCATTCCCTACCAAAGCTAGCACAGGTATCTGTAATGAAATAAACCACTCTTTTGATACAATGAATTTTAAGGGGCTTTTTTGCATGCTCTACAATACTTATTTGAACCTCTAACCCTACATTGTGAGTAATCAAAATAATTATCATAGTGACACAATACATTTAAGGACCCACAACATAGGGTTTTGTTGGGTAATAAGAGATATATTGTGGGACAAAGACCACTTTACTCCTTTTCTAGACCTCTGTCTCACTTTTATATACGTTTAATAATATAAACTTATGCAGAGAAGTATGGTGGTACAACCATTTTGTTATTAGGAAGAGGCAGCAATCATCAATGCTTGGCATATCTAAGTGCATCTGAACACTTTGTTAAAGTTGCTTTGTCTAAGTATAGTTAAAAGTCCAAAAAGGTCGAAAATGTTGAGTGTGGATTATGAGCAATTTCTCCTTTTGTCACAATATTTTCAAAAGTCTTCTGAGGTAAATGGTTTAATTGTTAGTCATTTATCTCAACATATGAATTTTCACAACATAAGTTCACAAATTGATATATACGGAATATTACGTTATGGGGGCCGGGAGCGATAAAAGGGTTTGTAAAGGGTTTGTAATGCACTAAAAGTGGAAAAATTTATATCTTACGACCAAAGGTCGAGTAAGATATGGATTTCCCATGCTACGAGTCGTGCAATACAAACACATTTATCGCTCCCGCAATGTAATATTCCTTTTATTATATACCTACGATCTATGAAGAGCGAAAAAACTAATAAATATCTGATTCAATATATTTTTTATTGGGGATACAATTTTGTAATCTTGCAATGAAAAGATGAATGGCGGATGAATATTTACTACAATACTTAGGCCACACCCCTAGAAAGTATGCCAATACGAAGGTCCCCCCCCCCAATAGCATTATAAAATTAAATTTCCATTGTTTTTTGGGAGAAAATAACAACATAATCCTTATATGCGGGTTTTATTAAATTTGACGCTAGGTTTTCCAAACATACAATAGAATAAATGTTCCTAAATAGTACTGGTTGTCTGCATATATTACTACGTAGCGCAGATTCAAAATGGGAACCTCGCTGAAAGTAGTCTGTGCACTGTCTGACGTCACAATCTTGTATTTTTCACCAGGTGGTGATACAGAATTTTAATCCATCGTGTCTGAGCTGTGCATATCAATCTGCATGTATTTCCAGCAGAAAATGTACAAGCATATAATAAATAGGAAATATTATGTTGCAGTAGTGATATCAAGTTTAATTTTGTACTACACAGGAAGTGGACAATTGAAAGTACAGTTATAGTTTAATATTGTACTACACAGGAAGTGGACAATTGAAAGAACAGTTATAGTTTAATATTGTACTACACAGGAAGTGGACAATTGAAAGAACAGTTATAGTTTAATATTGTACTACACAGAAAGTGGACAATTGAAAGAACAGTTATAGTTTAATATTGTACTACACAGGAAGTGGACAATTGAAAGAACAGTTATAGTTTAATATTGTACTACACAGGAAGTGGACAATTGAAAGAACAGTTATAGTTTAATATTGTAGTACACAGGAAGTGGACAATTGAAAGAACAGTTATAGTTTAATATTGTACTACACAGGAAGTGGACAATTGAAAGAACAGTTATAGTTTAATATTTTACTACACAGGAAGTGGACAATTGAAAGAACAGTTATTGTTTAATATTGTACTACACAGGAAGTGGACAATTGAAAGAACAGTTATTGAATAAAGTTAAAAACATTCTGGCAAAAGGAGAAATTGATCATTATGAGCAATTTCTTCTTTTGCCAAAATGCTTTAACCCTTTCCCTCATACTACAATTCTGCAGCAGACGACTTTGAACATAATTTGTCAAAAAATGGAAAATCTCTACAATTGAATGGATAGCCTATGACTAAAAGTGGAAAACATTGTGGAAAAAGGAGAAATTGCTCGTTTTGAGCAATTTCTTTGTTTGTCACTATGTTTTCAAAATGCCGTCTGCTGTAGAGGCCCCAGAATGCAGCTGTATGAGGTAAAGGGTTAAACAGAAAACGTCTGCAGGTAAGAAAGGGGCTAACACCTACCTTATGTCGTGTGAATGTATCAAATTCAGCGATACTGTATCCGAGAGACCCATCACCATATATAATCCACACATCACTCTCTGGGCGACATAACTTAGCTCCTAAAGCAAACCCTCCTCCCACACCGAGTGTTCCAAATGCCCCAGGGTCCAACCAACACAATGGCCCTCTAGGTCTGTATTAAATAGATACAACACATAAGTTATGACAACCAATCTGCAGCAAACAACTTTGAAAACATCTTGCCAAAAATATCAGCAATCTCTACAAATGAAAGAATCATTTTTTCGATACAGTTTAAAAAGATTGTGATAAATTAAGAAATTGTTATGAGCAATTTCTCCTTTTACCAAATTTGTTTTAAAACCTTGTCTGCAGCAGAGGCATTTGTATGTGGGAAATGGATAAAAAACAAAACCATAGAATATTTTTGACAAGTGCAGAAAAAATCCATTTGCCCATCCTTTTTTATATATATATATATAAGATATTATATTATGATATCTTAAAAGTACACTGTATGTCAAAGGCTTCTTCACTGTTTCTTCAACTCATCAGGAAGGAGTGCAATCTCTGTAGATGAAACTATGTGCCAGTGAAGAATGATCTGGATCTACACTCATCAGAAATAGCCTTTTGCTGGTTTGCCTTTAGCGCTGCTACAAAGATGAAGGACAATTTCAAATTCAAAGAGTTGTCTGGAGTAACCTGCCCCTATCATTTTATTATGGGTCAAGCATACACCAAAAACGGCATCACCCAGGCACATGCAGGTATGATGAGCAGTTTCTCCTTATGTCAAAATGTTTTCAACTCTATTCAATAATTATTTATTCATATATAGATATTTTCAATACTTGTGCCTGGATGTTTTAAAAATCAGATGCTCTTTTTTTATCATTTAGCTTAAATTATTGCATAAATAACAAGAGGGCCATGATGGCCCTGGAATCGCTCACCTGTTTTTTGTTTCACTTTACCTATATAAGCCCCGCCCCCTGTCAGCCATTGTTTACGACCAACTTGGCTTGAAGGAATCTGATAGAGGGTCACCCTAGGAACATTTCTACAAAATTATTTGAAAATCGGCCAGACACTTTTGGAGTAGAAGATTTTTTAAGTTTTCACTATAGCCATATTATACAAAATAGCCCTGCCCACTGGCGGCCATGTTTTTTGACCAATCAACATGGCTTGAAGGAATCTGAAAGTGGGTCACTTAAGGAACATTTCTACAAAATTATTTGAAAATCGGCCTGACACTTTCGGAGGAGAAGATTTTTAAGTTTTCACTATAGCCACATAAGGCAAAATAGCCCCGCCCCCTGGCGGCCATGTTTTTCGACCAATCAACATTGCTTGAAGGAATCTCAGAGGGTCATCCAAGGAACATTTCTACATTATTATTTGAAAATCTGCCAACCAGTTTGGGAGAAGAAGAATTTTTGCCATGGAAACCAGAATTCTGCATGGATCCCAAAAAATTTAAGGAATTCCGGTGAGGACATTGAGAGGATGCTTTCTGTGAAGTTTCATCCCAGTTGACCCACCGGTTACAGAGGAGAAAATGTTGACGGACGACAGACGCCGGACATAGGGCGATCACAATAACTCACCTTGAGCACTTCGTGCACAGGTGAGCTAAAAAAAGGAGCAAATTGCTCATTTTATCACAATGTTTTCAAAAGCCCTCTGTCACATACAGCCTATATAAAATGTCCAGTGAATCGAGGTAAATTATTACCTGAGTATATAAGCAGCCGTTCCAACGAAGTCCCCTCCATCTGCGACCATGATGCAATCATCTGACATGACCTCCTCGGCTATATGAAGGACTTTAAGGGGATTTAAGTGGACATCTGTCACTTCATTACACTTCTGCCTGTTCAATTGAAAAAAACACAAACTTCTATAAACTCAAACCTCTAGATTAGAAAAGTATTTCAAATTTAAAAACCCTTATTTGGCACTCAAACCCTATGATGTTGGTTTATTAAATAGAATCGTCTCATATGGTTGAGAAAAATATTTTGGAAAAAACAGTTTTACTTCTACTTGTCTTATCCTTTAGTCCTTTATATCCAGCCATTATGAAATGGCTCAGCTACCTACCAATGTGCTCCATCAATAGACGTTTATAATTTTATTTAAATTCATGAGGTTTCAAAAATATGATTCGTAACCTGACCTTGCTCTAAAGCATTCACCTGATCAAAGTCTTTATGCCAATGGATTGATTGATTCGTTGTTGTGAGTTTTACATGGCTTTCAACAATATTTCCAGTTATATCACTGCTTTTCCTGAGGTAGTTACCAGTACTACTGATCCAATTATCCTGACACAATCCAGTCAGTCTTAATGCTAACCCCGCAACCTTGAGTGCCAAGGAGGGCAGCCATTACTGCCATTTTCAAAGTCTTTGGTAATACCAGGCTGGGGATTCAACCCGCGACCTCCCACACCCAAGGAGAATGCTCTACCACTTCACCACCAAAGTGGTTCAATGCAAATGGACAAAGTGGCAAGTAGAAAAGTCAAACGAAAATGTATTATTTTTATACCGATTTGTGTTTTCCTTTTCAACATCTTTGTTCTTCAGCGTGCTAATCCAATCTGGATCACATTTATAGCCCTTTAAACACTTTGACAGGCCAACAATAAAACTAGCCGCGTCTCCCTGTATGGCAACTGTAGGTTTCCAAAACATGTCTGAATTCTGAAATGTATAATCATTCAAGAACATTTAGATATTTCAGCAAATGTCCTATGTGCAGACACATTCTGATGCATCTGCATAATAGACCTTGGCAAACGGAGAAATTTAGCATTTTTATTCTTTTTTCACCAAGTTTCAAAACCATTTGAAAACAGTTCTTTCTTTTTATAGATCTTTGCCACTATATTTTTTAATGTCTCTGCTGCACGTTTGTTCTATGTTCATGTAGGAAAGAGTTAAATTCCAACATTGAGTCACATCAACTAATTTTAAAAAGTCTTAAATTTCAAATGAATCTGTAGTGAATGACTTGTGAAACAAGATGTGTTTGTGAAACACTGATGCCCCCGAATGGCAACATCTAGGTCAAAGGTCAAGGTCGCAAGGTCAATGTCACAAGGAATACACATGTGAAATATGGTAGCCGTACCTGTTATGGTTCGAAAGTAGTGGTCAAGGTTAAAGTTTTTTTTGACAGACAGATAAAGAGACAGACAGACAGACAGAGAGACAGACAGACAGACAGACAGACAGGCAGGCCAAAAACTAGATGCCCACCGAATCGGTGATTCCGGGGGCATAAAAATATAAACAAAGAAGACTGCCACTTGTCCCACAATGTCTTTAGTCAGTCAGTCAAGAAACAATACTTCAGTTTGTTCAGAACTGATAGTCTATTCTTAGACGATTTTACCGCAATTACAATACATGGGCTAATTATTCTATACTATATGTTATATAAAATAAAGCTTTGCTCCTAAATATAGGAGTCTGCTGTGGTCGAGTGGTTAGCATCGGGGATTTCGAAACCGGGTGTCCCGGGTTCGGATTGCCCATGGGCAAGGTACATTTTCTAGCCTAGTACTGGTTTGTTTACCCAGGGATCATGAATAAGTGAACTGTCGCCATGATATAACTGAAATAATGTTGAAAGCGGCGTAAAACCCCAATAAATAAATAAATTGCTCCTAAATACTTGTGATACATGTATACCTCATCCAATTATTTGATCCTACTATATTTTTATATATTTGCTTGCACATTTTACTCTATGATCAAACTACATAGTTTTATATTCATGTATACCTTAAACAATTGTTCTTTGCTCCTATTGACAGCGATTATCTTGGATTTTCTGTTTAATGATCGTCCATAACCCATCCTAAAGTCACACACAGACCCTATAGATATAATAGATTAGAGTTCCTTATAAACATGCGTTTCATTCCATTATACAAATTAATCTAACATATATTTATTTTGTGAAACAAGCTTTAAGCTTCTATTACATGTTATCACTCCCCATGCCTGCTTCAGGAGACCTAAGCAGTACTTGCACCTTTTGAGTGCAAAAATCCCAAAGGCATCTCCAGGTTCGAACACTGGACCTATATTACAGAATCCTACGCTCTACAACTGCAAAACCCACTTCCACCATGATACTTTATTATTCTTGTCGTGTTTTACTCAACATTCAACCCCCTCAAGGATCGAACCCACAATCTCTTGCACCCAAGGGGTATGCTCTACCACTACACCACGTAAAAGCAATTTCTCCTTTTGCCACAAGTCTATGTGGAAAAGCAGCCAGTTGCTTGGGAAGATTGTTGTGTGGAGTACTGGTGTGAGAAAACCAGGGAATGCATGAGTAGGTGAACTGGCCGCCGTGATATAACTGAGAAATTGTTAAAAACGGCGTTAAACCCCAATCAATCAATCAATCCTTTTGCCACAATGTTTTCAACTCTATTCAATAATTTAACTCTGATTAATGTAAATATTTCACGTTTTTGTCAGTATGTTTTCAATGTCGTTTGCTGCAGATTTGCTGTATGTGGGAAACGATTCAGTGTCTCACTGCAAACACAAAAGATGACGTATTTTCAGATCAGTGAAATTAAACCTTTCCCAAATGCAAATGCTTTCTGACATCTGATTTTTGAAAACATTGTATCCTTTATGCCTCAATGTTGTGAGCAATTTATCCTTTTTCCTCAATGTTGTGAGCAATTTATCCTTTTTCCTCAATGTTGTGAGCAATTTATCCTTTTTCCTCAATTTTGTGAGCAATTTATCCTTTTTACTCAATGTTGTGAGCAATTTATCCTTTTTCCTCAATGTTGTGAGCAATTTATCCTTTTTCCTCAATGTTGTGAGCAATTTATCCTTTTTACTCAATGTTGTGGGCAATTTATGCCTCAATGTTGTGTCAGAGTTATTTCACCTTTTGCCTGAATTCTGTGGACAATTTACCCTTTTGCCTCAATGTTTTCTTCTATATTCAATAATAATACCTTCACGTTTTGAGACTTTTAGAAATTTGTGCTACAAGTTTTCAAAGTTGTCTGCTACAGAGTTATTATTATTGTATGTTGAAAAGCTTGCAAATCTAGTATTGAAGGACAGGGCTTGAAATAAAACCCTGAAGGTCCGACATCCAAAAGTGTGAAACCAATTCAGTATAAATTACCGGAGAGGATGCAGCTTTAAACCATTTTTAAATTTTATCACAGTGTTTCCTTGGTAGGTTAGCAGTTCGAGGGCTTGGCGTGAAATGGTTGTAACTAAAATTGGTAATTTTTTACCAAGGTTAATCACCTCGCCATAAAGTCTTTATAAGCCTTAAATCATTTTTCTTGGTAAACAATGGAAATTTAGGTGCCATTGCTCGTTCTGAGCAATGGCACCTAAATTTCCATTGTTTACAAAAGGGTCAAAATTGCCCCTAAACCAGGGTTTTCAAAATAGGTTTTTAGTTACAACTGTTTCACGCCAAGCCCTCGAGTTCTACTGGTATATTTGACCTGACATCAGCAAGTTAGTCCTTATACTAACCCCACACTCCTGAGCAACAAGGAGGGCATTTTACTTCCAATTACTACCATTTTAAAGTCTTACCTGCAAGAACAACTACATCAGCTTCCTTCAATGCTTCCCCTCGCTTCTGTCTCATCTGTATGCTGCTGTTTTTACCCAGAAGACCTCTTGCCATTCCACCCAGGAAGCAAGGTATTCCCATACTCTAGATTACAAAATAGAACAAATTGTGATGCAGTGTTAGAATCTCTGTTACAAAATAAAATTACTTAGCCCTTTCCAACATATAGATGCTGCAGCAGGTGACTTTTGAAAACATAGTGACAAAAGGAGAAATTGCTCACCATAAGCATTTTATCCTTTTGCAACAATCTTTTCAACTCTTTTTAATTATTATCCCTTTCCCTCATACGACAATTCTGCAGCAGACGACTTTGAACATATTTTGACAAAAAATAGAAAATCTCTATAATTGAATGGATATAACCTATGACTAAAAGTGGAAAATATTGTGGCAAAACGTTTTGAGCAATTTTTTCTTTTGTCACTATGTTTTCAAAAAGCCGTCTGCTGCACAGGCGTCAGAAAGTGTCTATACGAGGGAAAGGGTTATACTATTATTTACAGTTATTTTCCATATTTTTGCCACTATGTTTTCAAAGTCGTCTACTGCAGATTTGTTGTATCTGGAAGGGGTTCGTGCACCCTTTTCAACATGAGCAATTTTCCTTTTGCAACAATATTTTCAACCCTATTCAATAGTTATACATTTTTTTTATAGAGATTTTTCATATTTTATTAAAGATGTTGTCAAATTCGTCTGCTGCAGATTAGTTGTATGTGGGAAAGGGTACTGAACAGATGCAGCTATTCTCTCTGATAACAGGTTACCCCTTTTAGCCATTTCCCCAGGATGCAAATTTGACTCATTCATAGTATGACTTGTGAAAGGATCTTTCTCATAGCGAGCATTTTTTCCTTTGGTCAAAATATTTTCAATTAATTTAAATTTTTATTTGAAGAGTTTCCATAGTTTTTCCATGATGGTTAAGTTTTCTTCGGAAGATTTATTGAGTTTTCTTCAAAGGCTTTCTAGTTTATTTCACATTGAACAATTGAGAATTTATCTGCTAATAAAAACTCATAAAAAAGCATTCATTTGTTACATGTGTGTAAATATCACTCAGGACAAAACTTCTGTACCAAATGTTCAATTGTAAATAAACTCACTACAATATATCTTACCCATAATCACATTAAAACCAGACCTTAACTTTTCTTGCTCGTATATAGATCTGATGAATGTCATACAGGTCAGCCAAAATTGACATTTGTGACAGTCAGTCAAATAGGCACTTCTTAATCATTTGGTATAAAACAGGTTAGATAAGCCATATAAATAAAAGAGTTAGTGAAGCGGTGATTGTTGAGTTTTCCTATTGTAAAGAACCGAGCGTTGGTTGTATCATGTCATTTCATTGGACACAAAAACGAGCATGTGCTAGTGAATATTTTAGTGAACATGGACAATTCCAGAAAATGTTTTTCGGTCTGATTTAAGTGAGATTGTCTTACCTCCAGAGAAGCCTGTAACCCCTCAACTCTATGTAATGTACAGTTTTTCATTTTTTTTAAATCCTTATTTGAAACGCAAACCCTTTATTGTGGGTACTCAAAAAAGGTAGTAATGGCTGCCCTCATTGGCGCTCAGGGTTGCAGGATTAGCATAACAACTGACTGACTGGTGTAAGGATGAATGGACCAGTAGTACTGGCAACTTACCCAGGAAATGCCGCGATATAAGCGTATAATTGTTGAATGCGGCGTAAAACACCAAATAATCAATTGGTTGAGTTATAAGAGAACTTTTGTGGGGAAAAGACCGGTTTACTTCCCCTTATCAAGTCCTCTGCATTTATCTTACCTCCAAGGCAGCCCGCAACTCCTCGACTGGTACAGGAGGGAGGGTGGATTGAGAGCCCAGCACGATCAGCGGCTTCTTAGCTTTGGACAGCAGCTCTATACTAGTCTGCACTGTAAAAAACATGGGAGCCTCATCATACAAATTATCACAACACATTTTGATGACTTTTGAAAACATTGTGGAAAGAGAAAAAGATTGTTTGTTACTAGAAATTTCTACTTTTTCTCTCCTTCATCTCTGTACAAAATCAGGCAATTCTTTTTCACACCTTTCCACCTGTAGATACACTTTAACGAAAAAATTGCTCATACTGAACTATTTCCCCTTTTGCCACAATGTTTTCAAATGTATTCAATAATTATACTTTTATTTACAGTGATTTTCGATAGTTTTGCCTCAATGTTTTTCATATCATATACTGCAGATTTGTTCAATGTGCATTACTGTATAGGCTTTTGATATATGTTTAAAAAGATATAGGATTTGAACAAAATTTAGGTTACAATTCTAATTAGACAATTTTAATGCGGTTTGCAAAAGTTTTTCAGCCAGCCAGTTCACCTGCCCATGCATTTCCTGGCTTTCTCCCACTGGTACTCAGCAACTTGCTGCTTTTCCACATAGACTGTTAGCCCATTGGTGGAAGTCCAAGGACGCTTGTCCGACATGCATTGACTTTTTGTCAAAAGCCTGACAAAAATGTACATGCGACTAGGAGTTAAGCCTTTTCCCACATACAACAAATCTGCAGCAGACGACTTTGAAATTATGAAGTCAAAAATATAGAAAATCAATTTAAATAATAGTATGATTATTGAAAAGAGTTGAAATTGTTGTGGCAAATGGAGAAATTGCTCATTTTGAGCAATTTCTCCATTTGCCACATTGTTTTCAAAAGTCGTCTGCTGCAGCCTTTGAGGCTACCAACTGAGATACCGGGGCTTGGCAGCTGTAAATATAGAAAATACATGTGGAGGATTGGATGAATTGGGGTTTAACGCCGTTTTCAACAACTTTTCAGTCATATCACAGTGGCCAGTTCACCTACTCATGCGTTTCCTAGCTTTATCACACCAGTACTCACTTCTCAAGCAACTGGCTGCTTTTCCACATAGACTGTTAGCCCATTAGTGAAAGTAGAATATCGCTTGTCACAGTGACTTTTGTCAAACGTCGGACGAAGCCAACGACTACAGAGAAACAAACGTACATTGTGAGAGGGTTGCTCTAGGTTGATTTACAGGCAGTGGTGTGACATCTCGCTTTCTCCAGGCTCCAGCAAATAAGTCATCTACATAGTTCTGGAGATACCTGCATATGTATTGTTTAACATTTAAAATCCCCCCTACCAACATACAACAAGTCAGTAGCAGCCGACTTGGAAAAATTATGCAAAATATATATAACAGATAGATAAATCATTAAATAGAAATGAAAACATTGTGACAAAATGAGCAATTAATCCGTTTGCCACCGAAACTTCAAAAGGCATCTGCAACAAGGGCAAGGAGGGTTAACACAATTTAACTTTTGTAATCATTGTTTGAATGTGAGAAGATAGTTTGTATTAAAAAATATCTCCTTTTTATGCAATGTTTTCAACTCTGTAAGATATTTCAACTTCCTATTTTCCCGAAGTTGCGTTATTCTTAACACATTTTCACATAGTCCATGACTTGTATGCCTCAAAAGTGGTCAATAACCTCAAACAAAGCTTACAGAATTTGGAGATATTGTAGCATAAAATAGACACCAAGAATCTATTCCTTTCATATCACCATGAAATATGTAAAGTATAATAACATCAATATGGGTTGCTTGATCTGATTCAGTTTACCTTCAAAACGTTTTCTGACACCTCTGCGACAGATAACTTTTGAAAACTTTGTGGAAAAAGGAGAAATTGCTCATTGCAAGAATCAAGTTTACAAAAGTTTATTTTATTAAACAATTAAACAAGTGAACTGAAAAAATAAGAATGTTCTTTGTTCTTTGACACAGGTGCACGATAACCTAGCAATGATAAGTACTCACGCCACATTTGTGGGTTTTTTTGTAGGGTTTTGTGCCATTTTCAACAATATTACAGTTATTTCACAGCAACAGTTCACTTAGTCAAGCTCCTAGGGTAAACAAACAAAATATGCCTTGCCAAAGGGCACTCAACCATGACCACCACGACTGGACAACGAACCCAGGACACACGGTTCCAAATCCCCCATGCTAACCACTTGGCCACGGCGGATTCCCACAACATATGTGAGAGGATCCTTAACTATGATCCAGCTCTAACAAAGTTTTTAACTCTTTCCCACATACAGATGCTTTCTGATGCCTCTTTAGCATATTTTAAAAATCTTGTGGCAAAAGGAAAAATTAGCAATTTACCCTTTTGCCATAATTTTTTCAACTCTATTTAATAAATATTCTTTCAATTATGGCAATTTTTCATATTTTTGGAATTATGTTTTGAAAGTTGTACTGCAGCCGATTTGTCATTTCTGGGAAAGGGTTAAATTAGGCGACTCCCACTTCGCTTACCAGTTAACAACAGACTGCATTATACCCTTTGGTTTTTGTTTCGGTGTCACCTCCTTACTGACCATGGAATACGGGTACAACGAGTCAATCGGAAATTCCACGAACACGGGTCCTATAAATAACAAAATATTATACTTATGGTAGCCACATAAAATAAACCTGCAGCAGTCGACTTTGAAGACATCAAGAAAAAGTATATAAAATATCTATCATAAATATGGCATGAAAGTACCTCAAATGTGTTTACTCTGTCCCACTAGACACATTTTGACGCATCTGAAGCAGATGAATTATTGAAAATCATTGTGGCAAAAGGACAAATATTGGTCATAATGAGCAAATTCCCCTATTTCCACAATGATTTTAACCCTATCAAATAATTATAAGAATTTTGACTGACAGGCAGACATACGATAGAGAAATTATCTCTGTACATCCCCTCTGCCAAGGCATTGCATTAAAAGGAAATGCATTTGTTATAAAGGGTTATACAAGTACCTGGAGTTCCTGATTGAGCCACTTGTATAGCTTTCTTCATTGTTGGTACAATATCCCGTATCTTGGTGATAGTGACACAGTATTTACAGAGAGGTTTAAAGAGGGACATCTGATCTATATCTTGTAGAGCACCTCTACCCTGTTAAAACAACAAAATACTCATTCTTTATATAATAAACAAAATGACCATTATGGTCCTATACAATACTGCTCACACCAAACACACGAATCTTAAACAGAAATCAAAGTCCTGGTTATTCTGGCAGCTATTAAATGCGAGCCACCTCTTGAACTTTCATCTGTAATTAAATATGAACGGACATGGGATGACAGCTGATGGCGACGAGTGATTACAATAGCTCATTTTTAGTAATAATGGGTAGTAAACGGATCTTTTTGACAAAAAATCTCTCGAATCTAAAACAAACTCCAATATCATGGGTACTACAAGAATTGATTTAGTGAGATGATTCTTTGGAGAATCCACAACGTAGGGGTTAAATAACATTTAAGGTATTTAGAACACAACATAATTATGCATCTGATTTACAACTTAACCCTTTCCCTCATATAGATGCTTTCTGACGCCTCTGCAGCAGACAGCTTTTTTGAAAACATGGTGATAAAAGAAGAAATTGCTCAAAACGAGCAATTTCTCCTTTTGCCACAATGTTTTCCACTTTTAGTCATAGGTTATCCATTCAATTATAGAGATTTTCTATTTTTTTAACAAAATATGTTCGAAGTCGTCTGCTGCAGAATTGTCGTATGAGGGAAAGGGTTAACTAGCATCAATTACATGTAAACAGTCTGCAATATTAGTGGTGGTCCATTGGTCCCGTGCCAGTATCTTTTGGTTTGTATCAGTTAAAAGTTTTACTTGCGCTAGTGTAATCTTACAAGTACTTATATGACATAAGCAAACATTTAGAATTTTCTGACCGGTAGATTTTAAAAGTAAATTTCAATGACTGAGGAAGTTTTGCAGTACCAACAACATAGGTTATGTGGGTCAATTATTAAATGATTTATGACTCTAAACAGCTCTCTGTTTATCTTAAAGCGACTGAACTCCAGATACCCAACTGTCGAAAAAAAAAAAAATCCAATTTTAAGAAATAAGTGTTATTTTTGTATTTAGGGCATTAAAATATGATAACTGACATATTACATACCCCTATAATCGGTGAGATTTTCTTGTTTTCGATACTTTTTCCATCGCAAATTCTACCCTGTCAGTAACGGGGTAAGTATTTTTAAATAGGAAACCCCTTCATCGTGACAATTGAAAACGACTCAAGTTCACTTTATTGATAAAAAACGATACATTTTCTACCCTGGTTTTACTTGGATAACATAAAGAATAACATTTAGGGCGAATTCAATTTTTTTTAATTTCTTTTTTTTCCGTGCCATTTGCATTTCAGTCGCTTTAAAAGCCTTCTTTTATTTTTTAATTAACCTTTGCAACATTAAAAGAATTGAATGGAGATGAAAACATTATGGCAAAAAAAGAAATTAATCATTTATATGACCGATTTCTCATTTCTCCTTTTGCTGCATTTTGTTTCATGTTTTCAACCCTATTCAATTATTGTACTTTCATTTAAACGGAGTATTCAATTCTTTTCAGGTAAGTTTTCAAAGTTGTCTGTTGCAGATTTGTTGTATGTGGGAAAGGGTTAAAAAGTCCACATTTATAAACGAAATATTATATAAAATACACATATTTTTGTCTTGATGTTTTCAAGTCATCTGTTGCAATATTGTTGTAGGTGGGAAAGGGTTAATTTCAAATCTGATCAAGGGTTGTTTTTTCATGTGTCATGTCTCCTATCATATATGTACTCTATTGACCAGCAAGTACCTTTAATATTGAAGCAGCAGCTCCTCCCATTAAAAGGACAGGAGATTCAGCCATCTGAGCATTTTTAACAGCGGTCACCGTATTGGTCAGCCCTGGTCCAGCCGTAACTGTTGCAACTCCAATAGTTCCAGACATTCTCGCGACTGCATCGGCAGCAAAAACAGTTGTGACCTAGGAATATATAAAGATCTACACTCAGAGCTCTAGATAAGGGGAGTTGTGCACATTCTAAAATCCGTATTTTTCCCTCTTACCCTATGTTGTGGGTACTCAAAAGAATCGTCCCATTGAGACAATTCTTTTGAGTACCCACATCATAGGGTTTGGTTGAATGATATGAGAGATACTGTGGGTAAAAGGAGAACTTGCACGTTTTGAGCAATTTCTTCTTTTGTCACTATGTTTTCAAAAAGCCGTCTGCTGCAGAGTCGTCAGAAAGCGTCTATATGAGGTAAAGAGTTAATGAATGACTAACTTCTTTAACCCTTTCTCTCATACAGACGTATTTGTCGCCTCTGCAGTAGACCACTTTTGAAGAATTGTGGCAGAAGGAGAAATTCCTCAATATGAGCAATTTCTCCTTTTGCCATGATGCTTTCAACTCTATTTAACCCTTTCCCTCATATAGATGCTTTCTGCAGCCTCTGCAGCAGAGGGCGTTTTTGAAAACATAGTGACAAAAGAAGAAATTGCACAAAACATGCAATTTCTCCTTTTGCCACAATGTTTCCACTTTTTGTCATAGGTTATCCATTCAATTAGGGAGATTTTCTATGTTTTGACAAAATACGTTTAAAGTCGTCTGCTGCAGAAATGTCGTATGAGGGAAAGGGTTAATTATAATACTTTAATATATACAGAGATTTTTTGTACAAGTTGTCTGCTGCAGATGTGATATGTATGTAGGAAAAGTTTAAACAATGAGTAAGTCTTTCTGTATATACATCACCAGATAAAGTTAAAATAAATACTAGAAATTAGCAAAGCTCTTAACCCTTTCCCTCATATAGATGCTTTCTGACGCCTCTGCAGCAGAAAGCTTTTTGAAAACATTGTGACAAAAGAAGAAATTGCTCAAAACGAGCAATTTCGCCTTTTGCCACAATGTTTTCCACTTTTAGTCATAGGTTATCCGTTCAATTATAGAGATTTTCCATTTTTTGACAAAATCTGCTGCAGAATTGTTGTATGAGGGAAAGGGTTAAAAAGGGAGATCTTCTTTGGGTCTTTTCCACTCAATGTAATATCTCAATCAAACCATGTATTGTGGTACCCAAGAGATTCATCTCATTGAGCTGATTATTCTGAGTGTCAAAACAGATGTAGCAAACTTGAATATATACCCCTTGTCTTGAACTCTTGAGTGATCATCATGCAAATACTAACTTTGATTGCTCTAGTATAGAACTCTTTCCCACATGCAGACAAGTTCTGAAGCATCTGCAGCAGACGTTTTTTTGAAAACATTGTGGCAGAAGGAGAAATCACTGCAGATTTGTTCAATGTGGGAAAGTGTGAAATGTTCTCCAATTTTAAATTGTATAGACTTCAAGACCTGACAACTTTTGAAAACATTGTGGCATAAGGAGAAATCACTTACAATGAGCAAATAACTCCTTTTGCCACAATGTTTTAAAAAGGTTGATTCAATAATAATTACACATATTTTTCTAGTCATCTATTACAGATTTGTCAGATTTGGGAAAGAGCCGTATTACACATACATGTAGCTTTACAGTGAAGAGTCGACATGCCACCTTTTTAAGTGATGCAGTTCTAACAGAAAAACCTACCTCATGTCTTGTGTCAATGACGCGGATTCCCAATTTTTCACACGCAACTAATATTGGTGATATGTGGCCTCCAACTAAAGTAAATATGTGTTTTACACCATGCGCCTGAAACACATAAAAGAAATGTTAACTGGCATCAACTACATGTAAACAGTCTGCAAAATTAGTTAGTGGTCCATTGGTCCCATGCCAGTGTCTTTTGGTTTGTATTAGTTAAAGTTTTACTTGTGCTAGTGTAATCTAAGCAAACATTTAGAATTTGCTGACCAGTGGACAAAGGTTATGTGGGTCAATTATTAAATGATTTATGCCTCTAAACAGTGCTCTGTTTACCTTAAAAGTCTTCTTTTATATTTTAATTAGCCTTTGCAAGATTAAAAGAATTGAATGGAGATGAAAACATTTCATTGTGGCAAAAGAAACAAGAGGCCCATGAGGGCCTATGCTCTACTGGCATTGATCTGGCTTGTTTCAAAAGGAACCAATATGTCAACAGTATTCAAATACCATCTAAGTTTGGTGAAGATCAGATAGTAAATGGAAGCTCTATTGTGTTCACAAGCTGTATTATAGCAATTTTGACAATTACAAGGGCCATAATCCAGCCATGCATGGGTAGATCTGGCCGTTTTTTAGAAATGAACCAAACTCTCATGGATAACTACTTAAACTACTGTATAAGTTTGATTGAGATACAATCAAAAATAAGGACTGTATCATGTTAACAAGCCCTATTATAGCAATTTTGACAATTTCAAGGGCCATAATTCAGTCATGCATGGGGCGGATCTGCTTGCTTTCGAAAGGAATCAAGCTCTCATGGATATCTAACTACTGTATAAGTTTGGTTGAGATACAATAAAAAATAACGACTGTATCGTGGTAACAAGCTCTATTATAGCAATTTTGACCATTTTAAGGGCCATAATCCAGTCATGCATGGGCAGATCTGGCTGGTTTTCGAAAGGAATCGAGCTCTCATGGATATCTAACTGCTGTATACGTTTGGTTGAGATACAATCAAAAGTAAATACTGTATCGTGTTAACAAGCTCTTTTATAGCAATTTTGACCATTTCAAGGGCCATAATCCAGTCATGCATGGGCAGATCTGGCTGGTTTTCGAAAGGAACCGAGCTCTCATAGATATCTAACTACTGTATAAGTTTGGTTGAGATACAATCAAAAGTGAAGACTGTATCGTGTTAACAAGCTCTTTTATAGCAATTTTGACCATTTCAAGGGCCATAATCCAGTCATGCATGGGCGGATCTGGCTGGTTTTCAAAAGGAACCGAGCTCTTATGGATATCTAACTACTGTATAAGTTTGGTTGAGATACAATCAAAAATAAGGACTGTATCGTGTTAACAAGAAATTGTTTACGGACGGACGGACGCACTGACGGACGACTGACAAATCACCACGACATAAGCCCTTCTGGCAAACATTACTCATGAACGATTTCTCATTTCTCCTTTTCCTGCATTGTGTTTCAAAAGTATTCAACTGAGGAATCCATCATATTACATCAATCTACTTTTAGGAAAAGTTTAATGGGCAAATTCTCCTTTTGTCACAATAATTTGAAAAGTTTTCTGCTGTGCACAGACACGTGAAAATGCATATATATGGGAGGAAAAAGATTAATATATATTTTCAAAATGAGAAGTTTAAGCATACCTCTAAAACTTGGCCAACAATTTCCCCTCCATGCCTTTTGGAGTCTTTTACAGGCTGAAAAATAAAAGGGTACTCACAAACTGGAATTGAAAAAACTTGGGACAAAACTATAAATCTGTGAAAATGTGCTCTGTGCTCAGAAATGAACAGAACTTCTGAAGAATTCTGATTGGTCAATATTGAAAATTCAATTGTTTTTTACCAATCAGATACGAGAGCACAAAGTCTGAGCACAGAATATAGTTAAGTTGTTTTGAAGCATATTTTTCAAATGAGATATTAACCCTTTCCCTCATATAGACACTTTCTGATGCATCTGCAGCAGACAGCTTTTTGAAAACATAGTGACAAAAGAAGAAATTGCTCAAAACAAGCAATTTCTCCTTTTGCCACAATGTTTTCCACTTCTAGTCATAATGTATGTTATCCATTCAGTTAAACAGATTTTCTATTTTTTGACAAAATATGCTCAAAATCGTCTGCTGCAGAATTGTTGTATGAGGGAAAGGGTTAATCACTTGGGCCATAAATAAGAATAGGTTTGTTTGCCCTAACCCGACCGACCCATAAAAAAGCCCCCCCGAGTCAAAATCTTTTTTGGTTCAAAATTTGCGATGTTTTTTTTTTTTTACGTCTCCGTATCCGTCTTCAGTTTGTTGCATAGAATATAAACCTGATCCGATCAGCGCAGCGCTTTATCACATGACAATTTCTGTTATTTTAATTAAAGCCTCCAATTGATACAGATGAAAGCTAGTGGTGTAAATATGGGAAATTCCCATGAGCAAAGGCCACCCATAATTACAAATCAGAAAAGGATTCACGAATTTCTTCAAATTTGATTGGTCAATAAATTTGGAAACTACTAAAAATAACTTTTAATTTTACATGTGATGAAATCGCGGGAATCCCAATTTATAAAATGGCGGACGGCGAAAATATTTTTGCAAGCATGTTTGGAAAATCGCCTCATAAGAGGAATTTAAATCATCCCACGTATCAGTTACGGTGAATTTGTACGCAGGATAGTTTTCTTTGTTTGATTCTGACCAGTTTGACACTGATTGAGAATCTCCAAGCGACGTATTCTTGATTTATTCTTGCGAATTGCCCCAGCCGCTCAAGCCATTATTCGCCAAAAGCGATTTGCAAATTCAGACGGATGCAAATCTCGAGAATTATTTGGCATGTTATCTGAATGATGATGACTTTGAAAAAAATGCTTTGGGAACATATCATTATTTTCAATAAATATGAGGACCAACAAACCCTTCGCAAATTGAAATCCCCGTATAACACCGGTGGGTGGGGTAATGCAACATTTTTTGGAATAACTCCTAATGAATGAATTAGCATGAATATTTCATAAACTTATCAATTCTAAGGCGTCTTCTGGTTTATGTTTTTGTTTTATTATAAAAATATGTGTAATTGATTGCAGGTTATTTCAGTAAACATTAATATTGTTACAATTTGAAAATAATAAATGATGGTAATTCTATATTGAACAAAAAACATATAGAGTTTGTACAGGGACGTAGATATGTCCCTGGTTTGTACACTTATTCAATATTCAACATTGAAATAATGTCATATATGAACATACCATTCTACAAGTAAATTTGAATAAAATATTCAAACAATATAGCACTGTAAGGCTTAAAAGGTTACAAAAAACACTATTGTGATAGTATCGCAATAGTTTCTATTCTAGACTATTGCAATACTATCGCAAAATGAATTTACTATTGTGATAGCTCTTTTGGCCTAAACAGTCGCCTCTTATTCTAGTCAAACGTCAGATTTACTAGTCAAATTTAAAAAGTCAGAGTGACAGTTATGCAGTTAGCAATACAAGTATTTTGAATCTTTATACAGGACTTACAGGGCAATCAATTTCCCCATATTGTGTAATTTTGATTTCAATATGTCGGAGTTTATTGCAGTATTATGTTTCAAGTCAAATTTAAAAATGTTACAGTTTATTCAGAAGTTCTGACAGTTAAAATGTTTGTCTGTAATTACAATGTAAACATTAAGAAAAAAAGTGGTCTGACATTGAAGTGGAAGACTGAACAAATTGTTATTAGTTATATGTATGTGTCTGACAATTACCAAACTTTAAAAGTCTTTCATTTTTAAAGTTGTTTACAAAGTGAAATAATTTTGACACCCCTATTTTTTTTTTTAAATAAAAAAAAAAAAGAATTTCCCTACCTACCTACCCACACCTGAGACTGGCGGGTAGGGTTTGGGCAAACAGAAATATTTTTAAGTCTGGCCTTACAGCATATAACATAAAGTTTGGTTATAACATGCAATATATTATACAACATCCAGAAATATTATTCCTACTTTTGTCTGACAATAACATTGAGGAAATGAGCTAAATTTCCTAACTAAAGGTCTTAGCCACCTGTGCTACTAGCCTATTCTTGTTTCAAAGAACACGTACATGAATTACTACAGGTCTACTTTAAGTTCGGTGCTATTTTGGGCCTATTTTGGGCCAATATATAAGTCATATCATAGTCCTATATATACCATTTATTTATTTGAGGCCAGAGCAATTGGTGTTTTAAGTACCTGTATTTTATTTTAAGTCTTGTCACAAGGAGCGAAAAACATGCAGCCAGTCCAGGGCTCGAAACTTGGGAGCTCTCGCTTTCTTGGCGAGTACTCAACTGACTAAGCTAACCGGGCCACTTACATGCACACTCTCCAATTGTGTATAAGTTCTACCTAGGACATACACCGCTGCTTACCTGGAATTTTGGAACACCAGTGCCAAGGATGCTTAAAACACTCTGCAAGCGCTGTTAAACTGACCAAGCATGGCCGTCATGGTCCCTTATTGGGCACCAATATTAATGTCACAAGGAGAGTAAAACATGCAGCCAGTCCGGGGTTCGAACCCGAGACCTCTTGCTTTCAGGGCAAGTACGCTAATGACTGAATGAGCTAACAGCGCTGCTTACATGCAATCCCTCCATTTGTGTATGAGTTCGACCTGTGACAGTCTGTACTTATTAATAACAAAAAAGAGGTGTGTACGCTTTCAAGGAAATCAGTGGATAAAATTGTATTTATAGGTCCACTTGGGAGGTCTGGATTAGGAGGAGTAAACTGATCTTTACCCCCTAATATCTCTTACCTGGTCTTTACACCCTATTAAATATCTCTTATCTGGTCTTTACCCCCTATTAAATATCTCTTACCTGGTCTTTACCCCCTATTAAATATCTCTTACCTGGTCTTTACCCCCTAATATCTCTTACCTGGTCTTTACCCTCTAATATCTCTTTTGAGGTTCAAATAAATAAGGATTGAAGAACATGAACATATGCAACTTATCTACAGCGCTGATTATTCAGAATCAAATTTGCTAATAAGAGTTTTTTCAAGTTCAGTTTATATGTTGATCAATACTTTAGTATTAGACCACAATCTTCCTGTATTTAACTCTTTTCAGAAATACAGAAGCTTTCTGACGCATCTGCAGAAGAAAAAGTTAGAAAACATCATGACAAAAGGAGACAATATTCATTATGACTTAGTCCTTCAAAAAAAGACATCGCATATGCTCATTTTTCATTTTGTTATTAGCCTGCATACGCGACCAAAAATGACAGATGATATATATAAAACGAGAAACCGTAAGTCTAAAATATTTGGACTAATTATGACTAAGTTCTGAAACCGAAAGTCTAAAATATTTGGACATTATGACTAAGTTCTCCCTTTGCAACAATGTTTTCAATTTTAATCCTTTAGTTTAATGTTCTTTCCTGTTTATAGTTTCCATATTTTTTACTAAATGGAATCAAAGTCGTCCCCTGCAGATGTGTTATATATTTGAAATATCCATACATAATGTTCCAGTGATTGGACTTTGTTACTTGAACTTTGAAGTTGAATTATTTATAAGTAAAGAAAACAATATTACCTTGTTCATCATTGTGTAAATTATGTTGAATTTCCTCAAGAAAAATACGACACCAATAGCGGCCAGTGACACACCGCCTGGTATCAAGTATTTTGTAAAAGCCGAGAATCCACTTTCTCTTTCTGCCATTGTCAAGCGATAAATGAATAATGATTTTAACAAATCACAAGCGGCTTTGGTGTTGAAAGCTAAAATCCGGTGTCACCCGGGTATTACCGGTGTCCTAATAAATATTTTGTTTTAGGTCATCCTCGAAAATAAGAGAAAATAAACGCATATAAATTACAAATTTAAAATGTATGAGCACCGATTAAACATGTATATTCTATTATTTTAATATTTATACCATAACGAAATTTTATCTTAAAAAAATGTATCGATTTCCTTTTCAACTCGACTTTTCCGTTTCGTTCCAAAACTTTTAATGCTCCATTAGTCAACACATATTTCCGGGTTGAGGCGATCCCTAGTTTTGCTGTGTAAAAAAGCAGAACCAAATGTTTCGGTCCCCAAACGTTTACTGTAAATATATAGGTAGGCCAGATAGATGACGATCATCAAAATGTATGTCACTAACATCCCAAGGATAGTTGAGGAAGATTATCCTCATAGTACAGGAAATAAAAAAGATTATCGCTTCGTTCTCAGTTTATTTCGTAATCGGATACTGTTGGCTGTTCCAAAAAAAAACTACACGAATTGTGAAATAGATCAATCAGATATTCCTGACAGTATTTAACAGTGAAGGACTCCAAGGAGTGACTTAAGACTTTTTCAAGTTATTGGCAGGTGTCACATGTTGCCATCAAACTCAGCCAGCTCGTCCCAAAGAAATAATAAAAACAATAAGTAGTAACGGCTTATACGAATGACTCGCTGATAATATCAGGATAAGATTAAATGGACCAGTACTGAAGTAGTGGTAGCTCTCACAAGAAATGGCATGATATAGTCAAAGAAAAAATAAGCGAGCAGAGCTCTAGATAAGGGGCGTTTTGCATGTTCTAAAATTCTTATTAGATCCTCTAAGTCTAACCCTATGTTGTGAGTACTCAAAATAATCATCTCAGTGAGATGATTCTTTTGAGTATCCACAGCATAGGGTTCACTTTAATAATAAGATAGAAATTGTGTGCATATCCCTCCTTATCTGGACCTCTGACGAGGTAAAACACCATGTAAACAAACAAATCCGCCAATCTCTATTTTACTTTGTATAAATACACATAACACCTGTCATCAGGCGGGTCATACATTGAGACAGACTCCAATCTGATAGTCTAACTCTTGAGTTACCTGCCCCTACTATTCCTTTAATATCTGTTATATCTGCAAAGCAGCATACACCAAAAGGGGCGGCATCCTTTGGACATAATTGCCAATTTTAATTTCTACCTAGATTGCCTCAGACGCAGGATAGGGGGGTAAGGCCTGGCCTGACTGATGTAAATAGTGACAGTTTGGCGATAGCTAGCATTTTAATCTTTACCACTTATAGAAAACGCTGTGGCAAAGGGAGAAATAGCTCATAACATTGACCAATTTCTTATTTCGCCAAAATGTTTTCAACTTGATTCTATAAGAATTCTTTCATTCATAGAGAGCTGTCAAATACATTTTGCTAAATCTGTTCATAGTCATCTCTTCTAGATTTGTTTTATGTGGGAGAGGTGGGTTAGAAAATATTTTAGTATTATTTTGTGAATGATCAAATTTGAATAATGAATCACAGTGAACAAATCACACTTTTAAAAAAAGAATATGATATTATGTTATATATATATAAAAAAAGCATAATAATTAATATCTTTTCTAGAGAGAGATTGTATTTGGAAATGAACTTGCCAGTGTTACAAAAGAACATTTAGAGAAGAAACATGCTGAACATAAGATACCTTGTAAACTATAGATGCACAGACACACTCTACTGAGATGAGGCTTGATGAAGAAGAAGTTCTGATCCGTGATGATTCGGGACTTCTACATGGCGGCGATTGCGAATCTTCATACCCAGTTAGACAAAATGGATGGTGTCAAAAACTTACAAGAACCCTTTCATTATCACTGGGTTTCTTTGTACTGGTAAGATTCGTTGTAATTACTAAACTGTCTTGGTAGGTGGGTTCAATAGTGACTATACACAAGTTTGGTTCCACCAGAGGTCTATCATAACAAATCGAGGGCTTGGCGTGAAACGGTTGTAACTAAAATTGGTATTTTTTTTACCAAGGTTATTCACCTCGCCATAAAGTCTTTATAAGCGTTAAATCATTTTTTTCTTGGTAAACAATGGAAATTTAGGTGCCATTGCTCGTTCTAAGCAATGGCACCTAAATTTGCATTGTTTACAAAGGGGTCAAAATTGCCCCTAAACCAGGGTTTTCAAAATAGGTTTTTAGTTACAACCGTTTCACACCAAGCCCTCGAAATGATATATCCGCACTCTCAATATCGTTACAAGTGGAGTATTGTGTTCCCTAGTCGATGTGTCAGTGTTTAGGATAAACCTATCGGTTGTACTGGTTATTTTACCCAGGAAGCATGGTATAATTGAAATATTGTTGAGAGCAGTGTAAAAGACCATTCAAACAACCTGTCATGATCCTCATGAATTTTTAGATCACCTGACCCAAAGGGTTAAGGTGATCTATTCTGATCACTCTCTGTCTGTTGCCTGTCCGTCCGTCGTTAACATTAAGCTTTAAACAACATTCTCCTAAACCACTATCTACTAGACCAATTTGTATCTACGGTAAAAATCTATTGAGAACTGTTGTTGCTGCTGCATCAGAAAGGGGGCAAAATAGCCAATCTTTAAAATTCTTCTTCTCTGTAAAATTCCAATAGAATTTGGTATATTTTATCCTTTTGGGTGACCCTCTACTAAAAAAAATTAAGCCACCCAGATTCGTTGAAAAAGGTGCAAAATGACAAAATTTAAAAATTATTATGAAAGTGCCCGTCTGATTTCAAGAAAATTGCATAAAATTCTTACTTCATTTGTCCTCTACTCTAATTTGTTCAACTCATTGATTGGGTTTTAAATCATTGAAACCAGGTGTCATCACACAAGGGGTAAAATTAACTTGAATAGCTTCAAAACTCCTACAATTCCATTGGACCGGAATGTTCCTATGTTGTTCAATTTTTGTTAAAGAAATACATTCTTTGGAGAACTTTGATTGCTGCATCATCTCAAAGTGAGAAAAATTACCAATCTCTAACATTCTTCTTCTCTAAAAATCCACTTGTCTGATTCCAAGATTATTTGATAGAAATGTTCCTTGAGCGATCCTCTATACTAACTGATCAAGCCATATTGGTTGGTTGAAAAACAGGGCAGCAGAAAAGGGGAAAATGACAAAACTTTATGATTCCACTCTTATTAAAGTTCTTGTCAGATTTCAAAATAATTTAGCAGAAATGTTCTGTTAATGACCCCTTACCTGTTTGGTTAAAAATTATTGCTGTTAGGTGGCCTCAGAATAGGGGTATATGAACTTTTAGCTTCACAGGAATGTTACTATTGTGGTCCTCTTTCAAATTCAAAGATTTAGTGCCTTATTACTGATAAGCCACCGATCAACTTTTCCGAGATATTTGCAGTTAAATATTTGCTACTATATTATCACACAGGTGATCAACATAGGGCCATCTTGGCCCGCCTGTTTTGAAATAGCTCAGCTAAGCTGCTCCACAGCTGATGAGATTATTGTATGATTATTGACAATTAAAGGAGTTAAAACATAATTTATCTAAGGGTTTGATTGATTAATTTGGGTTTAATATTGTTCTCAACAGTACTACAGTTATTACGGCAGCCAATTTACTTTACGATCTGTTTCCTGGCTTACTTGCACCAGTACGGCAGTACTCCACATAAAATTCTTTCAAGGCAACTTGCTGCCTCCCCACATTAGACTATTTAGCCCAACGGTGGGTGATGATTGACGCTGGTCACGATGATTTGTCTATCATCAGAAAGTATGAATATACCAACCGGGGTTAGAATTCATTATACCTGGATTGATAGGCCTTGTCATTACCGACTGAGTGGTACATTCCCAGTACATTCAAGGTCAAGGTTATGGGTTTCTTTTGGTCAATCATGGTGCAGATCATTTCAAGAGACCGGAGTGAAATTCATAGGAGTATGTTTGCTATACCTTAGCTTTTTCCAAAAAGATTGCTCTTTTATGTGCTCAATGTACTGCACTGAAAGACTCAACACCTTAAACTTGAGCTTAAATTGATTGGGAGACACTTTAACCTTTCCCACGTACAGCCAATCTGGAGCAGACAAAAAAATATGCAAAAATACAAAAATCTCAATAAATGAAAATAGTTATGATTATTAAAAAAGAGTTGAAAACATTGATTAAGAAGTAGGAATTATTCAATTTTCAAAAGTCGTTTATTGCAGAATGCGTCAGAATTTGTCTGCTAATGGGAAATGGAAGGTCAAAAGCACCAACTGCACCTTATTTGACAAACTCTTCAATTAGTGAGAGTGATCAATGTCCTACATGCAACAGCTCTTGTCATGAAAATAGATGAGTTTATTCTCACGCTGTACTTTATTGCCATCCATGCTTTTTGACGATATTGAAAGTCGTCAAGACCCCATTTCTTAACCCGTTACTTCATACAGACGCTTTTTGTAGACTTTTGAAAACATTGTGGCAAAAGAAGAAATTGCTCATGATGAATATTTTCCACTTTTAATCATTGGTTATCCATTCAAAATATGTTCAAATTCGTCTGCTGCAGATTTGTTGTATGTGAGAAAGGATTAACCATTAAAATGTTGTCTGCTTTCAAAACCTTAGATGGAAGACCTATAACATCCGGAAAGTTTGATTGATTGATTGATTGATTAGGGTTTAACGCCGTTTTCAATAATTGTTCAGTCATAGCACGGAGACCATTTCACCTACTTATGCGTTTCCTGGTTTTCCCACACCAGTACACCACACAACTGGCTGCTTTTTCACAATGACATAGACTGTTAAACAGACCATTGGTGAAAGACAAATGACGCATGTCACAATGACTTGTCAAACGTCGGAAAGAATTTTGGCTGAGCTTGGATTCAAACTCACAACCCCTTGATTGTCAGCCTGCATCGCTAACGACTGAGCTACCAAGGCTCGGACCGGAAAGTATTATTTGAAACTTTTGGAGTTGAAAACAATATGGTATACATAGAAATGTTAGCAATTTCTTCTTTTTGCCACTATATATATTCTAAAATCTTCTGCTGCCGAGGTGGCAAATATTGTCTGTGTCAGTGAACTAGTTAACAAACAACAACCCAGATTCTGTTTATAATTATAATATACATGTCTGAACATACATTACTCTGTTACAGGGTTTGTGCTTTGCAATACCAGGGCCGACGTTGCTCGATCTTGGGGATCGGGTAGAAGCCACCGTTGGTCAGATGATGATGATGTTTGCTGCGAGGTCCGCTGGCTACCTGCTCGGGGCCATTGCAGGGGGTGTGCTGTTTGACTGCTTCGACAAACAGCTCCTACTCTTCTGCACATTGTTGATATCATCTGTTGCCACAATTTCCATTCCTTGGAGTCTCACTTTGGTTGTCATGGCAACAATGTTTGGACTACAAGGGATAACAATGGGTGTCCTTGATACTGGTAACAATTCTTATATATATTATTCTATAATAGTATATAGTCATGGCTTAAACCAAGGTGCTACGAATGAAAACAGGTTTTTGCATGTATTCATGTTACGAAGCTTAGACATTTACAAACAGAAACTGTATGTTGATTTAACAGGTTCTAATAAGCTCCGTTTTCATAGCTTAATTTCTCTGAATTTTTCTATTAAATTATATATTGAATGTATTAGCAGAAACTATGTCAGACACATATGCTTACTAAGAAGTCTAACACTGGAAGGTATAAGATATATATGATCAGCGGTTTTGTCCAAAATGTCAGAGTTATATTGAGAATGAGGAACACTTCTTGTTTCATTGCACCATGTTCAACTATATAAGAGGAGTTCACATCAAACCGTTCTTTAAAGATGTACAATCACTTACATGTAAATATGTCTATAATCAAATAGAAAGGCAAAATTTATCTCAATACATTATCAACACTCTAAAACGGAGAAATCTTGAAATACCTAAATAATTAATCTTCCACTTGATTCATCATTGTAAAATATTCATGATTGTATGTTGTAATTTGGGCCAGAGGCCTATATTATTGTAATTACTGAATGATAAACTGTATAATTTTTACTTGGATGTTTTCAAAGTCATCTGATGTGGATTTATTGTATGTCGGAAAGGATTAAATTTCCTTGATTTGTCAAAAGAAGCGTTGTATCCAATAATAGTACATGTAGTAGCTTTAACCCTTTCCCTCATATGTCAATTCTGCATGTTTATCAAAAAATAGAAAATCTCTATAATTGAATGGATAACCTATGACTCAAAGTGGAAAACATTGTGACAAAAGGAGAAATTGCTGGTTTTGAGCAATTTCTTCTTTTGTCACTATGTTTTCAAAAAGCTGTCTGCTGGAGAGGCGTTAGAAAGCATCTATATGAGGGAAAGGGTTAAAATACTTCAATAATTCTATCCATTACTTATGTTAAAATATGGCTAAATATACCTTTCCTTCATTTTCGATGATAACAGTCTTGCTTATTGCGCAATATTGAAGCCTCAGATGTGGCTCAAACGATATCAACATTACTCCGAAAGTTGTCAGTAGCCTTTGAAGACATTTTATACCCCCTTCGAAGAAGAGGGGGTATATAGGGATCACTGTGTCGGTTTGTCGGTTTGTCTGTCTGTCTGTTGGTCGGTCGGAAGCCGTATTTTGTTGGGCCTATTTCTTACAAACCACTGGGTGGAATTCAATAAAATTATGATAACATGAAGTTTCTATACCAAGAGGAGATGTGCATATCCAAAAGGGGTTACAATTGCATGTTATTGCACAGAGTTTTTGCCCTTTTACTTATTAAGTAAGCCATATTTTGTCCGACCTATTTCTTTCAAACCACTGAGTGGAATTCAATAAAATTTTACATGAAGCTTCTATACCAATAGGAGATGTGCATATCCTAAAGGGGTTACAATTGCATGTTATTTTACAGAGTTATGGCCCTTTTACTTATTAAGTTATGGTGTAGGTCAAGGTGCTGTTTAGGGGGTATTTATCATCTTTAGTGATAGTTCTAGTTTGAGAAGTACTGGATCTTGAAAACCAGGAAACACATGGATATGGCAACTGGCTACTGTGATATGACTGAATTACTGTAGGAAAAGGGCAACTGTTTCCCTGATATGACATTTTTAGAGTTGTCTGGCTTGAATACATCTAAAGAAAATGAAATATTGATAACAGAAGGCATCAACTATAAATATGATACAAAGTTGTTTGAAATTTTTCCGTTTCTCACAATTGTTTATAAAAAAAATGACTGTTACAGTGGCCTCAAAAAACATCTGCATAATGGAGATGGTTAACCCTACATGCAGGTTCATTTTGATACATTTGCAGCAGACTAGCTTTGAGAACATTCTTGAAAAAGGAGCAAAATGCTTATTATGTTTTCAACTCTTTACAGTAATGAAACTTTCATTTATGGAGGTTTTCCTTTTTGATTTCCGAGATGTTTTCTAAGTCGTCTGCTACAGATTTGTAGCATGTGGGGGAAAGGATTGAACTCAATTTGAGTCATCATGTGCTAAACTCTGTGGAAGATTGAAACTTTTGATACAATGATCAGTTCATGATTTGTTTCTCTTTACATGCTTTGATCTTCTAATGTTTTACCCTTTCCCTCATACGACAATGCTGCAGCAGACGACTGAACATAATTTGTCAAATAATAAAAAAACTCTTTAATTGAGTGGATAACCTATGACTAAAAGTGGAAAACATTGTGGCAAAAGGAGAAATTGCTCGTTTTGAGCAATTTCTCCTTTTGTCACTATGTTTTCAAAAAGCCGTCTGCTGCAGAGGCGTCAGAAAGCGTCTATATGAGGGAAACGGTTAAGAGCTTAACCATTGCCAGGTTTTAATTTTATACAGATCTTTGTCTACTCTGTTAACCCTATTTATCATACAGACACTTTCTGAATGGAATTGAAAACATCGTGACAGGAGGAGAAATTGCTCAATTTAAAAATTATCTTTTCGATTATAGAGCTCTAGATAAGGGGCTTTTTGCATGTTCTGAAAACCTTATTTTACCCTATAACCCTATGATGTGGGTTCTCAAAAGAATACCCACATCATAGGGTTTGCTTGGATGAAAAGAGAGATATTGTGGGCAAAAGAGCTGTAAACACCTCCTTATCTGGACCTCTGGTGAAGTGCTTAAAACAAACAAAACAACACATTTTAAATAGCCAATATCAAAATAAAAAGGTTAATGCATGATTATGGGAATCTATTGTGATGGGACTTGTTCCTTCGGTGGAGTTCTGCCCTCGCAAGCTCGGGCAACTGGGCTGAAGGAACTTGTCCAACACAATATTTTCCCATATAGATGCAATAACCTATAATACTCGTAAGGATTTTCCATGTGTTGTCTATTTAATTGTTATATGTGTGTAACAGTTAACCCTTTCCCTCATATAGACACTTTCTGACGCCTCTGCAGCAGATGGCTTTTTGAAAACATAGTGACAAAAGAAGAAATTGCACAAAATGTGCAATTTCTCCTTTTGCCACAATGTTTTCAACTTTTTGTCATAGGTTATCCATTCAGTTATAGAGATTTTCTATTTTTTGACAAAATACGTTCAAAGTCATCTGCTGCAGAATTGCCGTATGAGGGAAAGGGTTAACAAATGACTTGTTTTCTAATTTTTGCAGGAGGAAACATATTCTGTATTCGACTATGGGGAAAGAAGAGTGGTCCCTACATACAGACCTTACACTTTGCCTTTGGGATAGGAGCTTTTATCGCCCCACTGCTAGCCACACCCTTCCTCTCACACGAGATGGTTACATACAACAGTTCCTTTCTAGAGGGTAACATACCTGTTTCACCGTTTTTGTTAGACAAGATGCGTCAGAATAGGTCGGTTAGATCTGACGATATATTTGATGAACTTGGAGATCCTGATCTTAGCGATTTATTCAATATTATAAATACTCACGATGCTAGGGTTGACCCTCATAGAGTAAGAAGGAATGATGATACAAATTCTGGGCAATCACCTCTTTCCTCGACCAAAACGACGACTACACAAGGAAACCTCGTAGAAGGCGACTCAAAAAATATAAATACTTCACTTACAGGTGGATTAAACAATACTTCCAATCAAAGTGAGGAAGAAGAACATAATATACAAAGTGCTAATAAAACTGATGGTAAAATACCTAGTACAGTTGTAACAAACATTAATGTCCCATCCACGAGTCAACCAGTTACAATTACTACATTTAGTAATGCGTCGTCTACAGTGCTACTAACAACAAGTACAAAAGCACCTAGTAAAGAAGCCCCAGTTGATCCAGGGGCAGGGAAAAAGCCCAGTGCTGCCACTGATAATGATCTGAAACCTAGTTTTACTGATGGTGAAAAGATGAGTTCTAAACTAGATAAGCATAAAAATGAGAAGGATACTGAGGGGGAAGAATTTCCAAACTCCCCTTCTGAACATGTGAATGTAACGGATACAACTGTCTCTACACCATCGGCAATTACTACTTTATCCGGACTTTCAAATATCTCAGTGTCAGCTTCATCTGTTAATGTTAGTAGAACAACTACAATATCTCTTAATATAAGTGCCGTTGATGTGGACGGTTCAGTAACATCCTCTGTCCCCTCTTCAGCAGTCAATGCATCAACAGCTGGAGTTACAAGTGCTACAAAGTCAACTTCAAACAGCCCATCTAGTGCTTCTCCAAATACAACTTTGCCAAAACAGCCGGTATCAACTACAACAGTTCAGACAATCACTTCTAACCTGTCGGGAAATAATTTTTCTGCACAGCCCACTGCCAGTACAGGCAAACCCACAAGAAACATGAAAACAACAGAGGTAAAGACATCCACAGCACCATCAGCACCAAGTACTACATCTACAATAAAGACAACAACAGAGACAACTACTACATCAACAAAGGGTACTACATCTACAATTAAAGCAACAACTACAACATCTGTCGCCCCTACTACCACCACTACAGAAAAAATAACTACTACACTTACTTCACATCCGAAAGAAGTCACTAATCAAATAACTCACTCAGCTGACAAGAAATTAGTTACATCCTCGCAACCTGATAATCCAGATGGAACTACTGTTCCTTCTCACGCAACTTCTACAATAGTCCCCATGTTGAACATGACAACAATAACAACCAACCCCTCTACTGTTACCAACAAATCATCTGAAAGTCCAAGTCCTTCACTTGTTACGGAGGCTTCGACGAAACCTTCAACAACTAAAGATACATTCTTGAATAATGCTATTCAAATCATCAAGCATATCTCAAGAATTCAGTTTGCATATTTAATAATAGGGGTAGTTTTATTCATAAACGCTTTGATATTCTTGGTTCTTTATTGTAAGGATAAAGGCCGTTTTTCGGCAACAAATGATGTAGATGAAATTCTCGCCGTGAGGAATATTGATGGATGTTATAGAAGTGTAATCACAGTACTGATGGGACTATTTCTGCTCTGTTATATGGGATTAGAGGTGACATATGGTGCTCTAGTAACGTCATTTGTGGTGGATTTCTTGCACTGGCCTAAAACCCAGGGGGCAACAGTGGCGGCAATATTTTGGGGATCTCTTGCGACTGGTCGGGGAGTCTCTATATTTATAGCAAGATGCTGCGGACCCGTTGTTATGTTAAGTATTGACCTTGTACTGATGGTCATTGGGGGTCTAGTGCTGGGTATTGGGTTGTATTTCTACACCAGGTTAATATGGTTAGGGACACTGATCCTTGGATTGGGGATGTCTTCTGTATTCCCAGCAAGCCTCTGCTGGGCGGAGAATTACATTCATTTGACGGGGAAAACAACGGCTATCTTTACTCTTGGCTCTGGCTTAGGGCAAATTATTTTCCCAACCGTAACTGGATATTTCTTTGAACGATATGAGAAAATTATTTTAATGCAGATTACTGCCGGAGTGAGTGTGTTATTGCTTTTATTATTCATTATTATTCAATGCTTTGCTTCACGATCGAGTCAGAAATTGTATGTTCAAGACAGAAATGGATTTTTACCGCTAGCCGATGAAGAAGAGGAGAATGTAGAATTAGATTTAATCCATTTTGATAAATCTGAGACGAGACGCAGAAGAGACAGACGAGCTAGAGGAGAAACTGAATATAAAACTCTTATTTCTGATTTAGATGATGACTAAATCAGAGACCTAGATTACAGGTGTATTTAACTTTGTGAAATCCTCATTTGACCTCCTATAATTATGCTTCAGTGTGCGCTATTAAAATCATTGCGACAGTATTCAGTGACACCATTCTTTTGAGTGTCACGAATATATATTGGGATTTTCTGCTAAATAAAAGAGATAATCTCAGAAAGAGGCCTGTTAACCCTTTCCCACATACATCAAATCTGCAGTGACACCATTCTTTTGAGTGTCAACAATATATATTGGGATTATTTGCTAAATAAGAGAGATAATCTCTGAAAGAGGCCTGTTAACCCTTTCCCACATACATCAAATCTCAGTAGATGACTAAAAACATCTGGGTTGAAATATTGAAAAATCTCTATAAATGAAAGTATGTTTAATCATTGAATTGAGTTGAAAGCATAGTTGCCAAAGAGCAATTTTGTCTTAAACAACAATGTTTTCAAAAGTCGTTTGCTTAAGATGTGTAAAAATGCATCTACAAGTGGGAAAGGGTTAACTCCTGCTGATATAGACCTGGTGCATCAAATATGCAGCCGATGACTGAAACCATTTGGGTTCAAAAATGGAACTGTCTTTCACAATTACACTTTCATTCATGATTTATAAAGTTTTTTCCATATTTTTGTCTACATCTTAAATTTTGTCTGCTGCAGAACTGATTTTCATGTACATGAATGAGAGAAAAGGGATATATTTTTAATTAAAACTCTTCCACTTGTAGACACATTGTTTTGCATCTGCAGCAGATAACTATTGAAAACATTTGTTATTCAATAATTACAATTTCTCTCAGAGAGATCTATTTACATTTTAAAATAGGTGCTTTCAAAGTTATCTGCTGCTGATTTGTTGATGTGTAAAAGGTTAAAACTAAAGGAATTTCATCGCAGCCATACATTTTGTTTTATCATGTTTGATGTTCAGAGTTTATTCAACAGGAGAGCTGGGTGAAAATATAATCTGAATTTCAAACATGAAAACATTGTAGCCAAAGGAAAAACTGCTCATAACAAGCAATTTTCATTAATTATAGAAAAGATGTAAAGTTCTCTGGGAAAAAGACATTGTATTTCTCCTTTTCCTATCATATCAAATGTTTTTGTTTTAGAGCAATTGCTAACCCTATTATGGCATACATTAAATCTGCAGCAGACAACTTTGAAATCATCTAGAAGAGCTCTAGATAAGGGACGTTTTGCATGTTCTAAAATCCTTATTTGACCCTCCAACCCTATGTTGTGGGTACTTAAAATAATCGTACGATTCTTTTAAGTACCACAATATAGGGTTTGCTTTGATAAAAAGAGAGTAATTGTTCGAAAAAGAGCTGAATACCGCTCCTTATTTGGACCTCTGTCTAGGCAAGAATATGGAAAATCTTGTAAATGAGAGTATGATTATTGAATAGAGTTTAAAAATAAGACATTGTGACAAAAAAAATCATCTGTTGCCAATGCATCTTAATCAAGTTATTGTCGGAAATGGTTAACCCTTTCCCTCAGAATGATACATTTTGACACTTTTACAGTTGACAACTATTGAAAAGATTGTGTCAAAAGGAGACATCACTCATAATCAGTAATTTCTCCATTTACCACAATTTGTTCAACCATTTTCAATTGATATACCCTCATTTATAGAGATATTTTCGTATGTTTGCCAAGATGTTTTCAAAGTCGTCTGCTGCAGATTTTTTTATAAATGGGAAAGGGTTATTGTTACTAAATTGTAGGTTACAGAAGTCTGTTTGGCTCTTATCTACAATGACCTTGACCTTTTTGTTGTGTTCATAGGCTTTATGCGTCTTACTGGCCATTGATTTATTGATTTACTGATTGAATGGGGTTTAAACTTTAACGTCGTTTTCAACAATTATTCAGTCATATGGAGGTGGTGGCCAGTTCACCTACTCATGTGTTTCCTGTTCTTTACATGGGAAACATGTGTATTGTGTTCAACTTTTGTCTTTATGGAAAGGAATACTTAACGCTGTAAAGGGTTGTCTTTTATGCAATAAAAAGAAAATATTTATTTAATGATTTTAAGAAAAAAATGTTAATGGTTGTACTAGGTACTATGTATGTCCTTCATCTAATATGCATTCACACTGTTATTACGCATACGCATCAGACAACTTTAGAAAATGAGGAATTGCTCATAATGATTTCTTCATTCATTATATTTTTGCCTGTATGTTTTCAAAAGTTGTTTGCTGCAGGTTTTTGGTGTGTGTGGATACTAGGGTTATCTCAATGTGTTCACAAAAGTGAGGACATATAATCATCTTGTAGATCTGATAAGAATTTTTGTTTTATTTAACCCTTTCCTACCGCATACAACAATTGTGAAGCAGACACATTTGAAAACATATAGATAAAAATCCAGAAAATCTGTATAAAATAAAGTTTGATTATCAAATAAGAGTTGAAAACATTGTGGCAACAGGAGAAAGTGTTCATTATGAGCAAGTCCTTCCTTTTTGCCTCACTTTTTTTTTTAACCCTTTCCCTCATATTGACGCCTCTGCAGCAGACGGCTTTTTGAAAACATAGTGACAAAAGAAGAAATTGCACAAAACGTGCAATTTCTCCTTTTGCCACAATGTTATCCACTTTTTGTCATAGGTTATCCTTTTAATTATGGAGATTTTCTATTTTTTGACATAATACGTTCAAAGTCGTCTGCTGCAGAATTGCCGTATGAGGGGAAGGGTTAAATTGTTTGCTGCAGATGTTTCAAAATGTGTGATAATGTGTGAAAGGGTTTAGACGTATGTAAACTGTTGAAGACTTGTATTTTAGCAAGTATATAAATGAAGTTTGATGATGGTTGCAATATCAAAATGATAATTTCAGCCGAAATAAAAACTATTTGAATTAAAAAAAAAATTAACCCTTTTCCACACACAGATACATTCTGACACATCTGCAGTAGAAGACTTTTGACAACATTGTGACAAACGGAGAAATTGCTCTATTTAATAATTGAACTCTCATTTATGGAGAATTTTCAAATATTTGCCAGGATGCTTTAAAAGTCATCTGCTGCAGGATTGGTGTATGTGGGCAAAGGGTAAAAAGAGTGAATTGCAATGTAGTTGTTCACATCTCCTCATTTTGATATGTTAAGGTTGCGGTTTCAGGCCTGATTGGGCTCCACTGTTTATTTTATTGTTTTTGAAATTCAAGCAATTACAAATTTTATCTATATATATATATATAGCTTTATTTTATGTTAACAAATGGTTGCTTATTGTCTGCCATATAGATTTGTGTAGGCATAATTGTATGAAAAACATTTTACCAATTCTCAGATGACCATATAGTATTAAACTATGAAAAGAGTTCATAGGTATAGCTATTAAAATATTCATGAATTGTACCTGTTCAAAGCTATAACTTTTTCAATGATCGTGTCTTGTATCAGTTCATACTATAGCCTTCGCAATATTATTGTAATATACCAGTTCATACTATAGCTTTTGCAATATTTGTGTATGATACCAGTTCATAGCTAAAGCTTTTACAAAGTTTGTGTCTTGTATCAGTTCATAGCTATAGCTTTTGCAATGTTCATAGCTGTAGTTTTTGCAATGTTCCTGTATTATACCAGTTCATAGCTATAGATTTTGCAATGTTCATTTATTATACCAGTCCATGGCTATAGATTTTGCAATGTTTATGTATTGTATCAGTTCATAGCTATATATTTTGCAATGTTTGTGTATTGTACCAGTTCATATCTTTAGCTTTTGCAATGTTCGTTTATTATACCATTTCATGGCTATAGCTTTTGCAATGTTCAAGAATTTTACCAGTTTGTAGCTGTAAATGTTCCAAAATTCATGTACATGTACTATACAAGTTCATAGATCTAGCTTTTGCAATATTAATGTTTTATACCAGCTCATAGCTATAGCTTTTACAATGTTCATGTATTGTACCAGTTCATTGCTATAGCTTTTGCAATATTCATGTATTTTACCAGTTCATAAATACAGCATTTGCAATGTTCATGTATTATACATGTACCAGTTTATACCTATACCTTTAAAAATGTTCATTTATTATACCAGTTTATGAATATAGCTTTTACAATCTTCATTTATTATACCAGTTTATTGCTATAGCTTTTGCAATATTTGTCTATTGTACCTGTTGATAGTTATAGCTTTTGCAATGTTCGTGTATTGTACCAGTACGTAAATATAGCTTTTGCAATGTTTTATATTGTACCAGTAAAATATATAGTTTTTGAAATATTTGTGTATTGTACCATTTCATAGCTATAGCTTTAGCAACGTTCATGTATTGTACAAGTTTGTAGCTGTAAATGTTGCAATATGCTTGTATTGTACCAGTTCATAGCTAAAGCTTTTGAAATGTACATGTATTATACCAGTTTATAGCTATATATTTTACAATGTTCATGTATTGTACAAGTTAAAAGCGAAAGTTTTTGAAATGTTAGTGTATTGTACTAGTTAAAAGCTTATGCTTTTGAAGTGTACATGTATTATACCAGTTGATAGCTAAAGCTTTTGAAATGTTCTTGTATTGTACCAGTTCATAGCTATAGCTTTTGCAATGTTCATTTACAGTGCTGTTCATGATATTTCTGTTCATGACATTTCTACGCATGTAGTGAAGTCTTTCAATGCCATGTGATGTGATTTATTTCAGATATCAGAATTAAATTTTCTTGTTCATAAATATGTCTCCAATAGATTTTCTTTAAGAACAAAACCATAAAGATAAAGTCAATGACGCATGTCGTGTTTACAGGGAACTGGATTGAAGGTAATCTTTATTCCAAACTAGATTGACCTATTGAAATGTCGACAACAGACTATGTTTTCCCTATTACAAACAACATTTCGCGCCTTAGTTGCAGACGACATTTAAAAACATTGGCACGTTTTTTACCTCGACTTTTGAAAAAAACGAGAGCTATTGTCATGACCCTGGCGTCGTCGTCGTCGTCGGCGGCGGCGGCGGCGTGGTCGTCCGGTTAAGGTTTTTTGTTTAGCTCATTTTTTTTCTTCTGTTTTCTCCCTATCAGTTGAGCGTCTGTGCCGTACGCAGTGCTTCTGTTCTATTTTAATGTTAACGACTCTAAAAATATGCCATTTTATGTAAACGGTTAGAAAAACAAACATTGCATGCCGTGAGGATTTGTTTGTATGGTATTTTATGCCGCTTTCGACACGTTTTCAGATGTATCACAACATTACCTTGGTAAGTTACCGGTACTACTGGTCGGTTTATCTTGACACCAGTAGGTCGGTCTAGATGCTTCCCCCACACTCCTGAGCGCCAATGTAGGAACGTCGCTTATACCAATTTTAAAGTATTTGGTAAGACCCGGTCGGGAATTAAACCTGCAACCTCCCGCACCTGAGACGGACGCTCTACGAATACACCATCGAGGAGGTATCAAATCATGTAAACAGTAAGGAAAACAAACATTGCATTCTGTGTTGAGTGACACGATTATGATATAAATTACTTATTTTGTTGGGGTTTTACGGGTTTTTTAACATTATTTCAGTTATATCATGGCGACAGTTCACTTATTCATGATCCATGGGTAAACAAACCAGTACTAGGCTAGGAATTGTGCCTTGCCCAAGAGCACTCAAACATGACCACAGCGCCGCGACTGAGGATCGAACCCGGGACGCCCGGTTCCAAACCCCCGACGTTAATCACTCGATCAATTATGATATAAAGTCATAGAATACCCAGTTGACATGCAGTGCCCTAACACTTAAATTATTGGTCAATCAGGTTGATTCATTGGTTGTTTAGTGTTTTACACGGCTTTCAACACTTCAGTTATATCACGGAGTTGTTTGGGTAAGTTACATACTGGTCCATTTATGTTAACGTCAGTCAGTCGCAATGCTACGTCCGCAACCCTGGGCGCCAAGGAGGGCAGCCATACCTCCATTTTTTATTATGATCACACATCTTTTTAAATTGAGAATGTTGACATAATTTTTAGAATGTTTGTCATTGTAATTGACTTTGTGGTATGACACCAGTAAGTCGGTCTAGATGCTACCCGCACAATCCTAAGCGCCAATGTAAGAACGTCGCTAATACCAATTTTAAAGTATTTGGTAAGACCCGGTCGGGGATTAAACCCGCAACTTCCCGCACCTGAGACGGACGATCTACGACTACACCATCGAGGAGGTTTATATGTCAACGGTAAGGAAAACAAACATTGCATGCCGTTTTGAGTGACACAATTTGATCCGATCAATTATGGTATAAAGTCATAGAATACTCAGTTGACATGACGTGCCCTAACACGTACATTATTGTTCAATCTGGTTGGTTGATTGATTGATTGTTTAGTGTTTTGTGCCGATTTCAACACATTTTCAGTTATATCACGGTGTTTTTTTACGTAAGTTACAAGAACTGCTGGTGCATTTATCTTGACACCAGTCAGTCAGTCAGTCAGTCGAAATGCTAACCCTTGAACCCTGATCGCCAAGGAGTGCAGCCATACCTCTATCTTAGCTCACTTGAGCGCGAAGGGTTTAAGGTTGTAATCACATTTTGTCCATCGTCATGCGATGTGCGTCATTTATTGACAACAATTGCCTTTCGAACACTACCGGCAACATTTTGTACCCAATCTCATGAACGTTTATCATGAATATGGGTCTTTTCCGGTCAAAAGCTACGTCACTAGACCAAATTGAAGGAAACTCTTTTCAACATTTTGGAAGCCATATTTTTTAGTTGACATTTTGTCAGAATGATTGTCTTGCTGATATCTTGGCGAAATTCGATAATTGGTCAAAAACAAGGTCAAAAGGCCAAATTGAAGGGAAATCTTGTTAACACTAATACTAGATTAACTGACCGCAAAATGAGTCATTGTGATATGACCCGGCCGGGGATCGAACCCGCACCGACGCGGACGCTCTACCACTACACCACTGAGGCAGTCCCTGGTTAACCAGGAGTCCGAGTGATAAGCAGGAGGGGGATTGAGACGGAGTATCCCGGGTTCGATTCCCACTCCACACAGAGATCCGCTCTTGCAAGGCACTGTCACCAGCATACTACTGGATCGTCACTAATCGATTACGAATACTTGTTATTTTGCAGTGATAAAACTGAAATACGGCTATAAATGGTATATCTCGCTATAAACCAACATAAAACATTGGTCAATCGGATCACCTTGGTGAACCACGTACAACAAATCTACAGCAGACGAGTTTCAAAACAACTTTCTAAATATGTAAAATCTCTATAAATTAAGATTTGATTATTGAATACAGTTAAAACATTGTGGTAAATGGATAAATTTCTCATCATGAGCAATTTCTTCTTTTGTCACAATGTTTTCAAATGGCGTCAAGCTGGAACTGGATGTGGCAAAGGGTTAGACTAGGTGTTTTATATACAGTACATGTATTTTCATTATCAGGTTTGGGATAAACTACACACCTTTTACATTTGTTAACATATGTATCTTAAATAATTTCACAAAGGTCGGGATCAGGTCAAAAGTGTTCAATAATAGCTAGCTCATTTTAGACTGATCTGGGTTCGATACACTACGCAGAGTCCATACTGATGGATTTCTCGTCGGACGGCTCATTTGTTTTAACGAATTTTGGGGAAAATTGTCCGTTAATAAGTAAGTTCCATCATTATTCTCAAGTTTCGCATAAACAGCTTTGTCAAGCGGTTTTTAAACATAATTTCCAGTGGCGTAGCTCCCTGTAGGCACGTACCTACACATTTTTTTCTAAAAATGCCCCCAAAATACAGCTGCGGCGATACACATCTGCGTAATGTATCGACCAGATAAGCCTGCGCTATCCGCGCAGACTGATCCGGCCGACACATTTCGTCTAAGGGGGGATAGATAGAGTAGCGATTCCTGAAACAGAAAATCAATGGGAGGCGAAAAGTGTATATCCGGGTAGGCCTGTGTGTCATGCTTAGGCTGATCCGGTCGATACTTTACGCAGAGTCCACAATGTCGATTTTCTCACGAGACGGCCTACACATTGATTATTGCCAAGCTACGCCCCTGATTTCCCATGGACTTCTAACCATATACCCCTACAATAAATCTGCATGTGGGAAAGGTCAAAGAATTGCAAAATTGTATTGCAACATAAATCGCGACTCCATTTTTACAAACGAATTTGACGGTGTTATAATGTACACCTTATTTAAAGGGCAACATAGTCTGCTTTTGTTGATAAGTACGTGTGGCATGAGCCAACAATGGCGACTAGATTGGTTACCTCCCCTTTATTTATTATTTGTTTTTATTTACCCTCGCCGTGCAGAATTAATTATTTGGCGAGCAGACAAAGTTAGATACAAGGGAGTCCGGGTGCGATACCCTAGCTCTTTCCGAACAGACCCCTTGTTCTTTTACGTGCCCGGTGTATAGCACCGATACACGCGAGGTTATTTTTCCTGGAAAGGACCAGTACTTAACCTCTAGTTGAGTGGGGGACGCTTAAAAGCACCCCTCAAATTTCAAGAACCCGGACCGGGATTTGAACCCCAGACCTCTGGACTACCCCGCCACTCTTACCTCCCCTTATATATCGTTATCGCATATATATTTTAACCCTTTCAGCGCCGAATTGTTTAAAGTAGACTCTTCCATGTTCAAACACGGACGACTCTATTTTCATGGTATAGGATTTTTGGAATATTTTTATTTATAACTCACAGCCAAACAATGCAGGTTTCAGGTGAGACAGCTCGTTACGAGCTGACTCACCTGAATCTGCATTGTTTGCAAAAATCTCAATATTGCCTTTGGCGCCGAAAGAGTTAAATTCATTAGATTTTCGTGACCGATACAACTCGATATTTGGAAGCGGTACATAAGGGATGAAGCAAACTTCCTGCGTACTTTTAAAGATAAAACTGGGATGGTCCACTAAAAATGGATGCCACGATACACCACCATGTTTTCAGCAGAAATGTAACTAATTTCGAAGGAAGTGCTAATTGATCCGTTCCCGTTTTGAACTGTAGAAAAACATTTGTGACACCAGGGGGTATGTATATATATACATATCTACAACAATAGAATAAGATACCTAATTGATATATGAGACGTTCCACGAGAAAACCAACATTGTGGACTCTGCGTGAAGTATCGACCCTAAGCGCAGACTAACCCGGACATACTTTTTTCGACTTCTGTGGATTTTCTGTTTCGGTAATCATTACTCTATCACCCTGAAACGGAAGGTGTCGTCCCGGATAAGCATGATCTGGGTCGATACATTTCGCAGAGTCCATAATGTTGGTTTTCTCGTGGGACGGCTTAATTATGTATCAGGTTCAATCGAAACTATTGTAGGCGTAGACACATCCGGTCCTGCACAGTGATTTCGTAACTCAGACGAGAAAGATAATAACATTGTCTTAACTCTTTCAGCGCCAAAGGCAATATTAAGTTTTTCGCAAACAATACTGATTCATGTGACTCAGCTCGTAACGAGCTGTCTCACCTGAAATCAGCATCGTTTGCTTTTTAGTTATCAAAATAGTCCAAACTGTAATTACATGAGAAATTGAGACGCCCGATTTTTAACATGGAAGAGTCTACTTTAAACAATTCGGCGCTGAAAGAGTTAAATCCTTTCCCAAAATTCATGAAATTTAAAGCATATGAGAAAAAAATCAAACTCAAAAGAAAAACTTCGAAAGATCTCTAGCAACGAAAGTGTTATTATTGAATAGCAATAAAAACATTGTGCTAACAGGAAAGACTGCTCATCATGAACACGTTCTCCTTTTGTCGCTATGATTTCAAAAGTCGTCCGCTGCAAACCTGTCGCATAGCGATTGTATGTGGGAAAGGGGTTAACGCCTTATCAATTGGTCGACACATTTTATAGAACAAAACACAGACGTTGGAAAGAGTCGGTGACCCTTTTAAAATGCTGAAACATGTGCTTTTAATGTTGGCGACTTTTCAACAATGGACGCTAATACAAGGCAAGCACGTTTAACATTAGTGTATCATGTGTGGAATTAAAGGCGTATGCTACAGTTTTTTCACAAAACAATTGCCAATCATAGAATTTCGTTATTCTTTGTATTGTATTAGTACATACTTAAAAAGAAAAAAAATAGATTAATAATCGATCTAAAAAAAATATATTGGCCTTTCAATGACATGACCAAATTCATCAAAGGCACAAATATAGGCATTTTGGCCGAAAACCTAAAACACACAAGAAAATTGAAATGAAAACTACAAATCATATTAAAGTTCAAAAATAACTTTATATATAGAATGTTAATCAATATGAAAAAGGATGTTTTGAGAAAAAAAGGAAAAAGAATATATTAAGCTGTTTTTCAAGGTCAAAATTGTGTCACATTTTACCCCCGAAAAAGTTAAAATCATTGAAATTTTCTTTTCTACATAATAGCATTTTCTGTAATTATACATTAACACTAAACATCGTTCACTTTAATAAAAAATGCAAAAATAAATATAGGTCACCGTACTCATTTTAGAGTAAAGGGACTTTTTCCTTGCTTTTTCTTGCGTTTTCTTGCGTTTTCTTAGAAATACAGCAGTTTTGCTTTTAAAAAAGGCCGTGCTTCAAGGACAAAGTCGATTTATCAGAAAAGGAGTATGGTGACCTATCTTTTTTTTTTTGCTTTTTTTATTAAAGTGAACCGTTCAGTGTTTATGGATACTTACAGAAAATTATATTATGTAGAATGGAAAATTCCTTGAAAAATGGTATGATTTTAACTTTTTCAGGGGTAAAATGTGACACCATTTGGACCTTGAAAAAACAGCTTAATATATTTTTGTTCATATTTTTCTCACAAATTCTCTTTACATATTGATTTAAATTCTATATATAAAGTTATATATGAACTTAAATATGATTTGTAGTTTTCATTTATTTTTTTATGTGCTTTAGGTTTTCGGCCAAAATGCCTATATTTCTGCCTTTGATGAAATTGGTCATGTCATTGACAGACAAGTATATTTTTTTTTAAATCGATAACATATATTTTGTGTTTCTTATTTCAACTAGTTATTGTATGAACTAACAAAATACAAAGAAAAAAGAAATTCTGTGATAGGTAATTTTTTTGATAAATAACTTAAGCCTTTAAGTGTTTGTTTAAAGTACGGTCGATTCCGCTGAAAAATTGTTGACATTTTGCATATGTGTGTTCAATCGTTGATTCATACACTTTATCATTAGTTACCATTGGCCAATTGCGATGACTTGATAGATTGGGGTTTAACGCCATTTTCAATATTTGTTCAGTCATATATAGGGGGCCAGACACTCATACGTCTCCTGGTGTTCTCACCCAATGCTTTTCCACATAGACTGTCAAACGTCGAAAAGAATGTTGCGAACTAACAACCCTTGGATTAACAGCCCGCGTCGCTACCGACTGAGCTACCGTGGCTCGGTAAAACTCAATAGCAAGCAAGTTATAAGAATCACGGATACTAGTGAGCTGTTTACGATACATTTTATTCAACAAGAATGCTTTGTTATGACAATAGTTGTTTCAAGTTACGGAACTAAACATATTTTATTGATGTACATGAAAGGTCTTTTATTATATTTGAGCAGCGTCTAGACGTGGCTCTCCGTAATTGTACCATATAACTAATTATGCTTGCTAAAAAGTTCACATATAACTAATTATGCTTGCTAAAAAGTTCACATATAACTAATTATGCTTGCTAAAAAGTTCACGGCGAGGGTAAATAAATTCAATTCAGTCTGAACAGTGTAGATCTTGATCAGATTGTCCCGATGTACAAACTGATTTGGATGTATACTATTCACAAAAATTAACTTTTTGTCATGCGCTGGCTCATAAAAAACATTTTTTTTTTATCCTCAGGTCAAAGCCGTCAGTGTTTTGAATGCACAAATATCCCAAGCATTTCACTATGCAAGACTACCACCACATGCACTACAGATCAGGTAATTGATACATTCATTGTAACTCTATCAACTAGGCCTCCATCCCCAACAGTAGAAGGTGTTGTTTGATTGCTTTATGTTTTACATCGTTTTTAACAAATTTTCAGTTATATCACGGCAATTCCTGGTTGAATTACCAGTACTACTGGACCATTTATCCTGACACATGCCTGTCAGTCGTAATGCTAAACCCGCAACGCTGAAAGCCAAGGAGGGCAACCATTACAACCATTTTTAAAGTCTTCGAAGGTTTGGAAATGTCTATCACAACACCGTTACACATGCATTGTAATGATACATGACGGCGACGGATTTGGAATCTGTTAACGTAATAGTCATATTGAGCAATTGCATATCTACGTCTACAGTTGTAGGTTTAATACATGCATACAATGGCGTGTCGAGCTGCGATACTTCAGTCAGTAACTTTTAAAGCTTTCGATCCAGAAAGCGTTCTTCTCGACGATTGACAAAAAGCATTTAAGCCGTCTCGCGAGAAAACCTTCATTAAGGCCTCTGCGTTATGTATCGACCCAGTCCGCGCAGAATGATCCGGGCCGACACATTCCGTCTCAGGGGAATAAAGGTATAGAGTAATGATTCCTGAAACAGAACATACACAGGGGCGAAAAGTGTCAATCCGGTAAGCCTGCGTGGCATGCTTAGACTGATCCGGTCGATACCTTACGCAGAGTCCATAGTGTTGGTTTTCTCGCGGGATGGCTCATTTGTTGGTACAATGTAGGTAGCTAAATAATCCGGGAATAATAGTGTCTCTACAACTGGTACGTCTGATCTTGCGTAAAACAGCAAACCATTATAGACTTGCATTACTATATGAGGGTTGAGATGTTATAACTATTGCTGATAAAAAGGTTGACAACTCTCAACATGGTAATCGAACAATATATATTTGAACAATGTAAACGGAGACATTGAAATGTTCAACAGGTTCCAAATCCGTATTATCAGTTATATCACGTCGTTTTCAGGGCGCAAATGACTGTAAAGATTTCTACCTTTTGTAAAATCTTGGTTATGACCCGACCGCGGATTGAACCCTGTTATCTCGCTTAGAAGACAGACGAATCAAAGAAGGCTACCATTTGATCATGAAATTGAAGTTCTAAAACTGTTCTGGTGTCTCAGACAAATTGAGGATACACCCTTTCCTGAAGACAACACATCTGCAGCAGACGACGTTGAAAGCACATTGGCATGACTACGAAATCTCTCTGTAAATGTAAGTTGGATCAGTGAATAGAGTTGAAAAATTGTGTCGGAAGGAAAAATTGCTTATCACGAGCAATTTCTCTTTTGCCAAATATTTTCAAAAGTCGTCTGCTGAGGTAGTCTCTCCGGTATCTTACGCTGTTTAAAGTTCTGTATCAACAGCACACATTTTCATCGAAACCCGACCTAAACTTAACACACTCGTAAATAGATCTGATGACTGCCCGATACAGGTCGTCTCAGATTGACCTTTACACCAGCCAATCAAACTGTCGCTTACCAAATCCTTTGGTATAACACAGGTAAGACAATCTTTATGAATAAACGATATAGAGAAACGGTGATTCTCGACTGTTACGATTGTATAGTACTGGCATATGTTGTATCGTGCGATTACATTGGACATAAAGACAGAGCCGATGCTCATTAATAGGTCAATTCGAGACGACCTTTCATGCGGTATAGTCAGATCCAAAATACATTCAGCGAAGTATGCTGGTCTGATTTTAATGAGAATGTGTCCAAAGCAGACAACATTGTAAATATCATATGATGTAATATAAACCATGAAACAATTTCGTCACAAGTGACGTGTTTCTCATTCCAGGCCTGCTTTATTGAACAGTCAGTAACTTCTAGCGGAAGGGTTGTTTATGACGCAGGATGCCTTTCTACTGAGGTATGTTGTTCTTGTGTCGCCGGTATATGAGCCAATGCACGAGACAATGTGCAAGTTGGCATTTCTGAACGGTTAGTTTGTTTCATTGGGATTCTTTCGCCGTTTCAACATTATTTCACGACGACAGGTCAATTCTTATTAACTCTTCTTTCAGCGCCAAAGGCAATATTGAGCTTTTTACAATCAACACTGATTCAGGTGAGTCAGCTCGTAACGAGCTGTCTCACCTGAAATCAGCATTGTTTGCCTTGTAGTTATCCAAACATTCCAAAACTCTTATATCATATGAAATAGAGTCGCCCGACTTTGAACATGGAAGAGTCCACTTCAAACAATTCGGCACTGAAAGAGTTAATGATCCCAGGGTAAACAACCAAGTACTAGGCTAGGAAATGGTCCTTGCCCACCATGGGCAATCCACCATGACCGCCTCGATTGTGGATCGAACCCGGGACAACCGGTTCCAAATCCCGTACGCTAATCGTTTCTTACCTTCCCGTTATTTCTGACCAGTATATGCCAATAAATATATTTGTGATTGTCCACCTGCTCAGTCTTATCAGAGTCTACACACGTTGACATATTCGTCTAACAGTATTGTGTACGTAATATGTGAACAGTGTTTATCTTGATCACACTGGCGCGGATGCACATATGCCCTACTGATCTGGAGCTACATATGTATTGTTCACACAATCTCTAACTTGAACCTTTTCCCATGCATGGGCTCATTTTAAGCTTAGTACCGAATAATGCCACACACATGAATTATGGCTAAGTCTGATCATAATCTTCCCTGTTCGCCATCTAGTACACATATCCAAGAGGTCGCTGGAGAGAGAACTGTTACGATCAAAATTTGGATTTTATCATTAACCTGGGTCCAATTCCACCAACCTTACTTAGCGCTAAGTAATACTTTAAAAATAGGCATATTTTAAAGTTCGGTTCATCATTTTTGTTCCGTAATAAAAATGCCAAACTATTTCATTTCTTAACAAGGATTGTCCTTAACTCTTTCAGCGCCAAAGACAATATTTAGCTTTTTGCAAACAATACTGATTCAGGTGAGTCAGCTCGTAACGAGCTGTCTCACCTGAAATCAGCATTGTTTGCCTTTTAGTTATAAAAATAGTCCAAACTTTTATTACATGAGCAATGGAGACGCCCGATTTTGAACATGGAAGAGTCTACTTTTAACAATTCGGCGCTGAAAGAGTTAACAAGTATTGTTAGTCAGAAAGGTAATTATTTATGTCAACTAAGTCATTTACTTAAGTACATTCGCCCATTCATGTGTTACAAAATATAAGGGGGTAAAAGATGAGTTAGGTAAATTGAATTGGACACTACACATTTTTCGGTGCAAATGCAAGCAGATTGTCATGCGCAAATCAAACAAGGCGGATTAAAATTCCGTATTTGACTAAACAATGTCCAATACCGTACCAACTATGGTAATGGTACATCTTTCACGCTTAGGACTATGATTGACTTATTGGTGTCAGGACCAGTAGTAATGGTAACATACCCAGGAAACGCCATGGTAAAACTGAACCATTGTAGAAAGCGGCTTAAAACACCATTATAGCTATGTCAAAATGTGATTAATGGCATAGGAGACACGTCGTCAGTTTATTACTAAGAGAGTATTTATATATTAAGACAGTTTAATGATCATTACGTGTCGGAATACTGCCAATAAGGTTTACTTTGTATTGTGGAAATACCCAATAAATAACGGATCCATACACGAATTAAGGAATTCATTATGTATTACCCGTCTGGTATCGCCCAATAAATCACGTATTTATACGCAGACTTCAGCGTACGTCTGGTTCCCGTGATTGAAGAACCATCTGAACTGTAAGACATAGCTTGATCAATGATGGCGCAGAACGAACTCGGAAACTGTCCGCCTACCTAGCTATATTAGATATACTTATAGTACATTTGAGCGTTGCTCAAGGATTTGCTTTTGTTTGTTTTTTACGCCTTTTTCAACAATTTTCCAGTTATTTCACGGCGTTTACTATGTAAGTTACCAGTTATTCCGGTCCATTTATCCCGATTCATGCGAGTAAGTCGTTATGCTTACATCACAATCCTGAGGGCCAAGATAACCAATTTTAACGTCTTAATTGGCATGGAATCGAACCCTACACCACCGAGGTGGAAAACTAAACCAAATAATCAACGTGTGTCAGATGTTTCATTAAACCTTCTTTGATTAATAATTGGCGTACAGTATAGAGTCAGACCTAGATCGTTGATCTAGATACACACTGGCCGTACGTAATTGCCGTATGGACTGTATATGCGCAGTTTGATCTGGAGCTGCACTGTTAACTAATACATCGAAGGAGCATACAATGAAAGATTACACGTAGTATGGTTGTGCAAACTGTACGTTTACTTCTCTTGTCAAAGGTTATCTAATGTTGGTTACTGCAAAGTAAGGATTCATATACTGACGAGGATGATGTAGTTAACCCTTTTAGCTCATACGACAATTCTGCAGCAGACGACTTTGAACATATTTTGTCAAAAATAGAAAGTCTCTATAATTGAATGGATAACCTACGACTAAAAGTGGAAAACATTGTGGCAAAAGAATAAATTGCACGTTTTGAGAAATTTCTTCTTTTGTCACTATGTTTTCAAAAAGCCGTCTGCTGCAGAGGCGTCAGAAAGCGTCTATATGAGTGAACGGGTTAACTGTTATTTCTTTCGTGCAAGACTAGTCGACATTAATTTAATAACAAAATGGCATTAAGCTTATCATGGTTATAATTATTATAATAATATCTTTTGTGAGGCAGTACCTGGGAAAATGGTACAAGCTGGCATTTAAAAACAGTGTATATTCAGATCGGCATGTACATCCGGAGAGTCTGATCAAGATTAACACTTTACACATATTTCTTACTCAAGCTTATTAAAAAGCTTCGGTCTACTTGCGAAGGTTCTGCTCTGATTGAGCAGACGTACAAACTACTCTACCTAATATGTTCCCAAAAACCAACTTGTATCTTTCCCAATGGAGGGGTTCATTTGTCAATGGAAGTTTTATCCGGATACTTTTGCACGAGAGGGCGGGGGCCTGGATGCGAACTTCTGCGTATCGTTTCGTGGGTAGAATTCAGGTTGGAGAAATCCGGAGAATAACAACTTTAATTTTTTGAATTACAAACAATGCTTTAACAAAGTTTCTTAAAAATTGTATTTCGGGGTTCGGAAAAAACTTAACATTAATAACTAGTGTGTGGTCTTCTTTTAGCTAGGAGGGAATTCATAAAAAAGTGTGCACCAATGCATCAGTCACAGTTGCTTCACGGATAGGAAACGGGGCCGTAGGCCCTCAAAATCGATAGAGATACTTGCAGCGGCCGCAGAAGATCTGCGGTGGCCTCAGGGTCTTTGTCTCAGTCACATTTTCTGCGAAGGCCGTGGGGTCTAAAATAACTACGGCCATTATCAATTATAGAGCCGCCGCAGCCTTCCCAGGGTCACATAATGTAGCAGTCACATATGTTAGGGTTGCCGCAGGGCGTATTTTGAATTTGTGAAGACAGAAAACCTGCGGCTGCCGTACGATCTTTGAAGTGATGAGGCTCGATCGACGTGCGAGACCAGAGGTCGATCCCTTGTCGAGTTATACCAAATACTCTAATGAAATACGTTGCTTTTCTCTTTGGCAATCTTGGGGTACAGGGAATTCATTATGACTGATGCTTCGATGTAAGAACAATAATAAGGGTAGTACATGTAAAATACACAGGATATAACAGGATATAACTGAATCACTGAATGACCGTTGAAAACTGAGTACAAAATCATTAAGAAACACAGAGCCATGTGCATAAGGGAGTTAAAAAACAAAAAGCAATTGCAAAATGATAATTTGTATTAACTTGGACACAGTTCAGTCTGTGTAGGTTGGTTGACAAGGAGCCGATTGGTGCAACCAATACAAACATATGCCTAAAATCAAACCAAGTTTCAGTGTGATTATTTTTGAAGCCCACTTCGAACTTGATTATGTGCAACATTGACGTCCAGCTCGATGGCATTTACAGTTACCCCTATAGGCAGCCACAATTGAGTAGAATGGAGCACACTGATATTGGACACATGTGTCAAATATGGAACTCACGCTTCTGCTATTCCTCTCCCATGCCCATTAACCAGAATTTGGTATACCAGGAATTTCTAAGACGACAAATGCTGCCGTGAGTTGAGCTCGCCTCGCATGCTGGGACAGATTATTCTTGGTCGGAGTATTGCGTCCAGAGATTTGAGGCCATGGCTTTCCATAACCCTAGCACAAGTCAAGCTGCACACTTGTAGGGTATTTGGTGATCACAATTAAGCTGAGGCTCACCTCGGGAAAGTCAACGCTTGTTTTTCATGCGATAATTTTCTGATGAAACATGTCCATTAAGCTAACCTTGTTTGTTCCCCCAACCTCATATTGGTGAGCCCTCTCTTACAATGTAGGGATGAGCGAGGCAGTCCCTTTCTATGATTACCACCTGGACATAATTCATTATCACGAATGCCCCCAACTGACCGGAAGCATTGCATGTATCTGCATAGAAATGGTTTAAACCTTCTCATAGAAGACTGGAAGAACTCCAACTGTATTCCCTGGTTTGAAATCACCTACATATGGAATAAGAACCCGGACAAATGCGCTGTTGTTTTTTCAAAAGTACCATATGTTTGCTCAGGACTTTCGGGAAATGTCCAAGTAATGCTGTGTCATGTTACCCTTGTTCGGAGATTTTCCCATGTTCGGAGATTTTCGGCAAACGCCAGTGTGGTTGTTCCTTAAGGATTTTTTCTCTTCATTTTGTTGTACATACAGGTAATCTGCCACATTCTCCCGAAGCCAGAAAATCTCATGAATTGTATCATGTATAACTATTTGAACTTTTTCAATTTTCTTAACATACAGATAGCCCCAAATATGTGACCCGTTGCAATTCCCATGTTTGGAGATTTTCAGCAAACGCTGGTGTGGTAGTTCCTAAAGGAATTGGCATAGGACGATCCGCCTAGCATGTTCACCAATATATTGAACAAAGGCCATTTCACAAGGAAGGTGAACAGTGGCATCCAGAATGGAAGTTGGATGGTCTATCTACATTGTCACACACGTATTATGGTTCGTTAAGGTAATGACAGTGCCATGGACCTCAATGCAACCATATTCATTTTTAACTATCAACTCCACCGGTTGTAAAGAATCTCCGCTGATGTTTGATGTTTGAAGAAACGACAGTTCCATAAACGGCATTAATTACGCAAGGACTAATGCCTTCCTGGCATCAATGATTCAGATATAAGATGCATATAACATAAAACTGTCGATAATTTGCAAGCAGTTATATCCTAAGAATGGAAATGAAATTGAAATTTGTACCAAAGCTGTGCCAACTGTTTCTTTTGAGAGATGACAATGTCCTAATACTTAGAATATTCAGACTCAGACTAATCAGTAATTGCTTCTCTATGGAGTGTTCTTTGAATAAAGCTGCCTCAAGTCAGCAAGTTTTGACTACATAAATGCTACAAGCTGACAAATGACCAAAGGATCAGAGGTGTTATGTTTGGTACAACTGTTGTTTGTGTTTTGTTACTTTGATTTTGCTACACAGGCATCATTTTTCAGCTTTGTATAACAATATGCATGATAATACACATCCTCTACCCTTTGCAAATATGTATATTGCACATTTCAATTGTTCATTAGCATCTTGCTCCTGGAGTCTTTGGTCCATGTATAGAGAGTTTTACCTCAATTATCACTTATAGCTGTGTAAATTTGTTCATCACTGTTAGCGTCAAACTTGTCACAGAAGACTCACTGCAGTTTAGATTTTTGTTGATGCTTGCATTAAATGTTACCGGGTTCTTTTAGGTCTTAATTTGGTGTCTTCACTCTCAGACGTAGACTTCGAGCTCTTGTCAAGAGCTGCATTCTCTACAACATATAAGTGGAAATGTCCTGAATATCTATTATCATACTTGGCTTTTTTTTTACGATGCACTTATTTAACCCTTAACCACATACAGACGCTTTCTGACCCCTCAAAAGCCGACGACTTTTGAAAAAATTGTGACAAAATGAGAACTTGTCTATAATGAGCAATTTATCCTTCAGTCTTAGTGATTTCAACTCTGTTCGCTAACTCTTTTTTCATTTAAAGAGAGTTTGCATATGTTTTCAAGGTCATTTACTGTTAAGTTGTATGTAAGTAACGTGTAAACATTCTTTATTACCAAAACAAGTTATTTATTGATTAAATAGTGTTTTATGCTGCTTTCAATAATATTTAGGATTCATCACACCATATTCTGGGTATATGAGCAGTACTGCAGGTGTTTGTTGTTTATCCTTACAACGATATATCAGTCATAACGCTATTCCTGCAAGCATGAGCCCCAATGGGGGGGGGGGAGGGGGGAATTAACATGTTAAAGCCTTTGGTATAACTTGACCGTGGTTCAAACCCGGATCTCATAGTTCCAATGTGGACACTGTAACCATAACACCATCGAGATGGTACCCCAATAGTCAAGGATTAGCACTTTCATCAAAACTTTTCAAATCATCCTCAAGTCTAGTATTTGCCTTCTGATAATAATCCTTGTTAAACATGTATTGACATAGCGGATCTTTGCTGTTACATTTTTCCTGTCATAACCTACACACTTTCCAATCATTGTCCTTTCTTATTACTAAAGGGTGATAAAAGGGGTGTTCTCCACTCATGATACAAACACATTTTGATTAATTGTGATCTGGACGATCTGAAACTACAAGTTAAATCACACATTGATAATGTGATGACCAATAGCTTTTAAATTACGTTTAAGCTGCGTATTGTTATGACAACATTTGGTTAAAATTCTCTTTATGACCCCGACAGTGATGTTAAAAGTAATAAATGTCCTCAGAAATGAATTTCTTATCCTAAAAGAACCTACACAAAATTGGATTACGGAAAGATCTATTGCTAACAGGGCTGAAACTTATATTTCCATTTTTAAACGGCGGCCATCTTGGAGTTTGCGTACGTATAATGGCTACCAGGCGGCGACTCCAACTTATATGCGGTTGTTTTTAGAAACCTTATGCATATACCTAATAGCATGCAACATTCCACAAACTTGTCACAAAGTGCTCACTCTTCTTACATTTTTGGCAATTCCCTCCCCGCTATTTTAAATGTTTGTATTTTTCGACACTGAACCTTTAACTAAGTGCGGAGAACAGTGTCCCAGTTAAACGTTGTCTTTTAGCATATACTTGTCACGAATAAGTGTAGATAAAGGTCAGCTATATATTCTGATTTAAATGGACAGAATGTCTGACGTTTCTGTGACTATGGATGAACAATACAGATCCAGATCAAATAGCGTGTATGTGCAGGTTAACCCGTTCCCACGTACAACACATCTGCACCAGACGACTCTGAAACTGTCTTGGCAATGACAATGAAAATGTTGTATAAATGAAAGTAGGATTATTCAATAAAGTTGAACATATTATTGCAAAGGGAAAACTGCTCTTTCTCAAAATTAGTTTATTCTCGTTGCCCACATAAAACAAATGTGCAGCAGATAATTTTGAACAAATATTGGCACAACTATGAAAAGTCTCAGTAAATAAAAGTTTTGTAATTAAATTTTGTTGAAATTAATGTGGCAAAAAGAGAAATCGCTCATAACGAGCGAATTATGCTTTTGTAAAATGTTTTCAAAAGTCGTCTGCTGAAGAGGCTGCAGAAAATATCTTTATGTGGGCAAAGGTTAAAATCGTGTATTCTTGTCTGGATATTTAATGTCATACAACTGTTTGCTATCCTTTTTAATCTAGCGATGTTCCGCCATATCTGGACGGATTGGTAAACGGAATGCTAAAAGAGGGTCGGACATTGTAACCTGCGCGACGTGTTGCCATGGCGACATGTGTAACAGTAAAGGGTGTTCAACTGAAGGTAAACTGTAAACGATTTGTTATTTTGTATTGTGTTTTATGCCGATTTAACTCTACTTCAGTTATATCAAGGCCTTTCCTGGGTAAGTTACCAGTACTACCGGTTTTACCTATCATTTCAGTTATATCACGGCGTTTCCTGGCTGGGTTACAAGGGCTACTGGTCCTTTTATCCTCACCATTGCGTCAGTCGTAATGCTAACACCATAACCATAAGTTTCAATGAGGAAAGCCATTACTACCATTTCTAAAGTCTTTGCAAGGACCCGACCGGGGATCGAACCGAGTCTCTTGCTCTCTAGGCGGGCGCGTTAACAACTACACCAAGGAGATGTTCTGCGTCGGGAATCATTACTCTATACCTCTATCCCCCTGAGACGGAATGTGTCGGCCCGGATCAGTCTGCGCGGACTGCGCAGACTGATCTGGGTCGATACATTACGCAGAGGCCATACTTTTTGTTTTATCACGGGACGGCTCATATACAGTTGGCATATACAGCGTACAAAATCATGTTATAAGCTTCTTCTGTCAATCCTATGTAGATTTCGATCAGACTGAGCTTATGTAGACAGGGTGATTTGATCCTACACTGTACAGAAAAGCCAGCTTGTACCTTTTCCTATGGAAGGACTCTTATATATTTAACCAGTTATACCGCGTGATCAGAGAGGACCATACTGCTACTCTTGTCCTTCAATGAATCATCCAGACGACTGTGACGAGGTGCAAGTTTGCGAAAAACATGAAGTAAGTTTTTGTTTTTCGTTTATGTCGTTTAATATTTTTCCTATGTGTAATTGAGTGTAACTGATTGAGCTTACTAACTCGTGCCTTGTTCTTTTTCGACGAGATGTCTGTTTCAGAATTACAACAGCCCTATGTGGATCTTTTCTGCTCGCCATCTAGTCTTATCCGGGTGTTATCTGCTAGACATTAAGTCATAGAGCTAACGTTGAAAAACCCACTTCCTAAGTATGCTATTTGATCGTAAATCCGTTCATTTAAACATACTAAAGAACTTGTTTTATTATGGCTGATCTAATTGGCCAACACTGATATTGGTATTTTATGCCGCCTTTTTGGGTAGTAAAGTAATATCAGGATGCTTCCAGACAGTAATATACCGGCATTGCCGGTAAGTTTATGTATCCGCTCTAACCACTAAACCACCACCAAGGCGGCGGTTTAACACTTCAATTTCATGAAATACGGCCAAATGTTTTTACAGTACAACATAAATATTACTAAATAAAACCTTGTATCATAACAGAACATATTGTTTACTTGGCATTATATATTACATACAGTACTTATAGGCAATAAACATACGGCCATTTTACAAGATTCCAGATTGTGTGCAAGAACCGTTAGTCCGAGAAATTGGAGATGGAATGTATGAAACTCTAGAAAACATGTACACACCATCCTGTGTTTAAAGACCACCCATGGGAAGAGAACAATATGGTCTTTGTTCACAGGTGGTCATTAATTACATGGTCATTTATGCAGAAAATGAGTAATTGGGAAGTTAAAAGTGTCTTTAGTACAGGTTTGGATGTACAATGAAAACACCTTTTGTAAGGTTATTACGTGTGACAGACTAACTTGTACATGTACTCTATAAATGGTGTGTATATTTTCAATTCATAAATACACGTTTAAATTCAATATAAATTTAGGTTTGGAACGTATGGAAAGTATTGGGAACAGTGGCAGCCAATCAGACAACAGATACAATAGTGTTTTTTTGTAGATATACTGAGCTGTTTGTTTTACAACTGCATAATAACAATAAGGCAATAATAACTTTCAATTTTCAGCGTTGTTTGTTACACATTCTTCCGGAGTTCCAGACCTATCCTGTTCGAATATACACAGGTCAATGTGAACGATCAGACGTAAGCAGACTTCATGTTTATCCACAGGCGTCTCAATTTTCATTTGAACACAAAATGGAAAAGCGCCCACAACATAATCTCGCTATATGCAATACTAATAATGACGGTATTGAAACGTCAGACACATGACCGTTTAACTGTAAATAGTCTCTATATATGGTTCATATACGTTAATAATATAGAGATGCTACTTATAGTAACAGAGTCATGTATGGGATTTTCCTAATTTTCTAATACGAAAGCATTACGGTCAGAGAGAATGAAAGCTCGGACGCCTGTGGTTTATATTTTTGAAACAAACGGCTTATTATTTCAACTATTTATTCAGTTGTTTATACATTTCGTAATCTTTAATCTGATAGAAATACATCCACTATCTCTGTGTTACTCTATAGCTGGAAACGATTTTCATCAAGATGCGAAAATGAACAAAGCAGCAGCATGATTGATTTATTGGGGTTAAAAACCGTCTTTCAGTCATATCACGACGACCAGTTTACCTACCAATGTATTTCCTGTCTTATCTCGACACAACAATCTTTCCAAACAACTGGTTACTCATACAGTTTATTTATATATGTTATCTATCATGTTTTATACCGAACGATGTTGTAGGTGACAATGTGATTGGCTGACTCAAAGGTCAATATCGATCGACCTGTTTGAGGTAGTAATAAGATCTTTATTCGAGCGAGCAATGTTTAGGTCGGGAATACCAACAATTCTTCAAGAACTGCCTCGTCGCGCCGCGTTTGTCATCAATTCCGGGTTCATGGGTTCAGTAATTCATTATTTTAGATGACTGACAAGTCATTCGTCTTTCACTAATGGACAATGAAGAATAAATAGGGCGGAAGCCAAATTCCCGATGAGAATGCTGTGTTGAGTACTTGTGCGAGAAAACCAGGATAACCAACGTTAGTTGAACTGGTCGCCGTGATAAAATTTAAATACCGTGGAAAACGGCGTTAAAGTTAAATCAATTAACAAATACATCATCGTCAGCATCCACTTCACTATTCGCATGTATGTGATTGGTACTCGGCGAAAACACGCCTTAACTTTAAATTCAATTTAATTCAATTCAAAATTTTATTTGTAAAGAAAGGCCTCCGGCCCATAATACGATATACACAATTTAATAACATCAACTATTTGAGTGTTGTTTTCTTATATAGATATAATTCAAGATTATTCTTTATCTGTTTCATTATTTCATTAACGAAAAAACCTTTTTTTTTTTTTTGTCATCTTTGCATAAGAATTTACAAAATTCTGGCAATCCTGTCTTGCATTATACCATGCATACATGTACATATATAACTATTTTTCTTGTCTGTATTTAAAACATTTAAAGAATACATGAAATTCGTCTTCTACAATTCTAATATCAACATTTTAAAAACATTATCGACGTATAAAGTACGAAAAAGACCTGACTGCACATCCAGCATAAATGACCCAAATATAGTCTTCTTAAAGAATTTTCTTGAAACCATATATGACTAATTGGCGGACACGACATAATCAGATAAGAGTATCCCTACGCGGTGGCTGATCTGGATTTACTAACTTATAAATGCTTTCCGGTTTGATTTCGCAGTGCGTCGCTCATATATTATATAATAACAAGAAATCAATGTAAATATAGTCCTGCTTGTATCAGGTACAATCACCACCTAGTCACACCGAAAGGGGATTCGAAACCAGGCGTCCCGGGTTCGATTCCGGCTCTCGGGGTCCTGATAGAGTACCCTTCAGCAATGCACATGTCCAAGCTTAATGCTGGTTTGTTTATCCATGGAACATACATAAGTGATCTGTCGAATAATTGAAACATGTTGAAAACGGTGTAAAATGCCAATAATGAATAATAATAAAATGTCACATCGTAAACGGTGACCTCACAAGACCCCATTTCTCCTGCCTCGGCTAATATGTTTAACGTTTACGTTCGAAGGTTTGTGATGCGTTGTCTAAGAGACCAATGACCGGCAGATGTCCCACTCAGTGCTGTGACACGGATTTCTGCAACACGCATTGCTTCAACACATCTGGTACACTCCAGGTAACGACACCACCAGTCACATCAACCGTTTATATCAAGACAACGACACTGCCACATATCGTGTCGTCATCTTCATCTAGTACACCCTTACACACAACAGTCAAACAAACATCTAGTACACAAATGGAAACTACACCGTCACACACTATGTCCACATCCATTGCCCCACCCTCGTCGTCGTATAAAACAAGTATATTTACCAGCAAATCAACAACCACACATTTCAACCGTAAGTATACGTCATGCTCATCAACCATTGAATTAAAACATTAACAATTTCAGTGCCGAATTTTCTTAAGTGGACTATTCCATGTTCAAAATCTTATCAAGTAGTAAGAGGTTTGGAATATTTTGATAACTAAAAGACTAGCAATGCTGATATTTGATGAGACAGCTCGTTACGAGCTGACTTACCGTAATCTGTATTGTTTGCAAAAGTCTCAATATGGCCATTGGCAGCGTTAAAGTATAAAGTGTGTTAATGTTTCATGTGGGGCACAACACCTTGAGTTATCCAAGGGAGTCAGGTTCTTTAACATAATATGGTATTGCCTCTGTATGGGAAAATGTTGTTTAGTTAGTTTATTTTGCATTATTTGTTTAGCCTAGAGAGCGAGAGAACGAATCCACCAACAATTTTCCGATACAGGCGCATGGACCTTTTCATTATATACATCTACACTTCGACGAATTCCTAATTGGCCACCTATTTTTTTATCATATTTTAGGAAAAGTATTAGGAGAAAAATACAAATAACCAAATATAAGTTTAATACAATTTATTCTTAATATGTAAAACAAAACTATATTGAAATTTAATCACGGGAACACACTTAACAGAGAGGGTTAACATGGACACCCTTAAAACAAAAACTGCAAGATCAAATTACGTATTACACAGGTATCGTATCCATGGTTGACCACCAGTGTTATTGTTATAACGACGCGTAACATACTTGTCTGATGTGCGTGCCGGCACGAATCATTCCGACGACTTTAGCGCGTTCTGCAATGCTCATTCTCGCCCTATTTAATGTTTTTTATAAAAGACAATCCACGAAGAATACATTCCTACTAATTACGACAACTACCATGCCGTGCACGAGGTACGCGAGCTCAAAGGCTATTTTCGGACCTACCGTTCCGCATAGATGATTTTGTTCATGAATACGTGTTTTCTTTCTGTAAATCGATAGATTTGTGTGTACAATACAAACATAACCAAACTTTAGATTTATTGATTAAATATGTCGCATAATATCATATTTTATATGGTGGCCAATCAGAAATTCGTCGAAGTGTATAATGTCTAGATAGAGGATACGGGTTTGTTGTAAAGTAAAATAAATATAATTTTATTAGTTCCCTTAGTTAGCAACATAAATTATATTTTGGTGTTCGGGGATGAAAATGCAAGATCAATTAGTCTGTTTATGTTGTGCGTTTACCTACTAATAATAGTCAAAGCCAAAGTAAATAGTGAAATGTAACACTTGATGCTACTCTCTGCTCTAAAAAGTTAGTGAACATTCTAATTGAAGCTGTTGGACCGTCTTTTGGTTCATTTATATCTGTGTTAGTAATTGTACTGCCATGTAAGGTTTTGGGATTTATTACCAGGCGTCTAAGTTTCGCTCACTGCTTGTTGTGGTCATGGTTGAAGGCTCTTGCCTGCGAAAGGCCTAGTACTGGTTTGTCACCAGCGATCACCAATAAGTGTTTCGTTGCAGGCATCATGTAAATTAGTTGTATACACGGTATCTGTTGAAAACCCCAAAGAAAACAAAGCAATGTTGAAACTTGATCTGGATTATCAACTGCCATATCTGCAAATTTCGTTAAACCAATTCAGTAAAATAGTCGATATGACGTATTAAAACCAACTGAGTAGTCAAGTGTGTCTCACAAGTCAGAAATGGCTGGTCAATATAATAGGGATAACAACTTCAATAAAACCACACTTTACTATTTCTTTATATTCAGACAATATGTGTCAGTCGACATCCAATATCCATCCTATCCGAGCATATTACATGTTCTCTCTTCAAAACCCTGTGGTTAGCGTCGGGGATTTCGAAACCGGGTGTCCCGGGTTCGATCCCCAGTCGCGGCACTACGGTCATGGTGGAGTGCCCTTGGGCAAGGCACATTTTCTAGCCTAGTACTGGTTTGTTTACCTAGGGATCATGAATAATTAAATTTAATTGCGCGCTAAATGACCTTAGCTGTCGATGCGCCATAAAACAACATACATTCATTCATTCATTCATTCAAAACCCTAGTCCCATTCCGTTCGCCTAAGCAATATAGTCAATCTCTGTATTCATAACCCCGTTTCTTCAAATGAAAGAAGCCCATTCCGGGCCTTATTTACCAACCTATATATTGCACGAAGCTCAATCCCCTCATTACCACCAAGATATGTGCCCTTCTCCCTTTGTCCTATACTACTAAGTTTAAATAACCTTCACTATTTCTACATAAATGTAATTCCATTTCACGTTTATATTAAACAATTATGTCCTGACATGATTAATCATTACTTTATTCAAATACATTTTGAGATAGATTATTTACATGACAGAAAACAAGCTACATAAAAAGACCTTCAAAGATCTAAAATAGATGACGATATCAATTAATTGACAAATTGCGTTGTTGTCTCTAACTCTTTCACTGCCGAATTTCACTAACATGACTAAGTCGACTTTTACATCTTGAAAAAAATGGACCATTTCATTTTTCCTCTAACAGGAAGGTGGGTAAAATGTAGTGACTTAGAGGCAAACAATGCAGATTTCGGGAGAGTCAGCTCGTTACGAGCTGTCTTTCAGGAACGTGCATTGTTTTCAAAAACCTTTAATTGCCTTTGGCAGCGAAAGAGTTAAACAAAATTGTTATTTAGAGGCTTCAGAGTGGTTTATTAAATTGCTGTCGAGCTCCTGATAAGAATGTACAGAAGTGATGCTCGCAAACATACAATGGTCCATTGTCATGTGGCATGCTCTATGATTGAAACAACTACTGGCTTAGATTATAAATGTTGTAATTATTATTCTAAGAATGATAGCTACAAATTATAGAAACGGAAATCTACTTGGTATCACAACCATAGTATACGTGTTGGCTGATTAAATTTATTTATTTCATCCAATCTACATAACAATTAATAATATCATATTGAAATCATTGAACTCTAAAACATATTTAGAAATACAAACATTATTGGACAAATCATAATTATGAATATAATAACCATCTCTTGAAATGTGTAATTAACGGAAATTTAGGATACTAAAGCATGTCTTTTTAACAGATACGAACTGATAACAAATGTATTACATATGGGACCGACTTCAAGGGCCTAACATTCAGTCTAGATACAGCTCTCTCTCTCTCTACCAGTCTAGATGGCATACGGTTGAGTTTACCTTTAGTAAAGTCAATTACGTAACTAAACCTTGGTTTCTGAGTTGGAGTTCTACAACTATAAATGTAAATTGAAGATTTGTAGATCTAAATTATTGCGCAAAAGTGGATTTAGAATTACAGTGGTCTCCTTTGGGATTTTTCGACGAAAACGACTCGACGTTTTGTTAAAACTCCAGGAAGCAGACACCGAGCGTGATGAAATTAGGCTGTAAACACGGTTTGAAGTCAATGTAAAATAAATAACTTTAAAAGATCTTTTTCGTAGGAAGTAAAGTATGTATGTCACTAAAAGCTCTAATTTTTTTCAATATGCCTTATTCAAGACATTTTTTAAAAGTAACAGAAACTTTTTTGTGTCGATTACGAAAAAAAAAAAATGAGACTTCATGTTCATTGTTTTAAATATGGACACAGCATGGTCCATAGCTTGAAGATGGCCTAAAGTCGAACTATTGAATAATAGAGCGTAATTACCAAAATGACGTTGCAAGAATTCTTCGGATACAAAGACATTACGTCATATTACACGGCTTCATGTTTGTGTCTGCAGTTGTTGGAACTCACCTTTGCTATAGACATTTTTTTTAATGACACATATCAAACAGTTCCCAGAAAATAATCTATACAAACTGACCAAATAGTTGATATAGTCTATTTGTCAACTTTGTAAAATAGTTTCAAAAAAGGACGTTTTGGAATTAAAAGGAAACAAGACATGTGGTGGAACGAGACATATGCCCCCACTGGCAGTGAAATAAATAATTGCGCAATCTAAACATCTTAAGAAATGTTCATAGTCCAAAGGCAATAGTTCTGATTAGAAAAAAACGAACTTCATCCGTGTCTTTGTATGAGACCAGGCTACCGTGTGTTCCATAGTAAACACAACATAAACAGTTTAAGCTATGCCTATCAAACGGAACGAAACCAACCTGTTTTATGAATGGAAAACAGGTAGAACATGTTTGTTTAACCGACTAAGGAACGGTATATCGACAAAACCTATATAGGTTTCGCAAAACAGGTTTTGAGTTTTGTGACTATGGAACACAGGGTAGGTCTCACGCAAGATTTGAATTATCCCATTGGAAAATGTACTAATTTAGCGAAACGTGTATATACAAACCAGCCTATACATCCGCACAGTCTGATCAAGATCTACACTGTTCACACATTACTCAAACAACCGTGTTAGAATAATCTCTCAACCTATGTAGATTATGATAAGACTGAGCAGGGGGGAACAGATGATCTGAACCTACACTGTAAAAAAATGCCAACAAGTACCTTATCTCATGCACTGGCTAACATATAGTTGTACAGCTGACGTTTAAGCTAACTGTGCAAATAAATAGTATTTTGACTTATCCGACTTGTAAATAAGCCTTATCCTCTGAATATCAGTACGGTCCCGTCAAATGAAAGATGTCGTTATTTTTTATTAGATTGAATCGTTTTATGTTGTCTTTCTCTGGGTCATATTATAGTTGCACTATCAGCCTCGAAACTCCAAACTACATGGAATTCCAATCAAGATTTTGCCGCAAGATTTAATCGACATTCGAGAAGGCAAAAAGGGGAGGGTATAACTTTGGGCGTTTTCCTGGTGCATTCCGAGTTTCTCTTTTTTTCTCTGATGATTGCTAGTGATGTATTGTCTTTACACGTGCTATAGTCCTTTTCGAGATAAGTGGGTTAGGCATGAGAACTGTGTTTTGATGTTGTTGTTTTTTTATCAACAAGACTAATGATACATATTTCTGTTTAAACAAAGCTGGTAAAACCAATAGTGTCTCTGCGAAATGTTTATTTTCTGAACCAACTTTACGCGATAGGTTTACACGATTTTAAAAACTATTTTACGAATATGTCTAGAACATATTGAAAGCACATTTCCTTTTTTAAAGAAATATTTATTTTCATGTAAGACTCTTCTACAAATAGGTATTTACCCTTAACTAGATATATATATACACACATGTATTTTAACAATCATATAGACAAAATATAATGTTCATGGGTCTTTGTTTGTGATTGTATTCGTGCACTTTTACATTGGGCAAGGGATAGTCGCCACAACGACAGCTTAGTTTTTGTGCGTGCTTGGCGTTCGTTCGTGCATGTGTTTGTATGTACGGGCGCCTAAGCTTGTCAAAGCTGTAACTTTTAAATGCTCGTTACATTTCCAAAAACCTAGTCACAATCGCTAGTCCATATATGACGGTGTGTCACGTAAAATTAAAACTGTAGCTCAAAAATAAAGGTCACACTTCAAATTGAAAAAAACTGATATAAGACTCGGCTTAATTCGAGCTATAGCTTTTCAATCTAATTAAGTTGAACAATAAAAAATATCGACACTGCATTCTTTCCAATTGAAGACTATTTTGTTCAGCTATGTTTGTATAACATGTAGAAGCAATATATATACATTCATATTGTTGACAGTATACCCTGTTTAACTCATAAACACAATTACTTCAGTACCATATTTAGACATTAAATACGAAAGATTAGTGCAAACAGTTTTCAGTTTTCATAGCAAATTACTCCAGACACTTATTTCTCATATATTACGAAAAGGGCTATAGCAAGCACACCAATATTTTGTATGTTTAAGGACAATCCTCACACCAGAAATGAGAAAAAGCAGAAATGCAACAGGAAAACGTCCAAAGTGATATTCCATTTGAAAGATAATTATGATACTTATTCCAAGGTGGTCTTTAGCAAAGGTTTGACTGTAAATATATATATATAGATATGTTTTACATTCAATCAATGTGGAAGGCTACCACATTAGCTAGATGATTGATAATTCAAGAAACCCAAATAATGGTTAGACCTACATTTCAGATGCCAGATGTAACTCAAACGGCTATACGCACGTACCGGGTACAAACTTGTGTATAAATCCTCACACTCACACAATGAGTTGGTTAGACGCACGTAAAGCGTGTCAGACCGAAAACGCAGATCTATTGATTGTGACATCCGACCATGACAGAAACGCGCTGACAAAATACTTCCATGGTCACGGCGTTCACCATGGTAATCTAATTAAATGTCTTGTTATTTTTCAAGTGTTCTATAATTACTCGACCTATTTGCTCAGTTTCTAAAGACAGGGAATTTCTAACAGAAAAAAACATAACACTTTTGTAATAATTATTGGAAGAAGAAACATGACTGTTTGTTGGCTTTTGTATTTCGACAATGTTTTATTGTATGGTCCTCTCCAGATAAAAGTTATGTTTGTTATAGCCTGATTATAAATAATAACTACATGTAGCATAAAGTTTGTATTTTGTATCTGCTTTGCACGACACAGACAACAGTTTCACTTAGCATGCGTCTGATAAATATCTCGACGTTCTTTGTACCATTGATAATATGATAAACAAATTTTGATATGCAGAGACAGTAGATAAAAAATAAAAAGGAAATATTTTGTGTGAGTTTAGATGAATTGTGATATATATTTTAAATCATTTTTCATCTGAATTGACTCAAAATATGATTACTTGTATATTATAATACAGTTTTTAGGCGTATCATAATTGGTTGAATTAGAATAATTTAAAGGTAACAATATTATATAACTATCATTCCTACCATTGTACTTTATGTATTGTATATTTTATTGCATATGGACCGGTGTCCTGACATACAGAAATAAAAAAATGAATTGAATTGATAAATCATCCCTTCCGACTATTCACAACAACATGAAGAAAAGTGACTATCAGATGAAATCGGCAATAACACTTCAAAACCTTATAACAACAAGGCCACACCGTAAAAGCATGACCAGGTTCGTCCAAATTAGCCGTACGGACACAATGGTATTTAGTATGACCGTATATAACCAAAGATCGAATGAAAAAGTAATATTTTTCAGAACCTTCGAGTTTGTAGCCAATGAAGTAATTAACACCATTGCATATATTACAGAAAGCCAATACTGGATTGGGATCCGAGAACCTGCTAACTCGGCGGTGTACATGACAGTCAATAACGTCAGCATTACTCACTTTATGTGGATCCATGGTCAGCCATCTGCTCACGGCGGGGGATCGTGTATCAGAATGCGGTACAAGGAAGACTTTCTATGGGACGACGATGCGTGTACAGATCATCATAAGTATATTTGTCAGTTGATGTAGTAACTATATGTACGTACATGACTAGACTGTTCATGGCTAGTGATAAGCAAGTGTTCTACATTGTTATGTTGTGTAAAACCTTTGACTAGTGAAATCAATTTCCCGACACCTGTGCCGCCGTGTGACGAGGCTATTTATTGTTAGGAGACACACTCAACAGTTGTATCCAGATTGTTCTGACATCTTCATCGTCTGATAGAGCTACTGTCGGCTACCCAAACCAAATATCTTTAGTCTTACATATCGTTATTCTTGAATTGACTATATGAGCCGTCCCGCGAGTAAACCAACAATGTGGACTCTGTGTAAAGTATCGACCCGACTCAGCCTAAGCATGCCGCGCAGGCTTACCAGGATAGACACTTTTCGCCTCCTGTGGATTTTCTGTTTCAGGAATCACTACTATATACCTCTATCCCCCTGAGACGCAATGTGTCGGCCCGGATCAGTCTGCGCGGACTGATCTTAGACGATACATTACGCAGAGGCCATCATTTTTGTTTTCTGTCGGGACGACTCGTATAATTTTGCAAACGAAATACGATAAGGCCATATTTCAAAATTCAATGCTTAAACATTTTCTTTACTTGAAATAACAATTTGACAACGACTGACAGAAACAGTGGAATAAGTGACTTTATGTGGTCTACTGGTGTACGTCAAAGTAAAATATGCACTTGCTCTTTGTTCAAACCGAACCGATTTTCAGCATTAGAAGATGTAAAGCAAATTATCAACGGTCTATTCACCGCCTTAGGATTTGGAGAATGCATGAACTAGTGTGACGATTCTGATCAATAACTATTTTGAAATGCAATTGATGTTGGTCAGATTAGTTCATGTTAACTCGCAAGTAAATAAATAGAACCACGCTATACGTGCTTTCAATCAGACTACCATTCAATAATCAGCTCAAACCCACTTTTATTCTGTAAGCAAAACAGACCATTTTTTAATATTCCACACTACGTTTTATTTAATATCTCCACAAACGAGGGTATATCAAAATCCCCATTGACCAGAAATGACATGATGATCAAAATAACGAAATTATAGGGTGTTTCGAAATAAAATGCATACATATTCAGATCCCCATGAAGAAAATGCATATATATTCAGAACCTTCGTGATAGGTAGTCTACACATGAGGGTAGTAATAAAATTCCCGTCGTCAGATTAGAGACATAACTACAGTTCTCAATAGTGATATCATTGGTGAAAACCGCTGTACATGCTTAAAGGTACTGAACTCCAGATACTAGATAAAATAGTTCAACTTTTAAAACTGTTCAAACGTTGTCTTGAAATATTAGTATTTATAATTCAGGGATAAAATTAAAGTAATAATTTAATAATAAACATCTAAATATTGATCGTGTATTCTTCATTTTTACTAGGTAGAAATACCCAGTAAGCCAAATTGTGTACATTTTCATGGCTTTCGATTGACTGTTTTTCAGCATTTACTGCAAAAATAGGTTGGAACTATTTATTACTTATATTGTTGTCACTATTAGCAATATTTGCTTTAGTTTCAACATTTCAAATGTTGATCTCCATCTTGAGTTCAGCACCTTTGATATCTATGCTTAAAGTACATGTACGTGAATGTGGCAAAGTCCCTTTGCTTACTTTGTATGGACACTTTGAACCTATGTGACGTAGCCGCCATGTTTTATCCTTAATGAGTGCAGGTACCATTTGCTGTCTTTTTTCAGACGATTTTTTAAAAGAAAATTAAACAACTAGTAACCTATGTGGCTATTCTAGAAAAAAACTTTCATTAACACGTTATTTAAAGAAATAGTAAACATATGAAAAAAGTTTATTTCTATTTTTGTTATACAACAACCGCAGGAGCTTGACTCATGAAAAAAAAAATCCGAAAAAAAAAAATCCACCAATACTATATATAAAGAAAAGGACTACAACTCCGAACTCGCCGAAAACCGGCTAAGCCTACTGTTACCGTCGATTTCTCTAACAATGTTCAAGATATATTAACATGCTGTACATATCCATTTAGCTGAATCCCTAACCTATCCAACGGTATATAACACTTTACCCTTTTTAAGCAAACCAACGAGTAATAGAGCCATTTATTAACCAAATCTGGGTGATATTGCTTAGTCGGAAAAGTAGTGGTACACCTACAACGGCTCTACAACAATGTCGTTAAGAAGGGAAATCACGCTTAAACTACAATCAGCAGCCATTTAACGGTCTGAATAGATCAATACCTTCATTATTTAACAAATTCGGCTGTCATAGCTTACCTTTTTAGTGTTTACCATGCACAATCCGTCGATTTACATCGCCACCGATTGAAAATTTCTCGCTACGGCCATTTACTATTGCAAGCGCGCACATGATGCAGATCGGTGACCCCGAATCTGATTGGCTCATCTTTTTACTTTCGTTTTCAATCATATTGCTTACTTTGACCCGGCTCGCAACGGTAATATAGAAGCGCAGCGGAGATCCAGCGAAGAATCAGCAATCACCGATCTGCATCATATGCGCGCTTGCAAAAGTAAATGGCCGTAGAGAGTAATTTTCAATCGGTGGCGATGTAAATCGACGGATTGTGCATGGTAAACACTAAAAAGGTAAGCTATGACAGCCGAATTTGTTAAATAATGCAGGTATTGATCTATTCAGACCGTTAAATGGCTGTTGATTGTAGTTTAAGCGTGATTTCCCTTCTTAACGACATTGTTGTAGAGCCGTTGTAGGTGTCCCACTACTTTTCCGACTAAGCAATATCACCCAGATTTGGTTAATAAATGGCTCAATTACTCGTTGGTTTGCTTAAAGAGGGTAAAGTGTTATATACCGTTGGATAGGTTAGGGATTCAGCTAAATGGATATGTACAGCATGTTAAGATATCTTGAACATTGTTAGAGAAATCGACGGTAACAGTAGGCTTAGCCGGTTTTCGGCGAGTTCGGAGTTGTAGTCTTTTTCTTTATATATAGTATTGGTGGATTTTTTTTTTTCGGAATTTCTTTTTTCATGAGTCAAGCTCCTGTGACAACAACTAGTCACATTTAGTGCAATTATAAAAACAAATTGTTAACATGTTCTTTAAAGCGACTGAAATCCAGATGGCACGAAAAAAAAAATAAATCGAATTCGCCCTAAATGTTATTCTTTATGTTATCCAAGTAAAACCAGGGTAGAAAATGTATCGTTTTTTATCAATAAAGTGAACTTGAGTCGTTTTCAATTGTCCCGATGAAGGGGTTTCCTATTTAAAAATACTAACCCCGTTACTGACAGGGTAGAATTTGCGATGGAAAAAGTATCGAAAACAAGAAAATCTCACCGATTATAGGGGTATGTAATATGTCAGTTATCATATTTTAATGGCCCAAATACAAAAATAACATTTTTTTTCGACAGTTGGGTATCTGAATACAAACAAACACCCTTGTTATTTACACGTTCTTTAAACAAATAGAAAACATTTAAATACAGAACGCCTTTATTCTATGTTTGTTATACAACATCTTGTTACCTGTGTGGCAATTCCAGAACAAAAGACATTAATTTATACGATTCTTAAAGAAATAGAAAATATTTATATAAAGAACGCTTTATTTACTTTTCTTATGAAACAAGGAGTGACCGTTGTGGCAAACATTTATATAAAATACACTTTTACTTGATTTTCTTATGACCTAAATCATACCAGCATTTAAATATTTGTCGATAATTTATAATAGTTTGTGACGAAGTTTTCGAAAGAAAGAACATCTAACAAGGTGTATTAATAATCCTTTTAAAACATATATGTTAAAGACTGATTCTTATTGTATAAGATTTCCCCTCAAATATAAATACCATCTTTAAAAATCGTATTGTTGTACACAATAAGCTATGGATACCCTGTCTATCATAAGCAAACTATCCATAGACAAATGAGTACACCCATCAACTGTTTTCTGCTTTGGGCAAAATTTACTCTTTCATCGCCGAATCGTTTAAAGTAGACTCTCCCATGTTCAAAATCGGCCGATTTTATTTTTCATGTAATAAGAGATGTTTGAATATTTTTATAACTAAAGGGCAAACAATGCTGATTTGGGTGAGACAGCTCGTTACGAGCTGACTCACCCAATTCTGAATTGTTTGCGAAAACCTTAATAATTCCATTGCCATTAGCGCTGATTGAGTTAAATATCAGATCAAGTGACAATATCTAAATATAGTTTGTGTTCTTTACTATATAAATTTCTCATATTGTACAACTGTATATGTACCGAGAGATTGATTTAAGACTATGTTATATAGTATTAGTTGATCTAATAACAATAACCGTTTATTTATCTTTTATTCTAAATGAAGATTTCCTCAGTCAAGTTATGGGTTGTGAGGGTTCCATAGCTCTTCCGTGGGGAATTTGATCACTTCAATAGTGAGGTCGATCATATCGTGGTTCAACAGTTTATTAACTTTAATATTCACAATCTGAATTTAGAGCATAATAACATATCCAACGGCATGCTTTTCACCACTAATGCCATCTTTGATCCACAGGGATTTCGAATGTTTCCTTCTTCTACTAGTTTTTATCAAATTTCTCCATTGTAAAATCTCTATTTATAAACGAAAAGCCATCATAACTTAATTCTGTACGATATAAATTACGCGCATTGTTTCTTCTTTGTTCAAATTTGCCATATTTATTCGAATCCCATCAAAAGAACTAACAATGTAGCCAAAGTCCCCTTCATATCTGATTCTACACTAAAAAGCTTTAAGAAGAATTTTAGTATTAAAAGACATTCTTTCTGCTGTATTTTCTTTGTAACAAAGGCGATTTGGTACATATATGTTATAGCAAGTAAGTCATGTGCTCATGCCAATGGTTATCCCTTAATTCATTTCATTGCATAGTGGCTTAAGATATTTAAATGATATTTAGTTCAAAGAATCATTTAAATGATAACCCCTTAATTAATTGTTTTGGTCGCATGATAACGTAGGACAATTACTTATATATTCATGCTAATTAACCGTGGTTAGTTATTTTGGCTGCTAAATGACATACAACATTTTATGATGATCACTTTTATTTAGTACTTTATCCAGAAGTTTGCCAACTTCAGCACTTGAAAGTAGTGTTTAATATTACTATAACCTATGTTGACAAGTTTTGTAAAACAAAAGTATGGGGGGAGGGGTTGTATAACATTGTATTGTACTGGTATGCGTGACATTTCTTAATTAGACTATGACCCACTGTATTCAAGCCAGCTATGTAATTCAGTTCCTTGGTAAGCTATCCGTACTACTGGTCCATATATCCTGATACAAGCGAGTGATTCGTAATTCTAATCAATTGGTGTACATGAATTATTGTTTTCCAAGTCCTGCTGAGCTCTGATAGTTCAGTCGGTTTAAAACTCGAGAATCCCAGCTCGGCAAACGTTATTTCAGACGTCTAACAAAAGTTACTGCGACAAGTGTCATTTGTCTTCGACCAATGGGCTTACAAGCATGTTGCTTGGAAAGTCTGCTGTGTTGATTACTGGTTGGGGAAAGCCAGGAAACACATGGTTTTGTGAATTTGCCGTAATGATGTATTTGATAATTGGTTGGAAACGGCGTTAAACACGTAATATTCAGACGAGGGCTTTCAATCCAGTGTTTTATAGCTCAAACGACAGCTTGGCCAACGTTCTTTTCGACGTTTGACAAAAACCACTGCCACATACGTCATATGTCTTCCACCAATCGGCTATAATCTATGTACGGTCTATGTAGAAAAGCAGCCAGTTGCTTGGAAAGTCTGTTTTGTGGATTTCTTGTGATGCAAAGCCATAACACACATGAGTAGCTGAACTGGCCGCCATGATATGTTTGAACAGTTGTTGGAAACAGCGTTAAACCTCTATTATTCAATCAGCCTAAATGAGAGCAAAGAAGCTAAAGCAAAGGCGGTACAGGTTTTCTACCGACATATAATCCTACCGTAACAGTTTCACCTCCTTACTTTCCACTCTTCTTTGACTTCCTCTAGAACAAAGAAGACAAGATAGACGGTGTAAACTCTTTACTCGTCACTCTTCTTTGGCTTCATCTAGAATACAAAAAAGAAAGGATAGGCGGTGTCACATCCTTACTCAACATTCTCCTTGGCTTCATCTAGAACAAGGAAGAAAGGATAGACGGTGTCAACTCCTTACTTGACACTCTTCTTTGGCTTCATCTAGAACAGAAATATTTTCTCGCGGGACGGCTCATATAATTTTGCAAACAAAATACGATAAAGCTGTATTTCCAAAGTCAATGGTGAATCATTTTCTTTACTTGAGATAACAATGCGACAACGACTAACAGAACAGTGGAATTACTGACTTTATGTGGTCAACTGGTGTACGCCAAAGTAAAATATGCACTTACTCTTGGTTCAAACCGAACCCAAATTTCAGCATTAGAAGATGTAAAGCCAAGTATCAATGGTCTACACCGCCTTCAGATTTGGACCATGCATTAACTAGTGTGACGATTCTGATCAATATATATTTTGAAGTGCAATTGGTATTAGTCGGATTAGTTATCATGTTAACTCGCAAGTAAATAAATAGAACCACGCTATACGTGCTTTCAATCAGACTACCATTCAATAATCAGCTCAAACCCACTTTCATTCTGTAAGCAAAACAGACAATTTTTTAATATTCCACACTAAGTTTTATTCAATATCCCCACAAACGAGGGTATATCAAAATCCCCATTGACCAGAAATGACATGATGATCAAAATAACGAAATCATAGGGTGTTCAAATTTCAGCTGTCAAAATAAAATGCATACATATTCAGATCCCCATGAAGAAAATGCATATATATTCAGAACCTCCGTGATAGATAGTCTACTCCTGAGGGTGGTTATAAAATGCACGTCGTCAGATTAGAGCCATAACCACAATTTTTAAGGATGATATCATTGGTGAAAACCGCTGTACATGCTTAAAGGTACTGAACTCCAAGATAGAATAGTTCAAATTGTAAAACTGTTCAAACGTTCTCTTAACATATTAGAATCATAATTCAGGGATAAAATTAAAGTAATCATTTAATAATAAACATCTAAGTATTGATCGTGTATACTTCATTTTTACTAGGTAGAAATACCCATTAAGCCAAATTGTGTACATTTTCATGACTATCAATTGACCGTTTTTCAGCATTTACTGCCAAAATAGGTTGGAACTATTTATTACTTACATTGTTGTCACTATTAGTAAACATATAAAAAACGGTTTATTTTCTGTATTTGTTATACAACAACTAGTCACATTTAGTGCAATTCTAATTTATTTTTTTAACATGTTCTTTAAATTAAAGATTAAATACAAACAACAACTCTTGTTAATTACACGTTCTTTAAAAACATAGAAAACATTTAAATAAAGAACACCTTTATTCTATTTTGTTATACAACATCTAGTTACCTGTGTGGCAATCACAGAACAACATGTTCTTTCAAGAAATAGAAAACATTTATGTAAAATACACTTTATTTTTTATTTTCTTACGAGCTGACTCACCCACATCTGAATTGTTTGCGGAAACCTCAATAATGCTATTGCCATTGGCGCTGAATGGGTTAAATATGAGATCAAGTGACAATATCTGAATATAGTTTTGTTCTTAACTATATCATTTTCTCATATTATATAACTGCATATGTACCGAGAGATTGATTTAAGACTATGTTATATAGTATTAGTTGATCTAATAACTATAACCGTTTATCTGTTATTCTAAATGACGATTTCCTCAGTCAAATTGTCAGTTGTGAGGGTTCGATAGCCCTTCCGTGGGGAATTTGATCACTTCAATAGTGAGGTCGATCATATCGTGGTTCAACAGTTAATACCCTTTAATATTTTCTATCTGAATGCAGAGCATAGTAACACATTCATCGGCATGCTCTTCACCACTAAAATGCCATCTTTGATCCACGGGAATTTCGAATTTGTCCTTATTCTACTAGTGTTTATCAAATTTCTCCATTATATAGATCTCTATTTATAAAAAAAAACCATCATGACTTAATTCTGTATTCTATAAATTAAGCTCAATTTGTTTCTTTGTTCAAATTTGCCATATTTATTCGAAGCCCATCGAAAGAACTAACAATGCAGCCAAAATCCCCTTCATATCTGATTCTTCATGTATCTACGACTACAAAATGATAACCCCTTAATTAATTGTTTTGGTCGTGTGATAACAAAGGCGATTTGGTACATATATGTAATAGCAAGTAAGTTATGTGCTCATGCCAATGGCTATCCCTTAATTCAATTCATTGCATAGTGGCTTAAGATATTTTAATGATATTTAGTTCAAAGAACCATTGAAATGATAACCCCTTACTTAATTGTTTTGGTGGCATGACAACTTAGGACAATTATTTATATATTCATGCTAATTAACATTGTTTAGTTATTTGGGCTGCTAAATGGCATACGACATTTTATGACTTATATTTAGTACTTTATCCAGAAGTTTGCCAACTTCAGCACTTGAAAGTAGTGTCTGATATTACTATAACCTACGTTGACAAGTTTTGTAAAAGAAAGTATGGGAGGAGGGGTTGTATAACATTGTATTGTACTGACATGCGTGACATTTCTTAATTAGGCTATGACCCACTGTATTCAAGCCAGGTATGTAATTTGTTTGAATTGTGTTTTACGCCGTTTTTCAAAAAAAAGAATCTTCTTTGGACTTTTCTCTAGGGGCAGAGGGCCACGCCATTTCTTCACAATCTCATTCCAATCATCATACCAGATATAGCCTTGATGTTGTTCATAACATATTAAGAAAATCACAATCACAGTTCCCTCCCCTCGATCATTGTGAAAGGGAATCGCTTCACCAGACCTTGTGCATGCCACTTCGGAAGATGGGTTCAATTCACGTTTACAATTTTAGACAGCCTTAACAATACAGACACATAGTTTTGAGTTTTAACATGCAATCTATATTAATATACTTACTCTTGATGCGACAGACCTTGGCAGATCAAAAGTAGAAGTACAGTAAAGGCAGTTGCCGTATTATTATCATTAGACAACTTTGACACTTCTTGGTTGTTTATTTGTTTATTTTGGGTTTGGTTTTACGCCGCTTTCAACAGCTAAGGTGCTATGGCGGCGAACAGGAAAAAACATATTTGTCCCGCACCATATATTTACATCGGGATAACATTGTTTAAGGTATAAAACCAACACCACCCCACTTGAGAATAAGAAAAAAGCTATTTCCAGTATTTGGAGGCAGTTTGAATAAAGCTCAATACTGAGAAATATAGATAATATAAGATAAGATAAAAAATTGTTTATTAAAGTGACATGTGTGAAACATATTTTTGTTACCAGTATATTAATATACTAAACATAAAATAGTTAAAATACTATCCAGAAGGTTCAGGCCCAAAAAGGCAGAATTCCAAAAAGGCCAATTACCAAAAAAGGCCGAATCCTTACAAAGTGAATAAAGAGTCAACGAAGATAATTCATTGATTGTTTGTGAACACTTTTTGTAATGGAAGTTTATTTACAACACAAGCATATAAGCTCATTGTGCATAGCATACATAATTAACATACATGGTAATGAAAATAGTAATCATTCAATTTATAGTTTCCAAACAAAGTAAATACATTTATTAATTGATGATTCTAAAATGGAGGATATACTTATTATTTTTTGGATTGGCGTTTAATTGGATCTCAGCGTGATTATGTTCAAGTTCAAGTTCTTTATTTGCATAACATTTTACATGTTGTTGCAACATATACATAATAAACAATCGTATAGCAACACATATAGTATAGTTTCAATAGATCACATGTGATATTTAATAGTCGAGAAAACTGTAATAAATGTTAAAACGTACAAGTTATTAAACTTAGATAGGTTTATTTTGTGGATCTAAAATAGCACCTTTTTCGGATTTCTATCCGTCTATGGTACTGTTTTAGATTCGCGTTTAGTATTGGCCATGTATATGTATTCACTAAGTTTTCGTAATAAACTTAGTTAATCATTTTTTATTAGTTGTTGAAATTTATACAGCGATGGCCAAATATGATAATATTTTGGAAGTAAATTGATTCTCAGTTGATGATACAAAGAACATATAAGTATAAAAGGATATTCATTTTCGATAACATTCAAGTTGCACATTTTACATATTCTATTTTCCCTAGGGATGTTATTATATCGTCCTTCCTCAATTAATAAATGGTGCGATGAACATTTTAGTATTGTCATTGTAATTCTGTAATTATTGTTATTAACACAATCAAGATATTTTTCGGGTTCAAAGTACCTTTTAAAAGATCTGTAAAATTGTTAATGTGCAGAATTATCTAAATCTGAAAAACAACTTTGAATGTAACTATCTTTTATTTTCCCAATAACAAGTTCAACGGCAGAATTGGTAATGTCTGATTTCATGTGCATATATGATAAACCCAGACTATCCAGTACATGGTTAATATGAAAAGTATTGATGAATAAATCACGTGAAATCATTTGTCCATGGATATATATATATATATATAAGATAAGATAAGATAATTGCTTATTAACGTGACCTGTGTGAATTTACATACATGAATAACACATTTCATACAAATTTTACCACACCCAGCCCATTGGGCCTATAAGTCTACACAAAATATATACATAATATTAACTCATAAAGTCACATGAAATTAGTTGTTTACAAATATACAATAATTTGATAACAGTGTGTGGAATGAGACATCGCACTCAATATGCAATGTCTTTTTTCACACAGTGAAACACGATCTTCTCTAATACCTCAAGGTAGCTAATTTACCGGGGTAAAAAGGGGTTATACTCCCAAGGTAATTTATCTACCATACATAGCTGATCTCCTTCTTAGGTAGCTATTTACAATGAATTTCGCACATTTACGGGGGTGTGCATTGATCAGAAATGACAATTTTTCGTGATCACTTAATTTATTGAAAATAGAGTCATTTAACTGATCTGAGAACATATCATTTCGAATGTCTATATATAAATCACATTTTATCAACAAAAATTAGTTTCGTCTTCTATAAAGTTTGATTTGCACATTTTACATAGTCTATGCTCAGGGCTTTCTCCGATATATCGTCCAGTCTCGATTCTAAGAGGTAAGATATCACACCTGAATTGCGCAAGAAGTGATCGCTCATATTTCTGCAGGTTTAACAGTGTATAGTGTTCATTTTTAAACTCACTTTTGAATTGTATATAGGTTCTTAGTTTAGGAGTTGTTTGAAGACTGTTCACCCAAATGTTACTATAGTAAGAGATTATCTTGTCCTTCACTGTTTTCAAATTGATTGTTGTCTTAGTGTTATAAAAACTGATTAAGTCGAGCTTGTTTAACACGTCCTTCAGATCACTACTCCAATTATTGCAACACAGTCTATGGTCATGATTAAATGTATGTTTCGTAATACGATTATCTTCAAACTTAATCAGTCTATTCCAGTAACGAATTAGATTGGTCCAGCGTCTATATATGCTAGGAATCCATCCTATGTCTCCGTTTAAATATAGATAGTTGCGGCTATAAAAGGTGTTAGCGTTGTTGTATCTTTTCCTATTTAAGGGTTGAGAGTATTAAGTTGCACACAAAAAAGATACATGTATAAAGTTCATATAAACATATAATTAAAGATATGCATCTAGACCACACCGCGAGGTGGCGCTCTCGTCATATGGTCCAAAACTGTTATTTTTATGTACAAAACAATATTTACATATGTACAACATACTGTTCTTTTTACATACGAATAACTTAAGTATACAACACTATTTTACACTATAATTGTTTTTAGTTATTGCCTAATGACAGTGGAACGTTACTGGCCCTCATATTAGAGAGTTCTCATAATACTCACAATATAAACAGAAAGGTTTAATACACTCAAAAAGTATTAATGCAAAAGTATTATAGTCAAACAGCATGAGATCAAATCTAACGCAATTAAAACTTAATAAGAATGATTGCATCCAATGGTGACCTTTTTTTTTACTGATAAATTAAATTCCCGGTAATTACGTTCTCAAACTTCTCAAATATCCAATTAAATAAATTAATGAAAACTACGTTCTTAAACTTAATCTTATTAAGGAAATTAAAATAAAGATTCAAGGCAAACTGTAATCAATTATATTACGGATAAATTTAACGCCCTACTCTGATAAATAAATAATTGACAACAAACATACATGTATACAAACCTAAATATCAAATATTTACACCCGTTTTATTGTTTTTCCTCCAAAAAGCGGTCCTTCCTTATAAGACATTTTTGGAATCAACCTTTTTGGACCAGACATTTTTGGAATCGCTTTTTCTGGACTTATAATCTGCCTTTTTGGACTGGCCTTTTAGGCATTCGGTCTTTTTGGACCTATACCATCCAGAAATACAACAGAAAAAAACCCATCTGACGAATTAAAATGATGGCTTTAACTAATTCCCACTTAAAGAAGACAGTGTTTTCAACTTTATTTGATAATTACATTTTTGTTTAAAGAGATTGTCCATCGTTTTGAAGAGATGTTATCAAATGTGTCTGCAGAAGATGCGTTGTAATTGGAAGCGAGTAAATGGATGTGGAATAAAGTTATCCTTATAACATATCGGTTAATTAGTTGGATAATTCAATGACAAGATATTGATGGGCCAGCTTAATACCGTAATGAAAGTTTAATCGTGTCATCTTCATATTAAACAAATGGATACCGTAACCCTTTCCCACATACAAATACTTTATGGTGCCTCTGAAGCAGACGACTTTTGAAATTTGAAACATTGTGACAAAAGAAGAAATTGCTCATGATGAGCAATTTCTCCTTTAGCCACAATGTTTTCCACTTTTAGTCATCGATTATCCATTCAATTATAGAGACTTTCCATTTTGTTGACAAAATATTTTCAAAGTCGTCTGCTTCAAATTTATCGTATATGGGAAATGGATTAGTAGTAACTTATTGAGAACAAATTACCTACAGTATTTACCCAACTTATCCTAATATTACTGTTTCTATTCCCAAAATTTGGATATCATAGGAAAAACACAAGCAATACAATACCCCCTTTAAATGATTGTCCCATTCCCGTCTTTTGCTTTTGTGTATATGTATGTTATCTTACACGTTGTTTAGTTACTCGTACGCATTTTCTTTGTATTAACTTGCCTGTCTTTGTCATTTTTCAATTGTAAATGGCTTAACCCTTTCCCACATACATACGCTTTTTGAGATTGTCACAAAAGGAGAAATTGCTCATAATGAGAAATTTCTCCTTTTGCCACACTGTTTTAACTTTATATTATTATTAAACCCTCATGTGTTGAGATTTTTGGCAAGATATCTTCAAAGTCGTCTGCTGCATACTTGCTGTATGTGGGAAAGGCTTAAGGCAATGTAATTTCTCGGTGCTGATAAAATGTTTGTTCTATATTATGGACAAACGTACATGTAATCAGTAAACAATTTAGATTTATAATAGTATTTTTTTTTATATAGTTTGAGGGCAAATCTTACATCCTAAGAAATATCCTTCCTTGCAAAAAGTTCACACTGAAAAGACGTATCGATTCTTGTTTTTTTTCACCGTAACGATTGTCCACTTTCATGAAATTATATGAAGAAGTATTTCCTGTAAACATAAGTGCTTATAGATGTCAAGTAATACAACGAACATGACAATCCTTTGCTGTTTTTTTTTTTTTTTTTTTCAAAGGACAGTATTCTAATTGAACTGGGAATGTTATCCCAAATCCCTTAACCCTTTCCCTCATACGGCAATTCTTCAGCAGACGAATTTGAACGTATTTTGTCAAAAAATAGAAAATCTCCATAATTGAATGGATAACCTATGACAAAAAGTGGAAAACATTGTGGCAAAAGGAAAAATTGCACGTTTTGTGCAATTTCTTCTTTTGTCACTATGTTTTCAAAAAGCCGTCTGCTGCAGAGGCGTAAGAAAGCGTCTGTATGAGGGAAAGGGTTTAACAGAAACCCGTTTCGTTACACACTGAGCTACAGAGCTTGGTAACATTCAATCATGATGTTTTCAGTGTTTATTTGTTTGCCTTTTTATTTCTAAAGTCTCAAATCGATTCCCTGAAGAGCGACAGTAAAAATAAAGTAAATAACTGGAAAAGAAATATGTAAATGTGACAATTTTGCAACCAAAGTACAATGTATTTGGTATAAGGTCAAATTACGCCGAAAACATTTGCGGCTAGCTGATCGACGGATAAAACCTTTGTTTGCGTGGAAATGAGTGTTTACCTACACTAGAATGCATTGAATATATGACATCGAGTTAACATTTATTTAAATTTATAGGATGCACTGAAAATGTTTAATTTTATAATTTTTAGTAGTTTGATCTGTTTGAAGATAAGAGTATGCGAAAAATAGACTTTTGTCCCAGTCCGATTTTTGTTCAAAATGATGGTAACTATCTTTGCGGTATGATTTCATTCTTGCATAATACATGACCCCCAATTTTCTTGGGATAATTTTAAAACATAGACATAACTTGTGCAATGGCATCGGGTGTTCTACCTGTTAAACGCTTAGAAAGTGTTACAATTGAGGGTTGAAACTGATTGATTTACATGGAAACAAAGAAGGAATTTAATTGGTGTATTGTGAATTAAAATGATTCACATTCCTTTACACTTTGCTACCCCCCCCCCCTCTCTCTCTCTCTCTCCCTCTCTCTCTCTCCCTCTCTCTCTCTCTCTCTCTCTCTCTCTCTCTCTCTCGCTCTCTCTCTCCCTCATTCTCTCTCTCTCCACTACATTGGTTACGTGCCAATGATTACTAGCGTTGCCCTGATGAGTAGAATAAACGAAACAGGTTGGCACGTTTAAGACCAATGTATTGTCATTTTTTCCTTTTTACTATATTTAAATTAGCAAATGCAGTTATGTGCAAAATATGAATAATAAAGCTATACTTATAGTCATTTCAATGAAGATTTTCAAAGATCGTACACTATTATTTTTTTACTTAATCAGTAACAGACAATTATTTTGGCCATTGCTTTGGTTTAGTTTTTTTTTCTTTCCGAAGAGTATCACCTGGATCATTCATGTGCAATTATTTAAAGCTTAACGATTCTTTATTCCGTAACGTAAACATCACGTTTCTAGTTACATAAATATTAATAATATAACATATAATACATAGACTACATCAAGAAAACAGTTTTCAAAAAATAAAATTATTTAAAGATAAGGGTAGTAGTTTCAGAGAAGAATTTTTAAACACTGCATTACAATAACAAGGGCGCCGCGGGACGAACGCCAACGTTTTTTTTTTTCAAGTTGAAAAGGGGTTATTACTGAATTATTATTAAATCCAGAGTTATGTGACTGTGTATGAACATGCGTATTGTTTGTAGGAACAGATGTATCAAGTTTCATTTGAAAATGATGAACTATTTTTGAGTTATGGACATGGTTAAACCTTTTGTATGAATTTCTAAGTTAAAAAGGGGCATTACTAAATAATCATTAAAGCCAGAGTATTGCGATTTAGTATGAACATGTGTATTGTTTCTAGGAACATTTGTACAAAGTTTCATATGAATATGTGGAACTGTTTTTTTAATTATGGGGTAAGGTTAAAGTGTGTGACGACGACGCCAAGGGTATCACAATAGCCCGATTTTTTTTGAAATACCGGCGTTCAAAATGTTACACTGTCACAGCCCTTTCAGAGAGGGTCAATTCTTTCCGTTGTGCATAGTTAAAGATGAATACGACTCAAACAGGGCGATCACCGTGGCCCAAATCGAGGGCGTGAAGGTGAGCTTAAAAGTTGCTGAACAACTGTCTGAACAATTGAAAACAAATTACTAGTATTCTGATAAATGATTCTGACAAGGAGATCAATTCGTGTTTAACAGCAATATTCTTTCCATTATTACTTTTTGTCGGATGTTTGATTACTTGTGCACTCGGTGTATCATAACAAACTGTACAACTTTTCTAGAGTTGCTCTGTGATATATTAACACATTTAAATAGCCGCCAAGTAGCTGATTGTTAGGCGCGAGGGTAATCAAAAACACTGCAGTATAGTCGTTTAATCCATGGGTAAGGTCAATTGGTTCACGAAGGTAGTGTATGAGAATCCTTTTGGGTAGAAATATCTTCTGCTGGCTCCAAAACTATTAAATCAAGGTTGGCTCTGGTGTCAGATGTTCAGGTATCTGTTTGGTCAGATGCAAAATTATTCTCAAAAGTGAGCAATCAGATGATTTGTTTGGAGTCGAGAGAATGAGACAGGCGGGGAGAGAGAGAGAGAGAGAGAGAGAGAGAGAGAGAGAGAGACAGACAGACAGACAGACAGATACATATAGTAGAGCGTTCTCCTCGGGTGCAAGAGGTCGCGGGTTTGAACCCCAACCGAGCATTGCCAGCAACTTGTAGATTGCAGTAATGGCTTTTTTCTGGTAATTTACCCTGGGTACGCCGTGATATAACTGAAGAATTGTCTTAGACACCAAACAAACCAAGCTGGAAAAGTTACACTGTATATAGACGGTACTTGTATATTTACGTTGAGATATTAAGTTTTGTCACCCCGATATTACAATTCATATCCTCAAGAGCTTGTAGTTCAATAAAAACGAAACCAATAATTTATTTACTTAACCCTTTCCAACACACAGAGGTATGAAGAAACCGACATTTGAAAACATTGTGACAAAAGCAGACTCTTTTTTTATGAGTCATTTGCCCCTTTTGTCAAACTGTTTTTCACTTTTCAACTATTGTTATGTTTTATTGACAGAGATTTGTCATATATGTTAGGATGATTTTATAATCGTCTGCTGCAGATTTGTAGGGTTAGGGATAAGGTTCAAGCTAGCTGTAGAATGTTTATATACATTGCATTACATCAATGTTCCATGTCGTCAACTTGAATTTTGTTTTATGTTTTGTTTGGATTTAACGCCGTTTTCAACATTATTTCAGTTATATCACGGCGACTGTTCGCTTATTCATGGTCCCTGGATGAACAAACCAGTACTAGAGTAGGAAATGTGCCTTGCCCAAGGGCACTCCACCATGACTACCTCACCGCGACTGGGGATCGAACCCGGTACGCCCGGTGTTAGGTGACAAAGTGTATTTCTGTGAAATAGTGATTGCAATATGGAACATATAATTCTAATGGAATTGAAAACATTGTGGCAAAATGAGCAATTGCATTTTCATTGAAGTGTGTTTAAATGCTAGAGCTTAGTCTGTGAAGATATTGGTTTGAAACAATCATTCATTTATTTGGATGATAATGGCAATTATCATTTATGAATGAACTGATTGCCATGCTATAGCTAAACACATTGTGTTAACTCAAAACTCAATCAACCTTGTTATGCCTTTTTAATTGGCAAGGATGCTATTTTAAAATGGAATTTCTTAGGACCATGTTCATAAAACAATAATTGATTGTATTTATTTTTCCATATGTATACTGACCACTTGTAATTACAAGGATTTTCAGCTGGAAGTTTTGTGTCATGCAATTGAAATTCGTTCTTGGTGGCCCTCCACACCAGAACATATGGGAAAGTATGTTAGATGGAAGATTACTTGACATTTGCCCACAAACAACAAATCTGCAACAGACATATTTGAACAAATTAAGACAAATTTATGAAAATCTCTGTATATGAAAGTAAAATAAATTGATAGGGTTAAAAACATGTGCTTGAAGTTAGCCGGATTATGTGGAAAAGCCTGAGTTACTACAGCTGTGATAACCAAACGAATGACTTTGTTCCGGTTCTTCTGGTTAGCCTGAACAGTCAATTCGGACAAGCTTGAATCACATGAATTATCTGCAAACACATTGTCTGGAAATTTTGATATGGGATAGTTTTGCTGTTGACTGTTGGAACTCTCTGAAGACGCCAACTAGTGCAATTCCAAGGCCTTGCACGAATGCAAAATCGAACCGGAGCAATATACAGCCAGAGCTATACTGCTGGCTTGTCCAAGATAACAACTTCCGCTGTCAGAACGTACTTATCGCCTACTAGAACGACTTGAAATCATGGCTGGGTTCTTCCATCAAATGTGTTCCTATTATTTGAGATGAATGGAATAGGCTGTTCATTGATGCATGCCAGGTGAAAGCGCCCAAACTGACTTTGTGTTGCAGTAGATCTTGTTTCGCCAAGATGCGGCAGACAGCGCATGTCATGGGTGGCCCAATCCATCTATCTTTAATTAAAGGCACGCCAAATCAAGGGTGTGCCTTTTGTTCAAGAAAGATGGAATCTAATGCCCATTTATACATACCTGATGCAAGCGCCCTAAACTGACTTTATGTTGCAGTAGGTTTGTTTCGCAAAAAACTACTTTGCACCCGTCCTGTTCGAGTTATATTCCAAAGTTAAGCCGGCAACCTGACATGGTATTGTATTTTTTTGTTACGCTCTGTGAAAGACCTAAGCCAGTGACCTAGCATGTGTCAGAGGAAGGTGCCAAACACTGGTTTCAAGTTGCACTAGTTTTTGTTCTGTCAAGCTTCGGCAGCCAGATGCTTTTCTCTTTTGACTTTTAACCAGTCATGTTCGAGTTTAGCTGGGCGCTTGCACCTGTCATGAATGAATGTCTATTTCATCTATCTCGAACAATAGGCACACAACTCAATGCTAGGAGGAATTCTGCGGGTCTAACTCAGACTGGGTTTTTCAACAGTGTCTCGATATTACAAGGATTTGCACCGAGTGCCAAAACAATAATTTTTCTGGCTGATTCATACAGCCAAAGTTGTCAGAACTCGCGCTGTTCAGACTGGTTGATACTCTGGTTTTGATTTAACGACTTTACACCCTTCCTGTTTGAATTGTTTGAATTAAAAAGTTAAGCTGACATGTGTTGGGCCGACAGAATTGCTCCTGTCCGGTTTGATTTTTTTGCATTTGTGCAAGGTCTTGGAGTGGCAATAACTGGTGTTTAAGTGAGTTTCAATAGTGGGCAGCAGAATCCAGCCAAAATTAACATTTCCAGACAAAATATTTGGACATAATTCATGTCGCTAAAGCGATTCCACTTTAATTTCGGCATTGAAAAATCTGTTAAAACATGAATGTTAATTTTTTAACCAAATAGATACAATAAGGTCAGTATTTTACAAAATGTGACATATCACTAAACCTGTTACCATTGTCTAATACTGTGCAGTACACATGTTATATATTTACAACCCGATGGGGCTCCTCAGGCTATTACTGTGTAAATTGGTGTACTGTCTATTGGTGATCTGCTATATAAATATTGTTATAAATACAACTGATGTTGGAATATATATACTAAAACTAAGTTGATGGTTATAGGAAGCGACGGAACTTGGTTAAATTCCTTTTAAATCTAGATATCTTCTTTTTGGCTGAATAAGTGCCTAGATGTATGTATCAACTAAGTATGAGTGCATATAAATAGCTTATGGTATAAACAACATTTAAATTTCTATATTTCTTTTAACTTAACAGCCTTATAATGCAAACATGTGGTATTCATTTGTGTTTATGGTGTTTATGAGGCTGAATTTGGTATGGTAAGAAAAGCACATGTGTTTTACTCTCTAGTCTATATCTATAATACAGACACTAGATGTAAAATCAGAGTACCTTTGTTTAGTATCTATCTACTATGTTTCTAAGTTGATCCGGCTGCATAAGTGTAGATCAAGTTCTGTCGCACAAAGAATAAGAAATTAAGAAAGCAACTGCCGTTATTTAACAATTTAAAAGAATTTTCACATAAAGCATACCAATTAATCCTTGAGAGTGTTAATAAGATAAACCTTCATTTAAAGAGATTGTCTATAGTTTTGTCTACATGTTTTCAAAGTCATCTGCTGCAGATTTGAAGAGCATGTGGGCAAGCCATAATGTATTGACTTGAATTTGGCCGCCAGGAGGGCTTTGCGTGTTTTCCTTATATGGTATGGACTTTTATCTTATTGCTTTAAATATAATGTTACAGAACAACAGGTTAACCCTGTTGAGCACTTCATCAGGAAATGTGTAATTGTTTCATTAATAATGTCTCGGGAAAAAGGAGTTTTTTCCCCTTCAACTGATAATGTATAATATGTACTGTGTTTAACCTTCCGGATTTGATAGTAGGTCAGTTGGTTGTCAATCCGACTGTAGCGATATCTAAGGCGACTAGTTGCACGCTGCCTTTAACAGTTTTTAAGTTTTGTTAAGCCGCCCCGCCCCGTTCAACTGTCCATGTTTGTCCTAGCTTAATTGCAGCAGCATTCATTAGGCCGATGGCTACCTACTGACCCAGTTTATTTGTAGCCCATTGGTGGAAGACAAATGACTTTTGTTAATCATTTGGTCGGGCCACAATATCTCAGTTGGTTACCACGCTGGCTATACATCTAGGGATTGTGAATTCGAACAACGGCTTGGTCATTCTTTATTTCTGGCAATTGACAAAAGTCATAAGCCTTCCACTAAAGGGGAAAATAGTATATGGTGGAAGGTAGCCAGTATTCTGGGACGAGTGGTGTCTGGAAACCAGGTAGGAAAGCTAGAAAACTCACATATGGTGTACTGGCCGCTGTGATAATTATCGTGGAACACGCTATTGAACTTTAATCTATCGGTGTGTCATTGAATGAATGCCATTTAAACTTAGGACCCTTGGATTGATAGCTCTCCTCGCAACCGACGCTGTCAATTCAATCGTTTATTTTGTATTTGTATTAAAATGAGGCGTATGAAAAAATAACAGTATCATCTACATTTTATTCAAATACACATACTGTCACGTGAACGAGGGGAAACGGGGTCAATTAAATACATATGTTTGGAAAGATTGAATGGATAACATTGGGCTACAAAGTATTTATATTTTCCCCTACTGCAACTATGATACTGACGGTTATTCTCTCTCTCGTTATTTTGGCATTAAAACACAATCATCTTTCAAAACCTGTCTACAACGCCCTTTTAAGAAGCAGCTGATTGATTTATCATTATTAGCTGCGTCATTAAGTTTTTTGGAGAGAGAGAGAGATATTTAATTAAAGAAGGGGCTTAATACGGGTTAACAAATCGACGGCAAAGTCTTTTTCCAGTCAATAGGTGATGTGTATGAACTTTGCAAATTGCTATACCGTCTATCCAAAAATTGTGTCCATAATGGATTTTTTCGATGCAGTCACGATACTCCTATGTTTTGATCGGATAAAAAGAAAATATCTAAATAAAACAAAAACGTCTAGAGGAAATAATTAAATATGATAATAAGTACTTGATAAATGAGCGAGCACAAGTAATTCTATATGTGATAATTTGCGTGTAATAACACTCGTCGTCTTTTTGAGTTCAAATAAAAACGGATAGGGTTTTACTGACTAACCGGAAGTTACAAATCCAAATTTCTGTAATATGACGTCATTCGCTTGTCGTAACGCAAATGATGAATAAATACCCAAAAGGAAAACGATAGAAATTATAAGTACTTTATGAAGGGCAAGGCGATTATTTGTTGTACCTGTCACCATTATATCATGGATTTAAAATCTTGGACACATTTTAAAGTTGAATATATGCTTAACCAGATGATGATTTTAGTTTATTTGCTTAGGACGGTAGGACTAACTGCAGATCACGGAGAATGATTTACAGATTACAAAAGTTAATAAATGTTTACCCGAAATAGGTATATTGCATGGAATACAGTAACTTTGTACCCCAGTTATTTCGTACCCGGTATATTTCGGTAATTTCGTACCCTCGAAGCTTGTCATTCTTTTTTTTACATTGTACTGTTTAGCAAGGAAAGCAGCTATGTCTATGACCTAGTCTTTATCAAAATATGGAAGTAAGACTAGAATCAGTGGTCTGTTTTTCAACAGAAAAGGCTATATTATAAAAACCTAAAGGCAGTTCACAATTAATGTTTGTAATAAGTCACCCAGGGACCTCACAAATATTTTCTGTCCTCTGATATATAACTGAAATGTATCTGTGTTCTGTGTATTATATTGTGAATTCTAGTTTTCTGTGTGAAATTGTCTAATCTATACATTAAACATGGTAAACACTGGTATACATTGTATCAGGAATCTAGCGTTGTACTCTTCATTCCTGATTGTATTAAATGAATTCTTATACTTTATTGCACATACTGGTAATGAATTACACATATTTGCATGAACTGGCTGCTGATAAAAGTTAATGTTTTAACAAGAGTTCTGAGTTAATATCTCAGCAGGAACATGTTTTGAAAGAAGCAACTAAACTTAGCAATTTATACATGAAACCATTATGTAGTTGGGAATCATCAGAGTTGTCTAAATCAAACGCTTATCACATAATTAACCAGGCTTCTAGTGAAAATATTTTATGAAAACAGTTATTTACTCCCTGTAACCTTTCAAAATGCTTTTATAATTGAGCAATAACAATCAGAAAAGGGAACTTGAAGTTGATCAACAATGATGACTCTGAGAAGCTGATAATTGTTAAGATCTGATCATATCCTTCACTATCCATATTTTCAATGACAGATTTCATATACATGTATACATAATCAGTTGTTGACACCTCTACTTATTAACAAATAAACTGTTTTATGTTTTACAATTTAAAAACCAGCAAAGGAGATAGGGATTCAAAGTGAAGAAATTGTTCATTTTGGAGCAATTACAACATTCTGACAGTGCATTCAAATTAGTCACAGACACAGTCATTTACATTAGGCAAGGGGCTATACTTAACCCTTTTCAACATACATAACACATACATCAAACCTGAAGCAGATGACATTGACAATGTTGAGGTATAGAAAGGGAAAGCCAAAGTTTAATTAATGAATATGTATTTTTCAGGCAACCCGCTCACACTGTTCATTATTTACGAATTGAACATTATATACATGTGTTTAAATATGTTTAGAATACTTATGTGCAAATGTATTCTTTGATCAATTGTTATTGTTGACGGCCACAAGGGAGATAACTGATGTTGTAATTGTTTATTGTGTTACAGTCGTAAAATAAAGTATATTGGATTGAATTAAATTGAATAGAATTGGAAACACTGTGGCAAAAGGAGAAATTGCTGTTCATGAGCAAGTGGTCCCTTTTTTCCAGTGTTTTTATGTGCGTCAACAATTTTAACTCAAAAATCTATGTCTTTCCTTGAGTTATTTTAAGCAGCATATCGGGTAAATAATTTTAGAGAATAATATGGGGAATTTCTATTCATCCTACAGAATTAAACTCATTTCCCTTATATAGACACACCACCTTGAACTATCTTATACATTAGTCTTTATGCGTAGTGTTTTCATCTTTGTCTCAAATTTATACATTGAGCCAGATCATGCAAAAGTAGCCAGTTGCCTTGGAAGATTGATGTGTTGTGTATTTTTCTAGAAAGTCAGGGAAAAAATGCTAGGAGAACTAAAATTCCATTGAAAATAATGTTTAGCTCAAGTCAATCAATCAACCATGGTAAGAGTCAGTTTCAAATTATATTTATTACTAGTTTACAAATAACTGGCATTTGTTCAATGCCTTCTACTGTTGTTTTCCAGCAACATCCCTGGAAATCTCACAGTCTGTTACACTACTGACCTTATCAAAAAAGAAAAACAGACATGTACTAAACAAGAAATATCTTTAAAAAAGATAAACGGCGAACAATATGAGAAAAAACTAAGAAATGGAACATGCGCATATTATTTGACTTGAATATCAGAAAGGTTCTATGTGTTTACCAAAGGCTAATCGGCCATCTTCCAGTTTCTATAAATAAATTATCAAGGCCGAGAATACGCCACATGACTGGAGATTAGGCGAGGCTCCCAAGAGGTGTATCATTTTCAATTGACGATAAATAACTGAAAACTTATCATGTTTCAAAAAAAAAAATTATATTTCATACGTTTTCACTGATTTTTTCACTGAATCTTATTTCTTAAGGTAAACAATTAAAAGTTAGTATGCAGACAATTTCATTTTAAACATCTTATTAGTGCCTCTCGTAGGATCGCCGACTTAACTATGAACCAATCAAAACGTTTCGTTTCCTTTATTTCTTCGACAGTACTCATTAAGTACAACATTTGATTGGTCTACAATCTAGATCATTTGTTAACATCTAGGTCAAAACTGAGGTTAAACAGCTATCGCCGAAAAAGCTTAAATACATGATAAGTTTATGTTTTCCAATTTTTTGTTTCAGATTCCTTTCTTGTTTGGGGACTAACACTGAGTAATTAATTGTTTTTACTTTCAGACGACCTAGACTGTGCCTATTAACAAATTAAATGTTTACCCTGAATAGGTACCGCATATATTCATATCGTTTATAATGCTGACACTCAACTCTCCATATGTTTAATTGTTTGTATGTTTGATTCCTTATTAAATTATATTATGATTGTACATGTAATTCTATGATATCGTTTAAGAAGGCTTCATGGGAAATAAATGTTAACTCACTAAATGAATCGCCTTCTTAAAATAAAGTATTATTATTATAATTATTATTATTGAAATGGAGTATGGAGAATATACCTCTCCAGACACCAATAATTTACGAATTGTGGCTGTAGTAGGGACATAGATCAGAAAATGACTTCGCTCTAGTAATTTGTTAGAATTCATCGTAAACAATGATATTCTTCGTAGTCGTCGTGAAGAACGATTAATTATTAGAGCAAGTTTACACTATTATTCAAAAAAGAATAATCAAAGATAACATTTTGCGTTACTTTACACATTTAGTGCAAGCAACACGACGTAAACATTTTATCTCGAAGTTTTCACGGCGATAAACCGTTTATTCCTCACGACGTTGCGTGAAATTCGCGAGACTTCCGGTTGATCTCGTGTTTTTCACGCTCTCTACAATTTCACGCTACGCCGGTTCCGAATCCCCGACGCTAACCAGGACTCGGCAGATTCCTTATCAACTTTAAATTGACGTAGTCAATTATAGGGTTTTATTTAACAAATATTTTCCGTAATTTCACAGCTTGCGTTATTAAATTGTAATATTTCATAGATTGATTGTCAGTAACTTAGGGTTTCTATACAAAAGTTTTACGTGTAAATCGATAACCACCAAAACATCTTTCGGGGAAAACACCTTCATTATTTTCCCATTTGTCTAATTATCTTATTATCGAATTCGTACAATTTTACTGTTTAAATTCGTTTGTTTTACTGTTTGTGTGGTCATTTACGCCGCTTTAAACAATTTTTCAGTTATATCAAGCCGTTTTCTGAGTAATTTACAATTTCTTCGGGTCCATTTATCCTGACACAGTTGAGCCCATCGTAATGATAACGACACTATCTGTAAGCAATGGAGGGAAATCCATTACTACCATTTTAATAGTCTTGGGTATTACCAGGACGGGAATCGAACCCGCGACCTTCCACACCGAGTTGGACGCTCGACCACAACACCCCCGAGGCGGTATATACAGTTTAATATAATGCGTAAATGTAAAGCGCTTTAATGGAATGAATTTTAAAGAAATGGCGTTGGACAAAAGTCATTGTGAATAGCGTCACTCTTCTTCCACCATTATAGGACTTATTAGTCCATGCGGGAAGGTAGTCAGTTTCCTGGTAAAAGAGTGGTGATGAATACAGGAGCGAAAGAGTCTCTCTTGAATACACTGTAAACTGTTCTCATTGTTTATTGCACTAGAAACGGGTTCTGATAATAAGCCAACTGAAAGAAAAGATATCAGCCGTTCGGCGAGAAAACCAACAGTGTGGACTCTGCGTAACGTATCGAACCGGATCGGCCTAAGCATTAATCTATACATCTTTCCCACTGTGACGGAATGTGTAGGCCCGGATTAGCCTGCGCGGACTGTGCAGGGTGATCAGGGTCGATACATTTCGCAGAGTCCATAGTGTTGGTTTTCTCGTGGAACGGCTGATATGTATATTGCAATAATAACACTGCACTTAAAAACATTGGATTAACTGCCATCCTATCTAGGAAAATATAGTGAAGCCTTATGTATTGTGCTGGTGGCAATACAGACCAGTGTAACAGGATGTGCATAATACGTCAGTGTGTAAGTTGTCACGGTACTGATATTTTAAATGAGTGTATACCATCATCATAATGCATTGAATACATGGCATTGAGTTTGAATTCATTGCAGATATGTAAAGGGTGCACTGAAAATGTTTGAAAGTATCTTAGTATCTTTTTTTGTTTAGTATTTTGACCTAGTTTGAAAGTGAAAGTAGGTTATGTAAAAGAACTGTTTCGTTCCAGCCGGTTTTGTCTTAAATGACGATTACCATTTACGCTGTGTGAATTCTTTCTTGCATAATACATGAACCCCGTTTCATTTGGATTATGGTAAAAGCTTAGATGTAACTCTTTACAATGATATATGATGTTCTATATGTAAAACGCTTAAAAAGTGTGACAATTGAGCGTTAAAACTGTCTGATATACATGGAAACAAAGAAGTCATTCATTTGGTGTACTGTGACATTTAAGATATGCTCCCCTCTTTGGTGCTCCGGAGGAATCCGCTGTGGTGTCCCAGGTTCGATCCCCAGTCGCGGCACCACGATCATGGTGGAGAGCCCTTGGGATATGCACATTTTCTAGCCTAGTACTGGTTTGTTTATCCAGGGATCATGAATAAGTGAACTGTCGCCGTGATATAACTGAAATATTGTTGAAAGCGGCGTAAAACCCCAATAAATTGGTGCTCCGGGTTGCTTGGATGGCATCACAAGTAAGTGCCAGCGTCAGTACATATAATATCGGAAATACCGGTAAAACATCCAATGAAAAGATGTGATACAACTGAAATACTGTTGTTGAAAGCGTGGGACCGTAAAAGCGTGGGACCGTAAACGAGTATCGATCGCATCGTCCTTTCCATTTTATTTACTACTAAATTCATTGCTTAACTCTTTCAGCGCCGAACTGTTTAAAGTAGACTCTTATACGTTCAAAATCGGGTATGTCCATTTCTCAATTTATGAAAGTTTTGGACTATTTTGGTAACTAAAAGGCAAACAATGCTGATTTCAGGTGAGACAGTTCGTTATGAGCTGACTCGCCTGAATCTGCATTGTTTGCAAAAACCTCAATATTGCCTGCGGCGATGAAAGAGTTAAGAAACAAACAAGTAACATGTTTACAAGACTATGTCAGACCTGCTGCATCTCTCACGCCCTTTAATTACTTTTGAAAGCACATCATGAGCCTGCCCCCACTCTACTCTCTGAATAATGTCTGCTATACATCTTACACACGTCTAACCACCTCCTTCAAGTGTCCCGCTCAACAAACACAGCCCACCTCCTTCGAAACAGCCTGCTCGATTAGCAATGTCTCACAAACTCTCACCTGTCTCTCTAGCTCTCTTACGTTTAAACAGGCAGGGTCGTAAAACACCATTCAAGCGAACATTTACTACCAAAAGGCTTCAACTTGAGCAGACTCAAACAAACTTCAATATACTCTGATTTTATCCAGAACTCCTGTTGTCTCATAACCTCTTCACTGTTAGTATTGTATTGAACATTATGTTAAATTGATTGCGAAACAAGCATTCATGTTAAATTAATCACGCACGATTAATGCTTTAGTCACACCTAACCCGTACTCGCGCAATTTGTTTGTAATAACATCGCAAAGGCAGAAAACGCTTAAATCAAACGAGCGAACTTTGGTGGTATTGTCTAGTGGAACATCAATATCAGAATTTATTGACTCGATTAAGCATTTGGAATAATATTCCGTTTCAATGCGCAGTTATCAATATTACTTAACTTGTGCACCATCTTTCCGTAATTTCGCGTTTAAATATTATCAATTATACGGATGTAATACATCACAGCTTTAGTTTCGACGATTCAGAACTACATTCGAGAATAGAGAAAACAATTTCCTCGCGTGAAATCCTAGTTTATAGAAAACCTTCAGAAATAATACCCCTATTTAATGAAAAGCATTCAGTCAAACATCGGATATCTTCTTCGGATTTGACAATATGCAAACACATATATAGTCAATGACAAACACAGGAGACAATGTTCTACAAATAATGGTAATATGTCCTGCTTATGCAACTGTAAATGAGCCGTTCCACGAGACAACCAACAGTGTGGACCCTGGTCAGCCTAAGCATGCCGTGCAGGCTAACCCTGAAATACATTGTTTGCCTCCTGTGGATTTTCTGTTTGAGGAATCATTACTCTATACCTCTATCCACCTGTGACGGAATGTGTCGTCGCGGATTAGCCTGAGCTGGTCGATACATTACGCAGAGTCCACAATGTTGGTCTTTCCGTGAAGCGGCTCAGGTGGCTTCATAGATCGAGAGACTGGCTCAAAACGGAGCAAAAGTCTTAAAACTGTACGTCCAATGTATAACTTCCACCAGACGAGCGTAAACCTTCTGAATGTACAACACCTTTGGTGTGATTGCTGGTTGAAGTTACACAAAGTAAACATATATATGAGCCGTTATACGAACAAAAAACACTTTATGGACTCTGCGTAATGGGTTCAACCAAGATCGGCCTGCGCAGTAGGCACGGGCTAATCCGGGCCGATGCATTCCGTCTCTGGGGTATAGAGGTATAGAGTAATGAATCATGAAACAGAAACTCCACAGGAGGTGAACCGTGTCTGTACGAGTTAGCCTGCGCGGCATGCTTAGGCTGACCCGGGTCGATACTTTACGCAGAGTCCACAATCTTGGTTTTCTCGTGGAACGGCTCATATATAGTCATTGGTAGACACATGAGCTTGTAAATTGTTTCTTTGAAACCCGTGTAAAATAAAGTAAACAAGAAAGCTATGAATGCCCCACCCATTTGGGGGAGACTGTCCGTCCGTCAGTCCGTCCCCTCAAGAAAATGAATTTCACAGATCCCAGAATCTTCGAATATCATGGGATGATTGGTCTTATTTAAAAGATGATCCCTAACATTGTTGGGGTCTTTTGTCAAAGGTCAGAGGGTCCTTAAAGGTCAAATTCGTTTCCACTCAATATATCAAGATTCCGTTGATCCAGAATTTTCAAATTTCATAGGATGATTGGACATACTTAGTAGTTAATTCGTAATGTTTTTGGGGTCACTCTGTCAAAGGTCACGCTCACATGACCCTTTAAATATCACAAGAACCCTTTGAACCAGTCTTCAAATTCATAAGATTATTGGACTTACTAAATACTTGACCCCTTGTGTTTTGGTGGTAACTGGGTCGTGGTAAAGAAGAGATCCATGTCATTATGGGTTCACTGAGTCAAGGTCAATGTCACAGGGGCCATACATATCAAATTCGTTTCCGCTCAATATCTCAAAAGTCCTTCGACCCATAGTCTTCGAATTTCATGGGATAATAGGACTTTCTATATAGTTGATCCCTATGGTTTTTGGAGTCAATGGATCAAAGGTCAATGTCATCGGGACCATAAAGGTCAAATCGGTAATCTCAACAACGCTTTGACCCAAAGTCTTTGAATTGCATAGCATAATTGCACTTATTGAGTTGTTTACGCTTATTACTTTTTGGGTTACTTTGTCAAAGGTCAAGGTCACATGGGCCTAAATGATCAATATCCGTTTCCGATCAATATCTCAACAACCCTCTGATCTAAAGGGTTCCTATTACATAGGATGATTCGACTTATTGACTATATAATATCTACTGTTTTGCGGATCACTGGGTCAAAGGTCAGGGTCATATGCGCCATAAAGCTCAAATCCGTTAAATCTCAATAGATAAAGAACTATTTGCTATACAATAGTTTACCAGCTTCATAGGATTATTGGATTCATTGCGTAGATGACCCTTATTGGTATTGGCGTCAATGGGTGCAAGGTCAAGGTAACAATGGACAACACTCAACTATGGTTTTGCTCAATATCTCTAGAACACTTTGATTCGGAGTCTAAAAAATGTACAGGTAGATTGGACTCCATGAGAAAATGACCACCTTTGTAATTAGTGATCACTTCGTTAAATCGGTGTCTGTAATATGTTATATAACGTCACTCGAAAATCAATGCTATGTAGTGTCACTATTTGTAATGTGTTATATAACGACACTCAAAGATCATTGCTATTTAGTGTCACTATTTGTAATGTGTTGTATAACGTCACTCAAAAATCATTGCTATTTTGTGTTGCTTTTTGTAATGTGTTATATAACGTCACTCAAAAGGCATTGCTATTTAGTGTCACTTTTTGTAATATGTTATAAAACGTTACTCAAAAATCATTGCTATTTAGTGTTGCTTTTTGTAATGTGTTATATAACGTCACTCAAAAATCATTGCTATTTAGTGTCGCGATTTTTAATGTGTTATAAAACGTTACTCAAAAGGCATTGTTATTTAGTGTCACTATTTGTAATGTGTTATATAACTACTCTAATAAAGCTTCGCTACATGTTTTGAGAGTCACTATTTGTAATGTGTTATATAACGTCACTCAAAAATCATTGCTATTTAGTGTCACTTTTTGTAATGTGTTATATAACGTCACTCAAAAATCATTGCTATTTAGTGTCGCAATTTGTAATGTGTTATAAAACGTTACTCAAAAGGCATTGCTATTTAGTGTCACTATTTGTAATGTGTTATATAATGTCACTCAGAAATCATTGCTATTTAGTGTCGCTATTTGTAATGTGTTATAAAACATTACTCAAAAGGCATTGCTATTTAGTTTCACTATTTGAAATGTGTTATATAACGGCACTTAACGAACATTGCCATTTAGTGTCACTATTTGTAATGTGTTGTATAATGTCACTCAGAAATCATTGCTAATTAGTGTCGCTATTTGTAATGTGTTATAAAACTACTCTAAAAAAGCATCGTTACATGTATTGAGTGACACTATTTGTAATGTGTTATATAACGTCACTCAAAAATCATTGGTATTTATGGTGTCACTTTTCATTCCTTAAATAACGTCACTCAAAAATCATTGGTATTTAGTGTCTCTATTTGTAATATGTTATATAACGGCACTCAACGATCATTGCTATTTAGTGTCACTATTTGTAATGAGTTATATAACGTCACTTAAAAGGCATGGCTATTTAGTGTCGCGATTTGTAATGTGTTATAAAACATTACTTAAAAGGCATTGCTATTTAGTGTCACTATTTGAAATGTGTTATATAACGGCACTTAACGATCATTGCCATTTAGTGTCACTATTTTTAATGTGTTGTATAATGTCACTCAGAAATCATAAATAGTAATGATTTTTTAGTGACGTTATATAACACATTACAAATAGTGACACTTAATACATCTAGCGATACTTTTTTAGAGTAGTTATATAACACAGTACAAATAGCGACACTAGGTGTCACTTTTTGTGTTATATAACGTCACTTAAAAATCATTGCTATTTAGTGTCACTTTTTATAATGTGTTATATAACGTCACTCATGATTCATTGCTATTTAGTGTCGCTATTTGTAATGTGTTATATAACGACACTCAAAAATAATTGCTATTTAGTGTCGCGAGTTATAATGTATAATATAGCGTCACTCAACAGGCATTGCTATCCAGTGTCGCTATTTGTAATGTGTTATATAGCGACACTCTAAAGGCACTGATATTATTAATGTGTGATATAGCAACACTCAACAGGCATTGCTATCCAGTGTCGCTATTTGTAATGTGTTATATAGCGACACTCAAAAGGCACTGCCATTTGTAATGTGTAAGATAGCGACATTCAAAAGGCATTGCTATCCAGCGTCGCTATTTGAAATGTGTTATATAGCGACACTCAAAAGGCACTGCTATTTGTAATGTGTTAGACAGCGACATTCAAAAGGCATTGCTATCCAGTGTCGCTATGTGTAATGTGTTATATAACGAAGCTCAAAAATCATTGATATATTTAGTATCGCTATTTTTTATGTGTTATATAGCGAAACTGAATTGCAATTTGAGTGTCGCTATATTACAATAATATTGCATAGTGATATATATAATGTAATATGCAAAGACTATTATATAGATGCTTTAATTTAGTGCATGCGTTTTATTTCGACGAAACGAGGGTGTTGGTTCCTAATGTTGCCACGCAGTTTATTGGCTTTTCAAAGATATATCATCGCTTGAAATTTGTCTTATAGGGGCATTATGCTTCAATTCATTTAACTTCTATTTGTAATGTTTATCAATACATCAAAAGATATGCATATAAAACGCTTTATTTTACTCGAGGTCGCCTCATCCAAAAGTACATTTGAAATGATCCCTAACGTGTAATGGATCTTATCGAAATAGAAACTTATGCTAAATCAAGAAAGAAAGATACATTTACGAGAAAGGGAATGGATTTTTATCACCAATCATTGAACGAAATCGCTGAGAATATGCAAATAGGAAATAATAAATTTCTTTGACGAGGATTGCTTTTTTCGACGCATCTTGCATCTTATTTCTAGAACGACATTCGCTTAAGGTACTTTTCAGTTCCAGGGAAATTGGACAATATTTTTAAACTCTCATATCCAATCGTTTTTTTTTTTTTAATTAAGGCATTCTTAAATTATTATATTTTAGCAATGCATAAACAATGCATATCAGTTAAAAATGTTACTTCTTTTAAATACACTGGGGAAAAACCATAGGTGAATCGATTTGGAATTATAAATGAGACAGCCCTGTTAACATTTTCTCACATACAAAATATCTGAAGAAGAAGACTTTGAAAACATTTAGCAAAAATATGGAAAATCGCTATCAATGAGTTAATGGTGTTTCGGCGATAGCTGATAAACGTGGGCTTTGACCTAGATGTTAAACAAATGATCTAGATTGTAGATCAATCATATGTTGTATGTAATGAATAATGTCGAAGAAATAAAGGTAATGAAACGTTTTGATTGGTTCATAGTTAAGTTGGAGATCCTCCGAGAGGCACTAATAAGAGAAGTTTTAAAATGAAATGTTCTGCATACTAACATTTAATTGTTTTCCTTAAGAAATAAATTGTAGTGAAAAAATCAGTGAAAACGTATGAAATATATTATTAAAAAGCAAAATATTAATTGCTTTTGAAACATGATAAGTTTTCAGTTATTTATCGTCAATTGAAACTTGTACACCTCTTGGGAGCCTCCCGTAATCTCCAGTTATGTGACGTATTCTCGGCCTTGAACGGAACAACGTTTGTCGCGCTAGTGTTATGGATGTTGACTTGAATTGTCAAGTGAAAAGTCTGTGGTTCGCCTCCCGGCAAAGGCAAGCTTTTTTCTCTCTCTCATTCATATCAAAACCAAAGTATATATATGAACTAAAACATTTATAGACCAAATATTACATATTTAACGTTATTGTTTTCTGTCATTCTAATAAGTCAGATAAAAGATCAAATAATATGCGCATGTTCCATTTCTTAGTGTTTTCTCATATAGATCGCCGTTTATCTTTTTAAATGTATTTCATGTTTGCAATACGGTTAAAACACTGTGGCAAAAGGCGATTGATTAATTGATTGAAGTTTATCGCCGTTTTCAACGGTTAATCAGTTAACCTATAGAGGGTCAGTTCACAAAACGAGTTTGGATTTATCGCTAAAGGCTCAATTTCCACCAACCGTACAAAGCGCTTAGTAATACTTAAATACGTAAAAGCATATTTCATTTGTTTCGTTTCCCTTATATTTTGCAAAACAAGAAATGTGAAATGTATTTAAGTAAATGAATAAGTAAACATAAAAAGTTACCTTGCTGACTTAAAATACTTGTTAAGAAATACAATATTTTGGCATTTTTAAGAGGGAAACAAACATGAAGTAATATGCTTTTAATTACTTAAGTATTATTTAACGCTAAGTAAGATAGGTGGGACTGAAATCAGTAGTTAACGGTTTATTAAGTATTATATGTTGGGACTATTTTCCGACCGCGAAAACCCGATTTTATTTTTGTTTTTCGTCATGTGATACAAAGACATGCTCGCTTAATAACACATTTCTTGAACTCGTTTAATAATACGTTATATGAAATGACAAATCATATCAGATCCTATATATACACCATGCAAATAAACCAAAACCAAGCAACGAGTTTTGGCATGTAATAGTATAATGACAATATAGTGGATACACAGATCAATGATTCCGCTGCTTTCGTTTTATTCTGACACATTAAATGTTTGAAAGTGCCAACTTAAACAGGAATTATAGTCTTATGCTTACTTGATAACCGTAAATACATACGATGGTTTAGACCTCTGAAGCAGAGAAATCGGCATTTGAAAACATTGTGGCAAGAGGAGATATTGCTTATAATGAGCAATTTCTCACAATAAAATGGAGTTATGGTTGAATGCTTACCTGTTAACCATAAATATATAGGATGGTTTAGACCTCTGAAGCAATGCAAATGTCACTTGAAAACATTGTGTCAAGGGGAGAAATTGGTAATAATTAGTAATTTCTCAAAGTAAAATGGATTTATAGTTTAATGCTAACCTGTTAACCATGAATATATACGATTGTTTAGACCTCTGAATCAGAGCAGTCGGCATTTGAAAACACATTGTGGCAAGAGGAGAAACTGCTAATAATGAGCAATTTCTCACAATAAAAATGGATTTATGGTTGAATGCTTACCTGTTAACCATGAATATATACGATGGTTTAGACCTCTGAAGCAATGCAAATGCCATTTGAAAACATTGTGGCAAGAGGAGAAATTGCTGATAATGAGCAATTTCTCACAATATGTTCAACTCTATTCTTTAGCTATACTTGTATTTAAAGCTTTTCTTTAAATTTCATCAAGATGCTATGAAAGTCATCTACCTCAGATTGAATGTACATGGGTTAAAAGTACAACACGAAACCTATAACTGTAAGCTGTGCCTTAACACTTTCATGTTAAACAATACAAGCCTATAATGTTCTAGAAAAATATCAACTTTTCACATTTTCAATCTTTTTCTTTTTGACTTACCACTGTATTTAGAGGAAGTTAGATTACCAAGTAATTCGATGTACATTATCCCTTTCCCTCATACAACATACCAAGCAGACGACTTGAATTTTATATAAACAATACTACGGTAAATCTCTCTAAATGAAAGTATTCTAATTGAAAAGAATAGAAATCATTGTGGCGAATTGAGAAATTACTCATTATGAGCAATTTCTCATATTGCGACATTGATTTCAAAATGTGTCTAATGCAGACGTCATTAAGCATTCGTTTGTGGAAAAGGGTTTCCAGTAAGTTATATCATACCATCATGCTGATCGCCTCGTCTTAGAATGAAAGAAAAATATGGCTATACCGCCTCGCTGTTCTGCATACGTATAATAAAAAGTATATAAAAGCGAAATAAATTCTTGATTAAACAGAAGCGCTTTACCAGCCGCATGTATATTACCCTTAAAAACAATGAAGAATACATTTTATTTTTCTTAGAATACTTGGAGAGGACAAATCACAGATTAATTTGGACCACGCCACTCGAAAAATGTTCTCTCGGCGGTTTTAATTCAACCCTTTCCCACATACAACAAATCCGCAGCAGACGATTTTGAAAACATACCCGAAACAAAATTGGAAACTACTTTTAAACGAAAGTACAATTATTTAATGTAGTTGAAAAACTGGTGCCTTATGGAAAAATTGATCGTTTTGAAAGATTAGTTCTTTTGTCGACTTGTTTCAAAAGGTCGTCTGCTGCAGAGGTATCATAAAGCGTCTATATGAGGGAAAGGGTTAGGTACAAATAAATTGCATGCTCATACCTCTTTAAGCGCCTAATTCTCAACAGTTGACTCTTCCATCGTCAGAATCGGACGACTCGAATTATTGTGTAAATGGGTTTTTGGAATATTTTGAGAGTCAAAAAGGGTACCAATGGGGATTTTAGATGTTTAACCCTTTCTGACGCCTCTGCAGCAGACGACTTTTTGAAAACATAGTTACAAAAGAAGAAATTGCTCAAAACGAGCAATTTCTCCTTTTGCTACAATATTTTCGACGTTTAGTCATAGGTTATCCATTCTATTATAGAGGTTTTCTATTTTTTGACAAAATATGTTCAAAGTCGTCTGCTGCAGTATTGTCGTTTGAGGGAAAGGGTTAAAGAGCTGTCTAACGTTAATGTGTATTCTGTGCAAATACCTCATTATTGCCATTGGCGGTGAAAGACTTATCACAACTATTTCAAGAGGCTGCTAAGACATATTTGCAACCAGACGGCAAAAGGGAAAAATCCTTGTCAAACGGCGCGAATCTCGGCTTGTCGGCATGTTCATAAGGTCATTTTTTTGTGACATTCGCGGCTTTATTTGCGAAAAAACTATGTAAAGCAGAAGAAAAAAAAAGAAAAAAAGCAGCCGACTTGAAAAAAAATAAATAAAAAAAAGACATTTTTGCATTTTTTTTTTCAATCTATACGACACAGTTTTATACTTTTCAGTGCTTGTAGTGTCTTACAAATATTGAACCAATGGTCATTACGTTTAGTTTAAACTTATTTATTTTACATCGATTGCGAAACAAGCTTTCTGCTTATATAAATCACGCTTGATTTCGGCTTCCTGGAGACTAAACCAGTATTCGCGCCGTTTGTGCGGAAAATCCAGATCATCACGGGAATCGAACCCTGGACTTTTGGTACGAAAGGCCGACGCTCTACCTCTGCACCACTGTCTTCAACATTACGTTTGCCCGTGAGAATCAGAATGTTAACAATGCACTATTGTGGCTTCCCGGTGGTATTTGTCTTTTATAACAAAATCTTGTTTTTAAATCATTCTATTCTTTTAGAGAAGTTGATTATTTTTAGGACCGAAAGCAAAATTTCTAAATCTTAAACAATTTGACATTTAACTGTATATTGTTGTTCATATATGTTTAAGCCATTGTTTATGTGACAAAGGTCGGAAAAACAGTTGGCCTAGCGTGGACACGAACGCACTACCCCTGGATAAACAGCCGTTACGCTTCCGACCGAGCTATCGGAGGATCGGCTCATTTTCCGAAGAAGAAGTCCACATCGTTTTGTTTGCGACAATTGAACGAACCGATACATGAGCTTCTTTATTAATGCTTATTTTGAAAAATGTGTATTCCCTTTGTTCAGAATTCTCAAAGAATATCTTTTATGGCGCCAAACGCAACATATTGCAAACTTTTCAAATTAGTAGCAATTGCAAACAGCGATTCTTCGACAACTAGTCCTTAAATCGTCAGAGTTTCCAATAGCTGTATATTTAATTGTTTTTAAGATTGACATTCAATCGTTTTCTTACATACTGATACCTTCTGACGCCTCTGCAGCAGACGACTTTTGAAAACATTGTGGCAAAATGCTTTCAACAGCTCATAACAGTTCTTGCATGTATAGAGTTTCCATAGTTTTGACTAAGTTATTTCAAATTCGTCTGGTGCGAATTTGTTGTTAAAGGGAAATAGTTAAGATTATAATGCCTTTTTTCCTTTGCTATAAGAGATTAAAATCACCTTCGGTAAGCGTGCTAGCAGTCTATATCAACTAAGCCAGCAAACCGTGCATTAAAATTAAATCGATTTATCTCTAAAGTTGAGTATTATTGGACGTAGTTTACAATGGTATTTAAGTTATATCACGGTGGCCAGTTTAAGTAACGTGTTTTCCACGGCTTTTTTGCACCAGTTCTCAACATAAGAATCTTCCCAAGCAACTTGTTCTTGTCCCACTTAGACTATTTAGCTCATTGATGGAAGACGTATGATGCTAGTCACAATGACATATTTCAATCAGCAGAAATAATGTATGGCCGAGTCGGGATTCGAACCCACGGCCACTGGATTGATAGCCCACGCCGTAATCAACTGTCGCGGCTAGCCTCCAGTTGTTGCACGAACTATGATTGTATTTCACATAGTTTGCAAATAATAAACATTTGCTATTATTATTCCCCATTTAGTATTATCAAAAACATACATCGCCTCGGTGGTATAGTGGTAGAACATCCGCCTCGGTCACGGGTCGATGGCTTGATCCCTGGCCGGGTCAAACCAAATATTTCAGAAATTTTAGTAATAGCTTTTACGTCTATGGCGCTCAGGATTGTGGGATTAAAGCTTCGACTGGTTTCCGGGTATATGGTTCAGTACTACTTGCTTGTAACTTACCTACGAATCGACGTGATGTATTTGAACCAATTTTGAAAACGGCTAAAAGCACAATAACAATATTTTTTAATATACTCTAACAAGTCCATGAATGATATTAGTCAATTTCATTTAGAACCAAATTTGACCTTTGACCTCTGGCGTTTAAATTCCAATAAACTCCCAACGATAGGTTTTTATTGCCGTTGAGTCCCACAATGCATACGTCTGCTTTTTTAGCTCGACTTTTGAAAAAACGAGAGCTATTGTCATGACCCTGGCGTCGTCGTCGTCGGCGGCGGCGGCGGCGGCGTGGTCGTCCGGTTAAGGTTTTTTGTTCAGCTCAGCTTTGTTTCTCTTTTCTATCAGTCGAGCGTCTGTGCCGTACGCGGTGCTCTTGTTTTTTACATATTCTGACGTCAAGGGTAATTAAAGCTAATTAACGGAAATTCAAATGTACGAAGTAACATTAGTAATCGAAAAGGATGATTTCAGTACATTATATCATTGTGAAAGAGACGTACCCGCTTTTAACCTCTCCCATGTACAACACATCCGAAGGGAAAAAGACGACTTTAAAAACATCTGGGCAAAAATATGGTAAATTCTTTAAATGAATGTCTAATGATTGAATAGAATTGAAAACATTGTGCAAAAAGCGACAGCCTGCTCATTATGTCACAATGTTTTCAAAAAACGTCTTCTAAATAGTTATCAGATAGCGTTTGTATGTGGAAAAGAGTTAATGAATATCCTTTATCCTTTAATCTTCTCGTGGCTTGAATACAATGAGAATAAAAACTTGAGTCTTTTTTCCAGGTCGGGATCGTACTGTTTATCCTTAATAATCTAACCAACTTCTTCGACTGTTGATTTAGTGATCAGGATTTATTAACCGCCGTCTCAACAATTTTCAAGAAATATCACCGCGGTAAATGTACATACACAAATGTCCTTGCTTTCTAACCAGCAGTTAACACAAAGGTCTTGTCAAGAAACTGGCTCAATTTCATAGACGGGTAGCCCTTTGGTGGAAGACGAGTGAGGCTTGTCACACTGACGTTTGCCAAACATTGGACATGATATTATCCGAGCTGGGCTTGGAACTCAAAGCCCCTTGATTGATGTCAACAGCCCGTGAACCTTCCCACTGAGCTACCAGGGCTCGGCGCCACTCATTATAAACAGACAACATCTGTAGTTCATACAGCAGACATATTTATTACACAATTTTATTTTTACGATTTTCCATTATTTCTTTCAAGAGTCTTATTAACTATTTCAGCGCCGACTGGTTTAAAGTAGACTCATCCATGTTCAAAATCAAGCGTCTCCATTTCACTTGTAATAGGAATTTGGAATATATTTTAGAGCTAAAAGGCAAACAATGCTGATTTCAGGGTGAGACAGCTCGTTAAGAGCTGACTCACCTGAATCCGTATCGTTTGCAAAAACCCAACTATTGTCATTGGCGCTGAAAGAGTTAAAATCGAGGGCTTGGCGTGAAACGGTTGTAACTAACATTGGCATTTGTTTACCAAGGTTAATCACCTCGCCATAACGTCTTTATAAGCGTTTTTTCTTGGTGAACAATGGAAATTTAGGTGCCATTGCTCGTTCTGATCAATGGCACCTAAATTTGCATTGTTTACAAAGGGGTGAAAATTTCCCCTAAACCAGGGTTTTCAAAAAAGGATTTTAGTTACAACCGTTTCACGCCAAGCCCTCGAAATAGTGTATAAGGTTAAATTGCATACACATGTACTAACGTGTACATTCATTGTTAGTCATAACCGATCTAGAGAGGATTCCATGATGAGTGTATGGATATATGAGCCGTCCCGCGAGAAAACAAAACCAACATTGAGGACCTTGCGTAAAGTATCGACCCGGATCAGCCTAAGTATGCCGCGCAGGCTTACCCGGATAAACACTTTTCGCCTCCTGTGACTTTTCTGTTTCAGGAATCATTTCTCTATATCTCTATTCCCCTGAGAGACGGAATGTGTCGGCCGGATCAGTCTGCGCGGACAGCGCAGGCTGATCTGGTCGATACATTACGCAGATGTCTATCGCCGCAGCTGAATTGCGGACTCTGCGTAAAGTATCGACCCGGATCAGTCTAAGCATGCCGCGCAGGCTAAACTTGACAGAAACTTTTCGTCTTATTTGGATTTTCTGTTTCATGAATCATTACTCTATAACTCTATTCCCCTGATACGATGTGTCGCCCGGATTAGCTTGCGCAGGCTGATCCGGGTCGATAACATTACGCAGAGTCCCTAATGTTGGTTGCATCGTGAAACGGCTCATACGGCAAATCCGGGAAAATACTGCGACCTGGCAGCGAGGAGTTGTCATTCTTATCTTGATCTTACCTAGCCACGCGGTAATCGACCTCCGAAGGTATTGACAAAAGTAGTACGTACGGTCAAATTGCATATACAATGTACCTACATGTAAAGTCAGTTGTAGAGAGGATGCCATATTGCGCGTATAAATAGATAGAAAACAGGAGAGATGCTGATCTTACGCCCCGGAAAATCATGCCAATCTGAAGTTTACCTGGTCGCAAAATGCGGAAGGGAGAGTTTTTCGTGTTCATTGGACAATTTGGAATGTATGGATTATCAAAACAAAAATGGAAACAAATAAAGAACATCTATTTTATTATCAAACGTAAATGACTCTGACAATTCACAATACATGTTTTTAACAAACCACAGCATGCACCGAGCTGTAGTAAACGAAAACACACAATGCACTATTTAGCTATCTACCAATTTCATATTTTTTGGAAGCATGTCGTCAGCATTCAGCCATTTGCCGCCATTTTTTCTTTTATTGTGAATTTGACTAGTTTTCAATAGTATTTAAAATATATATCACGGCGCAAGTTCAACTATCCAATGGTGACGTAACCAGTGTTTTAAGACACAGTTAAATTGAGACAATTCTGTAACAATTATGATCCATCCGGATTTATACACCTTTTTCAACAATAATATCAGTTTATACCGACGATAGTACACGTAATGGTGATCCGTGATCGACTAACACGTACTAATGTAGGAATGGCTACTTTCCCAATGGTATATGTACATGTACTCACACACGACCTCCGAGAGCAAGGGTCGACCTTAGAACGCATTGTTTTAAATTCTCCCCATGCAAACCACACAGCCGCGGCAAATTCCATTAACAAATAATAACCTTATCCCATATCCCCATAAACTGTACTATAAATCTGCAGATATTTGACATATTTTGTCTGTTTGTTTTCAAAGTCGCATGCTTCTTTTTTTTTTGTATGTGGGAAAGGATAAACAGTATTTTGTTAGAATCTGTTGTTGTTCGTTTCTTTTTAAAAGTACTGTACTGCGTATCGTTCTATCGGTTTCGTCCCATATATGAGCGCCTACAACTCGTGACCTTTACAACTCTTATACCGCTCAATTTTAGGAAAGGAAGCCAATAATACTATTTGGTATAAAATGACAGGGGACATAAGCCTGGTCTCCCGCACCCAGGGTGAAATACGCCCCTGAGCGCCAAGAAAGGAAACCATTTCAACCAGTTTTTGTCAACTATTTGGTACATGCATAGACTGACCGGGGACCCCTGGTCTCACGCTTCAAAGGCGGAATACCCTTAAGAGACGCCATTATGACGCCATTATGTGTACTTAGATTACATTCAACTGCTGCCTTAGAAATGTAATGATCTGTAAACGTTTACAGAGTTAGTGTTGCATCAAGAGGATGTTCAGAATGAAACATGTGTCTTTCCTCGCGTATGCTTCAACATTATTTAACCATTTCCCTCATGTGGACATTTTTAGACGCCTCAGCAGCAGAAGATTTTTTAAAACATTGTAACAAAATAAGAACTAGCAAAAGATGAGCAATTTCTCCTTTTCCACAATATTTTCAATTCTATACAATAACTATACTAATATTTATTGAGATTTTACATTTGTTTATCATATGATTTCATATGATTTCAAATTCGTCTGCTGCAGATTTTCTGTATGTGGGAAAGGGTTTAGAAGAGAGAGAACTAATTATTTCCTGATACGACACTACTAAATATATACTAAATATTAGCCGTTTCCTGTGAAAAGGTACACGGAAGTATTACTGCAAAGTACGGAAATTGCCGAAATTACGATTGTTCTACCATAAATGTACGGATGTGCTTGATCAAAGTGGGGTTACCTTGACATATAAATTATATAGCCGAAGATACATCTTGTGTTAAATAATGCACCTGATGCGCCTCAAAAAAGAAAGATACACGATATCACACAGTACACTCAACGTGTAAAGGTTCCTCATTCTTATGATTCAAAGAGTACAAACATCTCCCGTTTCTGTCATGTATGTGCAACACTTCTTTGGACATAAATCGAACTCGCAACCTTAACCCATTCTTGTTAGACTCTGCAACGAACCGCCTCATAGAGCTTTGCTATTTATCCGCCGAACCGTCATTGCTTGATGTTACAGAGCGGGACATTCTATCCTTGCAAGGTAAAGACAGATTTTCTTATTTAGCAGTGGTATAGCTTTTCGTCATTCTCCTGAGGCGGTAAAGCAGTAAAGTATATTCTTGTAACTTGCTAAACTGTTGACGCGTTTCTTTTGTAACCTTCTTGAACAGAGTACCTCCACTAATCCTAACTACTCTTATTTAAATATTCCGTATACTATTGGATTCATGGCACTCTGTAAAAGTGCGACAGTCTCTGCGAAAGCCATCACAGACCGTGGTGGCTTTAGTGTATAGTTACTGTATATAACACACATGGTCGTGACGAAATAAGGCGTCCAACACGCTGTGAACGTGATTATAATACAGAATGTCATCTTTATTGTTTTTATTTTGGCCCGGGATATGATTCCCTTGTTGACGATGGACCTCCGTAGTGCATGATCAACTGTTGATCGGTTCAACTGTTTGTCGTGTTTCCAGATAACTCTAGCCACATTGATGTAACAGTACGACAATAATATTGCCGGTATCACTAAAATGTACACAGACATAAACGTGAAATAAACTTTTCGTTGCCACTGAGCTGTGTATCCTTGACTGCGACAGCCATATTTAATGGATTTATCCGAATGGTACCCGTCAACAGTTTGAACAAAAATAAAATTCTGAGGTACGGCGACTATGAAGGCCAGCAACCAGGATACGAGTATCATTCTACGAGCCCGGGACAGCGACGATGTAAACCGTAGTGGTTTACAAATAGCCATATAGCGATCAAACCCCATAGCTATATGGATAAAAGTCGTACTGGAGAGCGTCACACATTGGAGGTAAGTGAACAGTTTACAACAGAAAGCTCCGAATACCCATTCTCCGAACGCTACGAACAGAATCTCCGTGGTCATGGTAAAACAGCACACTGTAATATCTCCAATTGCAAGGTTGACAATAAAAGAATGGACCCTCGTGTTTCTGTTGCGATATTTGCTGCACGTTAACACAATTATTATCACGATATTACCTATCAAAGTGAGTAACATGATCACTAGAAGGGAGGCGACCCTTTGTATCACATCCGGTGTCCAGATAACCTCTATTTCGGCTGCGTCGGCCGGAAGTGTTGAAGTCAGTGCGGCGCTTACTGTGGCGTTGTACATAAGGGAGATGTTCGCAATCGACGTCATTGTCACGGAGCTCCGTTTAATCTGCGGCTCCAAAAACACCTTTGTACCAGACATATAGTCGTAATGGGACTGTTCCATATCCTGTTCCAAATCAATTGTATTGAATATATCGATAGATAAGAGAAAAAAAGGTTTGAAATATATCATACAAAACAAAACAAATAATAAATCTTACAATTCGTGTTTTCTCAATATAACAGTTCGCAACTCGATTTAAAGTGAGGGTAAAACTCGAAAAAGACAGCTATATAAGGCTTTTTTTTTAGCAGTTTGTCTGTACCTGTCGAAATGTGGTGTTAATTAATGCATTTGCGCTATATCTTTATATTTTTGGGATGTAACTAAAACATATTCACCAAGGCTACAATAATTACCTCCTGCTGTTTCGATAGACAAACTGTTAATGTAACAAAAACGTAACACAAACGAGGAATTTGAGTTTGAAAATGTTATTTCGTTGAGAATTTTGTTTTATCAGATAATATCAGCTGTTATTTTTGTATCTTTTTTTTTTTATATACAAGTACTTGTCAAATTATATTTTATTCAATCTTTTTCTCTTCAACATATTATAAATGCCTATCAAAATGGCCAACAACGAATATTAATAGTGGAGTTCTGTGAATTATGTTTATTTTTAATTTTCTATTCAGAGGTATCACCGTCAGAACATCGAAGATCTTGATACAAATGCCAGGAAGTATTTATGATTTCATCAAAGTCAGTGTCGTGTTATAGCTAGACAGGAGGCTTCTCATATATGTTTTCAGTGCCGAATTCCGTAAAGTTAGGTAGTCCTTGTTCAACATCGAGCGACTCAATAAGTGTTTTGGAATAGTTTGATTAGTTAAAGGCAAGCCATGCATATTTCAGGTGAGACGGCTCTGTATGGTGTAAACACACCTCAATATTCCGTTGGAGATATTTCATGTAAGCGACCTGGTAAGCTTAGTCGGTAGAGTACTTGCTCTGAAAGCGAGAGGTCCAGGGTTCGAGAACCGGACTGGCTGCATGTTTTCTCTCCTTGTGAACCCCCCACCCCCAATATTGTCATATTTGATAATAACTTGAAATATGCATTTATAGAAAGATCATCTTTTTCTCAATATATATATGTAATTGGTAAGTAGCTCTTTCACATTCTTCTGTTTACGCTTAAATGTATAAGAACTTTATTTGATTTTGCTTTTCTTTTCTCAATAAGAAACAATAATTGATTGATACAGAATTGTTAGTACTTGATCCTTTTGTATTGCATATGTATAATCAATATGTATATATGAATATGTACTTATGTGTTTCTCAAATAAAGATCTATCTATCTATATTGATAGTTTCAGTTAGCGGAAACATACTCAAAACTGAAACATCTTTATTCTTGATATGGCTACGGGCCCAAACACGAAAATCTTAATTATAGCAAACAGGTAAATGACATACAACACACTATAAAAGTGACTTTCGTCTTTCTAGTGAATAAAACATATACATTCCTATTTTGTTAATGACATTTCCTTCTGTTTGGCTCATTAAACAATTGATTTTTTTACTACAAATACATGTCGGTATATAAATAAACCTTAACTCATTATAACGAGTACAGCTGAGCAAAAAACGCGTTTTACATGTTTAGAGGTTAGCCTTAATTAGGAGAAAATTCCTGTATTCGGTATGAGAACAATTTGGCTATAACATTTATATTGTCAAGCTCGTGAAATTCAGAGTACAATTACATAGAACGAAGCAGAGTACCATGGCCGACATTTATCCACATCCAGATGACGTCACATTCAGCTGTACTCGAGATAACTCGCACAACTGTTTTGTTAACAGTAAAGGCTGACAACCAGAACCTACAATGTATTCGGCTGCGAGTTCCTTAGCATCAGGTAAGAATTTGTATTTCCCTCGTTTTCCCTCGAAAAATTTCATTTTGGCGTTCGTGTAGTTCAAGATATAACATAAAGCTGTAGTGTAAATCGGAGAATCAGCCATGTTTTGTATTCATTGACGGATGTTCCTGGCGATAGAAAGTTTTCACTGAGCTATTCTCTTCATGGTAAATTTGTTCCACCCTCAATGCTACTCCGACTTCTTTGCAGACGTCAGTCCTTCTGACAAAAACTCCTTCTGACTGTCAAAGATCAATGCAATTATTGGTTGAACATAGCGGTTACACGAAACACCCTGTGACCTAAATCAGAGACATGTATACAAATACACCAAAACAGAGTTTAATCTTTGACGCGAGTTACGCTTTATTGGTGAATGACACAATTAAAATATAAACATGGGCCACCTATCACGTAAAACTTTCGGGTGTGGCGCATCATGGGAAATCGCTTTTTCTTTTTTTTAAAAAAGAAAATAGTCAACATTTCGGAATCGTTACCGTAGTACTATACCCCATATAGGAACAAATGCGACCACTATAATGGCACATAAAAAAGTAAATATATTTTTAGAAGTGTTCTTTGAATTCCTCGTGAGTAAATAATTTATGACGTAATATCTTATGTTTCTGCAGCATGACATCCACTTTATATTTTAGCTCACCAGATCGCTCCAAAATGCATTGTACATCGTCCGTCGTCCATCGTCAACCTTTGCCTTTTTAACACTCTACAGGCGTTATTTTGTCAGCATTCCTCTTCATCAAATCTTGGACAAGTTCGAAACTGGGTCATATTGGGTAGAAAACTATGTCACTAGGTCAAATTGATGGAAAATCTTGTTAACATTAGTGGCCGCAATTTTCGCTTCAGCAGCATTAATTTGTGTCAGCATGTCTGTCTTAATGATATCTAGGTCAAGTTCAAATATAGGTCATATCGGGTCAAAAACTAGATCATTATACCAAATTGAGGAAAAATCTTTTAAAGTTGGCTATTTTTGCATCAGCAGCTTAAACATTTTTCAGAATATTTGTCGTAAATACATCTAGGTCAAGTTCGAATAAAGGTCATATTGGGTCAAAAACTAGGTCACTAGGTCAAATTGAAGGACAATCTTGTTAACAATCTGTTCTCAAATGTTCATTGGGTGACCCTCTTCAAAGATTGTTGAAATTATTTAGATGATATGATCTATTAAAAACATGGCTTCTCTTATTAAGTCTTAAATAGCACATAATCAGGTGAGCGGTCCAGAGCCTCATGACCCTCTTGTTTAGTTGTTTGTGGTGAAACACATTGCAAAGTGGACGGAATATTTCTAAATAATGGCTTATCAGTTAAAACTAGCATATTTTCTCACTAAGAGAAGCCGACAAGAAACATCCCTAGACGTATCGGGTGTAATTGCGCCAAGAAAAAAGGTTGAAATTTTTTCCAAAAGACATATCTATTGCCAAGACAGATTTATACGGGCATTACTTGTGCTGTGTGCTCTGAACAAAATTAAAAGAATGTTTTTATTAGTGATAAAGGATGTGACAAATATCGAAAAATGAAGTTTAACAAGGTACAATGCATGTCAGGATCACTGCAATTATCTTCATAAGATAAACACAAATGTAAGTTTCATACTTTCTGGTGTGTTAAATTTAACAGATGGAAAATGTGTATATAGATACATGTATGTTCTTCTGTATCAACATTAATTCCGATTATAATAATCATGTGCCAATTAACATGTTGATTTATCTTCGATTGTCATCAATATCTGTTAAAAAAACACCTGAATTGCTATTTTTCCGAACACAAGTGGCCCCTTTCAAGAAATCATAGACGCAACTCTGCCCAAAAATACCCAATACAAAAATGCGGTGCATAGAAATACCAAAATTCACCGGAAATATCTTCTGAATTCGGTGAAGATCGGGTTCTGCCATTAGAAATTTCCGCACAAAAGGCGCGAGAACTGGTTGTATCTCCAGGACATGCATTGTGAATAACATCAAATTAAAGCTTGTTTCTCAATTGATGTAAAATAGATAAGTTTAAAGTTATTAGTTTAAAGGAATAATCCATATAAGACTGCACAAAGCCTGAGAGGTACAAACCGATCTAAATCAAAACTGAAAAACTGGTTGCAGAGCCCAAAGCTTGGCTTTCATGAGAACTAACTAATATTCATGTACATGATTGTATATTGCTTTCAAATCTGGTATATTTCTCATTTGATGTACCATTTAAAAGAAAAAAGTAGAAAAAGGTATATGTTTGTAATCCCTTTCTTAAATTTATCATATACTCTCTTATGTGCAGTTATTAGCATGTATCAAAACAGCAGTCAATGATATTCTGCATCATGTTTTATCTTCAAACAGAGAATGGATTAAGTTGATCCAATACAATAATGGAATAACAGTTCTTATGGCGATTACTGGAGAGGGAATTCATATAGGCAGTTAGTGATATACCCTTTGGTCATTGGTACCTGTTTATACAATGATAATTGCATGCATCTTTGACTGTGGGGTTATATTCTTTTCTGCATACACATCAAAACAGTAAATGGATTGAGAGCAACCCGTACAATCATCGAATCACAGCTGTTATGGAGATAATGGGAGAGGAAATATATATAAAAGGCAGTTAATGATATACCCTTTGGTCATTGGTGCCTGTCAAAACAATGAAAGTTCAATTATGGATCTTGTCGGGTCATTCATAAGGTCACTCTGCCAAATTAAAGGAAAATCTTGTTAACACTCTGGAAGCTGTTCTTTAAGTTTTAGCATGTTGGAACTTTGGCAGAATGGATGTTTTGAACAAACCTATAGCTTGGACCCATTACAGTATATGTTTTCGTGATGAGGCTTTGCCTTTTTCATATTATATTGATTAATAGATTGCATACTCTGATTGCATCAATTTGATCAGTACGATCAATCAATAGGAAGACGATAGGAAGACAATGTACTGTCATGAATGAAATCGTTGTAATTAAAATATTATTATGTGGACCGAATGACATATTCGTAGTTGGGGTCAATTCATTTTTACGTGGACGTCAACCCAAACGATGATTTCACAGTACAAAAAAAAGTTTCAATCTATACCACAAAGCAGACGATCATTACATTTGAACCTCGGGAGACATACTTTTAACATTGCAATTGTGTGGCTTCCCGGTGGTATTTGTTTTTTACAGGAACATTTTGTTTTTCAATCATTTTATTCTTTTAAAGAAGTTGATTTTGAAATAAGGCTAGAACTTTCACTATTTTGACCAGGACCGAAAGCAAAATTTATAAATCTTTAACAATTTAACAATTAACTACATATTGTTGTTTATATGTTCTTAAGCCATTGTTTATGTGACAAAGGTCGGAAAGAAAGTTGGCCTAGCTGGGGCACGAACGCAGAACCCCTGCATAAACAGCCCGTGTCGATACTGGGGATCGGCTCATTTACCTAACTGTATTAAGTCCACATCGTTTTGTTTGCGATAATTGAACGAACCGATACATTGACTTTTACTGTTTGTTAAAGCTTATTTTGAAATGAGTATTCCCTTTGTTCAGAATTCTCAAAGGACATCTTTTATGGCGCCAAACGCAACATATTGCAAACTTTTCAAATTAGTATCAATTGCAAACAGCGATTCTTCGACAACTTGTCCTTAAATCATCAGAGTTTCCAATAGCTTTATTTATAATTGTTTCCAAGATTGACATTCAATCTTTTTCTTACATACGGATGCCTTCTGACGCCTCTGTAGCAGACGACTTTTGAAAACATTGTACAAAAATGCTTTCAACATTATTTCATAATAGTTCTGACATTTATAGATTTTCTATTGCTTGGCTAAATGATTTCATATTCGTCTGGTGCAGATTTGTTATAGGGAAATAGTTAATATCAAAATAACTTTTTTCCTTTGCTTTAAGAGATTTGAAACACCTTCTGTGAGCGAGTTAGCAGTCTTGTATCAACTTACCTGCATTGTTTTAGCCAGCAAACGATGCATAACAATAAATTAAAATTAAATCGATATATTTCCCAAATCTTTACAGTTTTACTTTTGGATTGAGTATTATTGGACGTAGCTTACAATGGTATTTAAGTTATATCACGGTGGCCAGTTTACCGTACGTGTTTTCCACGGCTTTCTTTCGACAGTTCTCTACATAACAATCTTCCCAAGCATTTTGTTCTTTTCCCACTTAGACTATTCAGCTCATTCTTGGAAGACGAATGATGCTAGTCACAGTTAGAGGGCTTGGCGTGAAACGGTTGTAACTAAAATACGTATACGTTTACCAATGTTAATCACCTCGCCATACAGTCTTTATAAGCAATAAATCATTTTTGGAAGGTGATTATTATGTAATAATCTTCTTCCTATGGGATTGGACACTGACCTTAGTGGAATATGTCCTATAACACACATCCTATCTATAAACTATATGATCTCTTCATACATACGCTAGTCAATATAGTCCGCACAAATCAATGTAAATTCATACATGTACAATCAGTTTGATGTAGAAACTGATTTGGACAATTAAATTTTCAAATAATTCATGTTTTTGTGGCTTTGAAAATTAAAATTGATTTTGATTTTCCAAATACACATCTTTCTGTGGTAAACATTGTTACCTGTATATTCTTACGTGCCACGCTTTTGTGAACAACACCGATACACCGGATCAGATATACATTACACGAACTAGGTCAATTCGAGGACATACCGTGTCGTAAGGTAGTTTCCCCAAAATATGCTAATCTATCCTTAATTACGACTTTCAGTTATATTCTTTATATTTCCTCTAGTATATTCATTTATAGGTTTTTACATCAGTTATATATATATTATATGTATATATATATTTACTAATTGAAACGTTGTGGGAAAAAAGGAAAAAATCCCTCTCAGATATTTTCAAAATCGTCTGCTGCATTTGGAGTCCTGGGATAAATTTCTTATGTTTTGGCACAATGTTGTCAATAGTTGTGTGCTAGGGAGAAGTGTCAGTTATCTGGTAATTCACGAATGGTGTGTTCTCCCGAACGACTACTCGACTAAATATGTATAAGGGGATTAGGGGGGCATTCTAAATGGTAAATTACAGAATGATTATATAAAAAGGATTGATTGATTAGGCTTTAACGCCGTTTTCAACAATGGTTCAGTCATATCACGGCGGTCAGTTCACCTATTCATGTGTTGTCTGGCTTTCTCACACAAGTAATCCACACAACATTCTTTCCAAGCAACTGGCTTCTTTTCCAAATAGACTGTTAGCCCATTGGTGAAAGATGAATGACGCTTGTCACAATGACAGAAAGAATGATGGCCGAGCTTCGATTCGGACTTACAACTGCTGGATTGACAGTCCGCGTCGCTACCGACTGATATACCGGGGGAAAGTTGAAAGATGTAGAAATCACTTTTCCTGAATTGGTATGGTAAAATCGAACTCATGCATACTGGATAAGCACCCTAACATGTTGCCTCTTTAGATATTGTAGCTCTTGAAACAAAATGCTGTGGGAAAAGAAGCCTTTGGTTTTAATATGCATTGGGTGTTTTCTTTCAACAATTCGTTTCAATCAATCAGATTTTATCCGAATATCTAATTGTTTTAAATTGTAAAATATTTGGAAGTGGTTTGAATCCACGTTTGACGCGTAATACACATCAAATAAAATTATTTCTATAAAAATCTGTTTGTCGTGAGATGTCATGCTATTATTTAGATTTTACAACACTTTCTTAACGTTCTTATTATGTGAGAATTGATTTAAATTGAGGGCACACCTATACTTAATTAAGCTTTCATGCAAGGAGAAAACATTACGTTCTACGTTGTATCCTCATTCAGACACAGTTTATCGAACATTGTTGCAAATGTAAAATTAATTCATGTTTTCATATTTTTATTCATAGCACTTGTATACGTTCATTCATAGCATTTGTTCACTTGTGAAAAGCAAATTTGAAAGACAGTGGCTATCATAGATTTTTTTATGACGAGCAAGTTCTCGTATTGTTACAATGTTTTAACTATATATTTATGTTCTCACTTTTATAATGTTTAATATGAAATGTACTTGCTCTTCAAATTTGGAAGAAATAAAGAATATCTATCTATATATCTTTGTCCTTATACAGACGCATAGAAAGATAGCATTAGCTATTGACGGATATGACTGAATGTTATTCTTTCCTGTACATTTCTGTCTAAATATGAAAAAATGCTTTCTATATTTTTTACAAATTTTTCTCTCTCTATTTTTTACCAAAAATATATTTTGTTTCAATGCAATTTATAAATGAATTGTATGTATTCAATACTCCTCACTTCTTGACAGTGTTTGCTAACTATTGTGAATATAATATAATGTCCAGTTGTCAACAATTTTGAAGTTTTTATTCTTTCTTTATTATTGTATTCTACTGATGAAGGCGTTCTTCCGAAATGATATAGTATAAACGTATACACACTAAACAACAAGTGTTTGTGTTTTTTATTATATTTGTTTGATTTATTCTTTTTATACAATTTTACCTATTCCGAAACTGCAACAAAATAAAGAAGTTTTAAAGACTTAAATTCTTTCATTCATTTATTTTCCAACATATTTGCTCTCGTTTGTTCCTATCCATATATCCTAGCCATGATCTGTTCATACCTTGCATACAATTCATTATCCCATCTGCACCTGGCTGACATCACTCTAAAATCACCTTCCAGCAGTACTTTCAGTACTTTGATTCTTGGTAAACAATGGAAGTTTAGGTGTCATTGCTCGTTCTGAGCAATGGCACCTAAATTTGCATTGTTTACAAATGAGTCAAAATTGCCCCTAAACCAGTGTTTACTAAACATATTTTTAGTTACAACCGTTTCACGCCAAGCCCTCGATATGTCAATCAGCAGAAATATTGAATGGCTGAGTCCAATTTCAACATCCTTACTATTTAGCGATAAGTAATTCTTAAATACTTAAAAACCTATACGGTCATTTTTTTTCGCTAATATTTTGTAAAACATGAATGGTGATATGTATTAAGTAAATGACTAAGTTGACATAAAGAGTTTTCTTACTGACTAACAATACTTGTTAAGAAATCAAAATGTCTCTGCATCTTTATTAGTGAAACAACAATAATGAAATAAGATATTAAATATTTAAGTATTACTTTGCTCTTTGTAAGGTTGGTGGACCCAGTTGTTGCTCGAAATATTATTGTATTTCACATAGTTTGAAAATAATAAACATATGCTATTAATTATTCCCCGTTTAGTATTATCAAAAACATACACCGCCTTAGTGGTATAGTGGTAGAACATCCGCTTCGGTCACGCGTCGCTAGCTTGATTCCTTGCCAGGTCATACCAACTATTTCAGAAATGTTAGTAATGGCATTCCCTCTATGAATCTCAGGATTGTTGTGTGAGTGTTTGACTGATGTTAGGATGAATGCATCAGAAATACTGGTTATTTACCCAAGTAAAAACGTGATATAACTGAAACAATTGTGAAAGCGGTGTAATGCACAATGAAAACAAATATTTTACATACTATAACAAGTCCGTAAATGACATTACTCAATTTCATTTCAAACCATATTTGACCATTGACCTCTGGCGTTTAAATTGCAATAAACTCCGAACGATAGGTCTTTATTGCCGTTGAATTCCATAACGCATACATTTTCTTAATTCACATACATGTATTCTGACAACAATGTTGATCTATCCATTATATCTACATAATAACTAATTTACGGAAAATACAAACGTACGAAGTAGCTTTGGTAATCGAAAATAGTTATTTCAGTACGTTATCTCATTGTGTAAGTGACGTACCTGCTTTTGACCCTTTTCCATGTACAACAAATCCGAAGCAAACAGACGACTTTAAACACATCTGGGCACTAATATGGAACATTCTTTAAATGAAAGTATAATGATTGAATAGAATTAAAAACATTGTCTCAAATGGATAGCCTGCTCATTACGTCACGATGTTTTCAAAAGCCGTCTGCTTAAAAATTATCAGATAGCGTATGCATGTGGAAAAGAGTTTATGAATATCCTTTATCCTTTTAATCTTCTCGTGGCTTAAATACAATGAGAATAGAAACTCGAGTCTTTTTTCCTGGTCGGGATCTTACTGTTTTCCGTGAAACCTGTTACATGAACACAAATGAAATATTCTAACCAACTTATTCGACTGTTGATTTGTGATTAGGGTTTAATGCCGTTTCAATCATTTTCCAGAAATATCAATGCGCCAAATCACCTTGCGTTCTAACCAGCAGTTAACAGAACGGTCTCGTCAAAATACAGGCTGAATTTCATAGACTGGTAGCCCTTAGTATATAGGAGACGAATGGCGCACGTTACTGTGACTTTTGCCAAACGTTGTGGAAAGAATATTGCCCGAGCTGGGATTGGAACTCATAACCCCTTATGAGGTTATAAGGTAGGGCCTATGACCCTACCCACTGAGCTACCAGGGCTCGGCCAATCATTATATACAGACAACATCAAATGTCCATACAGCAGACATTTTTATTACACAATTTTATTTTCAGGATTCCCATTTATTTATTTCAAGAGTCTTGTTAACTTTTTCAGCGCCAAATTGTTTAAACTGGACTCATCCATGTTCAAAATCAAGCGTCTCCATTTCTCTTGTATAGGAATTTGGAATATGTTTTATAGCTAAAAGGCAAACAATCCTGAAGTCAGGTTAAGACAGCTCGTTATGAGCTGACTCACTTGAATCTGTATTGTTTGCAAACACTAAAATATTGCCATAGATACTGAAATAATTAAAATAGTGTATACGGTTAAATTGCATACACATCGAGGGCTTGGCGTGAAACGGTTGTAACTAAAAACCTTTTTTGAAAACCCTAGTTTAGGGGCCATTTTGACCATTTTGTAAACAATGCAAATTTAGGTGCCATTGCTCAGAACGAGCAATGGCACCTAAATTTCCATTGTTTACCAAGAAAAAAAGATTTAACGTTTATAAAGACATTATGGCAAGGTGATTAACCTTGGTAAAATAATACCAATTTTAGTTACAACCGTTTCACGCTAAGCCCTCGACATGTACTAACGTGTACATTCATTGTTAGTCATAGCCGATCTGGAGAGGATTCCATGATGAGTGTATGGATATATGAGTCGTGCCACGAGAAAACAAAACCAACATTGTGGACTCTGCGTAAAGTATCGACCCGGATCAGTCTAAGCATGCCGCGCAGGATAATCCGGACATACACTTTTCACCTCCTGTGGATTTTCTGTTTTAGGAATCACTACTCTATCTATCCCCCCTTAGACGGAATGTGTCGGCCGGATCAGTCTGCGCGGACAGCGCAGGTTGATCTGGTCGATACATTACGCAGATGTATTGATATGAGCCGTCCCGCGAGAAAACAAAACCAACATTACTCTATACTTCTATCCCCTCGAGACGAAATGTGTCGGCATTGATTAGCCTGCGCGGCTTGCGCAGGCTGATCTGTATCGATACATTATGTTGGTTTTCTCGCGGAATGGCTCATGCAGCAACTCTGGGAAGATACTGATCTGGCAGCGAGGAGTTATCATTCTAATCTGGATCTTACCGTTGTAAAGAGGATTCCATATTTCGCGTAGAAATAGATAGAAAACAGAAAAGATACTGATCTTACGCCCCGGAGAATCATGCTAATCTGGATCTTACCTGGTCGCAAAATGCGGAAGATAGAGTTTTAAGTGTTCATTGGACAATTTGAAATAAGTGGATTATCAATACAAATGAAAACAAATAAGGAACATGTATTTTATTATCAAAAGTAAATGACTCTGACAAAGTTATTTCACCAATACATCATGTTTAACACACACAAAAAAAACAACATCACGTACCGAGCTGTAGCAGAAGAAAACACACAATGCACTATTTAGCTATCTACCAATGCGCCATATTTTCCGGAAGCATGTCGTAAGGATGAAGCCATTTGCCACCATGATTTCTTATTGTGAACTTGACATCGTTTTCAATAGTGTTAAATATATATATATCACGGCGAAAGTTCAGTTATCCATTGGTGACTCAACCAGTATTTAAAGACACAGTTAACTTGAGACCATTCTGTAACAGTTATGATCCATCCGGATCTATACACCTATTTCAACAATATTTTCAGTTTTACCCCTACGAGAGTACACGTAATGGTGATCCGTGATCGACTAACACGTACTAATGTAGGAATGGCTACTTTCCCAATGGAATATCGAGGGCTTGGCGTGAAACGGTTGTAACTAAAATTGGTATTTTTGTTACCAAGGTTATTTACCTCGCCATAAAGTCTTTATAAGCGTTAAATCATTTTTCTTGGTAAACAATGCAAATTTAGGTGCCATTGCTCAGAACGAGCAATGGCACCTAAATTTGCATTGTTTACAAAGGGGTCAAAATTGTCCCTAAACCAGGGTTTTCAAAATAGGTTTAGAGTTACAACCGTTTCACGCCAAGCCCTCGATATGTACATGTACTCACACACGAACTCCTCGAGCAAGGGTCGACTTTAGGACACATTGTTTCAAAATTATCCCAATGCAAACCATACAGCCGCGGCTAATTCCATTAACAAATAATAAGTGCAATGTAACCTTCTCCCATATACCCATATGAATCTACAGCAGTCGATTCTGAAAACATTTAGGTAAACTTATGAAAATATTCTAAGAATGAAAGTATGATTGTTGATTATATATGAATCATTATGGCAAAAGGAAACATTGCTCGGTATGAGTAATTACTCCTTTTGCCAAGATGACTTAATATATAGGCGTCAGCAAACATGTATACATGTGGGAAAGGGTTGGATATCGTATAAGTACCGTAATTGCGACCTGAAGTAGGAGTATGAGAAATATAAACACAGAATAATTTTAAACATATATAAACGAGGCGTACCAAACAAGCACTAAAATGTAGCATCTTTAACAATACAATATAGACTGGAGAATCAAATAAGGTACCTGAAAAGGGGGGAATACTCAAAGGAAATCACTTTACCTCTTAAACTTATTTATGATTGCCTTTATGAATGTGCAAAGTTTTCGATATTTCACAAAAGCGAAAGACATTTGCGGGCAGTGTGAGAGACGGATCAACTTGAAAATAAAGAAACCTGATCAGAATCTGCACTGTTCCTGATTTAGACAGTAACCGTTACAGGACCAAACAGTTTGTTTGCATTGAGTACGGATCCAATCGATACACGTTTTAACCTTCGCCATGATGATAATAAAACTGTTTCTTGTTTCGGTTATACATTGTGTTTTCTTAGCACTGGTCCCATTTCCACCAACGATACTTAGCGCTAAGTAAAACTTAAATACTTAAGTTTACTTAAATGCATTCCGCCATACATGTTTTACAAAATATTAGGGAAACAAAAATTGATGAAATATGATTTTAAGTATTTAAATATTACTAAGCGCTAACTAAGGTTGGTAGAATTGGACCCTGAGGCTATAACACACGTATTTTCAGTTGATTATTGTATTGGTTTAATATCGGTTCTTTTATCATCACTCAAGTCGACCCGCAATTGTTGTCAGTAACGACGAATACGGCTTTCAATCAAGGGTTCGTGAGTTCGAACTCCATCTCGGCCATTGATCGAGAAGAATGCTTGGTGGTGAACTGTTGCGAGAAAGCCAAGAAAAAACATAGTAAGGTGAACTTGTCGCAGATAATTAACTGGAAAACAACACCCACATGTTTAAACGGCGTTTAACTCCTATACATTTATCTTCACCCAAAATATTTCCCAATTCTTTTATTTAATGATGATAAAACTTGATATGACACTGTAATAGAACTATATTCCTCTTTTTCAATGTTATATTATAGTTATGATCTTGTTAATATGACGTTAATTGAAAGTTGTTTAAGATACCGATATGAAAAATTACTTTATTAAATCCCCGAGTATGATGACGTTTTAAATCATCCAGTGAAATATTTAGGGAATATATCTCATTTTGAGTGATATACCGGCTCGTATATCACGATTGGGAGTTCAGGTGTGTAGTAAATAAATCAATTTTTTTTTTTCAAGTTTTATTAAATATAACCTCAGTTCATGTATACATGACAATATGAGAAATATAAACACAGAATAATTTTAAACATATATAAACGAGGCGTACCAAACAAGCACTAAAATGTAGCATCTTTAACAATACAATATAGACTGGAGAATCAAATAAGGTACCTGAAAAGGGGGGAATACTCAAAGGAAATCACTTTACCTCTTAAACTTATTTATGATTGCCTTTATGAATGTGCAAAGTTTTCGATATTTCACAAAATTCGAAGTGTTAATGTTCATGAGACTTTTGAAAAGATGGATATTCGGACGTTTGTAAAAAATATTATCTATAAATCTTTTCCTCTCCGAATTAAAGGAATTGAATTCTAATAAGTAATGAAATTCATCCCCAATCGAGTTATTAAGGTTACACAAAGGACATTGTTTAGACTGAGTATTATTTCTGTTCCAGCTTGATATTTCAACTGGTAATCGGTTATTTCTAGTTCGGAATTTTATTACATATCTTAAAAATGTATGGGGTGTATTTATCAAATATGTTTCAAAACCAAACGTGTTTTTGAATATTCTGTAATTGACACTTATTTGAGGTGTTTAATATTGAGAGTCCTTCGTTTATGAACAAGTCAGAGAGTTTCTGTTTAACATTTAGTTGGAGCCATTTATTGTTTGGAAACAAGTGACTTTCCCATATATTTATATGTCCACATTTAATGAGTATGTTTTTTACATAATTAATCCAAAAGTATTTTGATTTTCTTGATTCCGTAGAATTTATGTAATTACTTAAAGCAATATTGTATATTAATGGAGGTAACTTTGCGTGCGTTGGATTAACGAGTTTAGACCAGAATGTTATTATGCGAGCATCTATATCAATTGATAGAGGTTTGATGCCGGTCTCACCGTACACAATGCAATTCGGCGTGCTGGATTTGAGACCTAATATGTGTTTTAGATATTTAAGCTGAACCTTCTTTAATACATTTATATTACCGTGACCCCAGCATTCGCATCCATATAGTAGGATAGGTTTAACTGTTGTTTCATATAATTGGATTTGTAAATCTATTGGTAAAAATAAATCTTTCGTTTTTTTTAATAAACTATACATAGCACGAGTTGCTTGATTTGCTAAATGAGCTTTCGCTTTCAAGAATGACCCGCTTCTTCCAAACATAATGCCTAAGTATTTATATTCGTCAACCATATCTACGGTTTCGTTTTTATATGTAAAATTGAAATTTACTTGGCGGCCACTGCTAAATATTAAAACTTTTGTTTCCGACGTGTTAACTGTAAGGTTCCAGGTATTGCAGTAGTCTTCATACACATTTAGAGAATGTTGCAAATCTTTAGCCGATTCAGTAATCAGTACAGTATCATCTGCATAAAGTAGCACAAACACTTTTAGGAACTCTGTAATTTTATCATCATGTGAGCGTTTAGTAAGATTTATACCATTAATGTTGTTTTTGTTAGCAAAGAAACTATGCAAGTCGTTTAAGAATAATGAAAACAATAGAGGTGACAGATTTTCACCTTGTCGGACCCCAATTGTACATTGAAAATAGTTAGATTTTATACCATTGGCGCTTATACATGAGTTTGCTTTATTATACATATTTTCAATCACGTTTAAAAACTTTCCTTTTATATTGTAGGTTTTTAATTTCATCCATAATTGAGATCTGCATACCAAGTCAAATGCACTTTTAAGGTCTATAAATACAGTGTACACAAAATACCTTCTTTTTGCTATTACGTAGCAATTGGATAATCATAGATAGGACAAACATATTGTCGACTGTGGAAAATCCCTTACGGAAACCCGCTTGGTAATTATTGATTAAATCAAATGTTTCGACGAAATTCTGTAGCCGGTTATTTAATACCGCTGTAAACAATTTTCCTAAGCAGGATAATAACGTAATTGGTCTGTAGTTTGACGGGTCTGATAATTTCCCTTTATTTTTGTAAATTAAATAGGGTTAATAACACCTACTGTCCAGTTATCTGAGATGATGCCCACAATTTAAGACTATATTGAACAATTTATGGTTGTCTGCATATTTTACTACGTAGCGTAGATTAACAATGGGAATCTCGCTGAAAGTAGTCCGCGCACTGTCTGACGTCACACTCTTGTATTTACACCGCATGTAGATACGGAATTTCAATCGTGGTGTATTTGCGCATGCACCGGAAAATGTAGAGGCATGTAATAAAACTTATTATTACATGCCTGTACATTTTCCGGTGGAAATACATGCAGATTGACACTTATTATTACATGCCTGTACATTTTCCGGTGGAAATACATGCAGATTGACACTTATTATTACATGCCTGTACATTTTTCGGTGGAAATACATGCAGATTGACATGCGCAAATACACCACGACAGATTGAAATTCCGTATCTACATGCGGTGTAAATACAAGAGTGTGACGTCAGACAGTGCGCGGACTACGTTAAGCGAGGTTCCCGTTTTGAATCTGCGCTACGTAGTAAAATATGCAGACAACCAGTACTATTTAGGAAAATTGTTTCTATTGTATGTATCGAAAACCTAGCGTCAAATTTAATAAAAATCCCCGCAAGTAAAGATTATGTTGTCATTTTCTCCCACAAAACAATGGAAATTTAATTTGATAATGCTATTGTGCGGGAATTACTTATTAGCATACTTTTTAGGGGCGTGGCCTAAGTATTGTAGTAAATATTCACCCGCCATTTTGAATCTGTATATTTGTTAGTTTTTTCGCTCTTCATAAATCGTAGGTATATAATAAAAGGAATATTACGTTGCGGGAGCGATAAATGTGTTCGTATTGTACGACTCGTAGCGTGGGAAAATCCATATCTTACTCGACCTTCGGTCTCGTAAGATATCGATTTTTCCACGCTACTTGTAGTGCAATACGGACCCTTTTATCGCTCCCGCAACGTAATATTCCGTATATATATCATAAATGACGTCGCCAGCGGTTTCTCATGTAATAAAAGTTTGGACTATTTTGATAACTAAAAGGCAAACAATGCTGATTTCAGGTTAGTCAGCCCGTAACGAATCAGTATTGTTTGCAAAAACTCCTTTCAGCGCCGATTGTTAAGAGCTGACTCACCTGAATCAGTATTGTTTGCAAAAACCTCTTTCAGCGCCGATTGTTAAAATTAGACTTTTCCATGTTCAAAATCGGACGTCTCCATTTCTCATGTAATAAAGTTTGGACTATTTTGATAACTAAAAGGCAAACAATGCTGATTTCAGGTGAGACAGCTCGTTACGAGCTGACTCACCTGAATCAGTATTGTTTGCAAAAACCTCACTATTGCGTTTGGCGCTGAAAGAGTTAAATTTAAAAGGGATTGTGGAACGGTTGGTGTTTAATTCAACTTCGAACACCTTCCCACATATATACGCTTTTTGGAGCAGACGATTTTTGAAAACTTCGTGGTAAAAGATGAAATTGCACAACACCATCAATTCAACCATTTTGGAAAGGGTTAAGACAGAAAGAGAACTAAATTTTTTCCTGATACGAAAAAAGAAAGAAAAAGAAACTATACTAAATATACTAAATATTAGCCAGTACCTGTGAAAAGGTACAAGTGAGCATTACTGCACAGTGTAGGTACAGTGTAGCCAATTATGTGTATGTGTTCAGTCTCCTTATTACCTACATTAATTGACAAAGGCGGATTACTTACTTGCAATCAGAGCTCCTGATAAGGTTTTTTTTACGTTCTAAAATCGTTATTTTACCCTCTAACCCTATGATGTGGGTACTTAAAAGAATCGTCTCAGACGATTCTTTTGAGTACCCACATCACAGCGTTTCGTTGAATGGTAAGCGGATATTGTGGGGGGAAGAGCTGTATATTCCCTCCAGATCTGGACCTCTGCGTTCATGAAAGCCAACTTGTACCTTTTCGCATGGACGGGCTCAAAAAGAATTGAGCAACAGCCACGTTTTTTCCACAGTCACCTTTGTTATAATAAACAACAATAAGAAGCGTCAGGCGAGATGGTATCTTGTTGCATGGCCCCTGCGGAAATATGTTAAGGTAGCACAACGGGCGAGTTCCGAGTGACGTCGTTAGAGATCATAATTGTTTATGGACGTGTCTGTAATTGTAAAGGTCGTAATGACAGAACATTCATGGACAATACCGATATTTAACGAATCTAGACGGGAATCGCCGAGCCATTATTTCGTTTATAAATACAGATCTCGTACGGAAATCGCCAAGCCAATTAGGATTGTTCTACCTTAAATGTACGGATGTATTTGATCAAACTGGGGTTAACTTGACATATAATTATATGGCCGAAGATACATCTCGTGTTAAAAAATGCACCTGATGCATAACTGTGAGCAGATATAACACGATCCCTTATCGTCTGACGCGCCTCAAAAAAAAACAGATACACGATATCACACTGTACACTCAACGTGTAACGGTTCCTCATTCTTATGATTCAAAGAGTACAAACATCTCCCGTTTCTGTCATGTATGTGCAACACTTCTTTGGACATAAATCGAACTCGTAGCCTAAACCCATTCTTGTTCGACTCTGCAACGATACAACCATGTGATCTCCCCGTAGAGCTTTGTTGTTGTTTATCCGTCGAACCGTCACTACTTGATGTTACGGAGCGGGACATTCTATCCTTGCAAGGTAGAGACAGATTTTTATTTATCAGTGTTTCAGCTTTTCGTCGTTCTCCCGAGGCGGTAAAGCAGTAAAATCCATTCGCAGCATTGTAATTTGCGAAACTGTTGACGCGTTTCTTTTGTAACCTGCTTGGACAGAATACCTCTACTAGTCCCCGAACTACTTTTATATTAAATATCCCGTATAATATTGGATTCACGGCACTCTGTAACAGAGCGACAGTCTCTGCGAAAGCCATCACGGACCGTGGTGGCTTAAGTGTATAGTTACTGTATATAACACACATCGTCGTGACGAAATAAGGCATCCAACACGCTATAAACGTGATTATAATACAGAATGTCATCTTGACTGTTTTCATTTTGGCTAGGGATATGATTCCCTTGTTGACGATGAACCTCCGTAGTGAATTATCACTACTGTTCAACTGTGTGTCGTGCTTACCCTGCTTCCAGACAACTCTAGCCACATTGATGTAACAGTACGACAATAATATTGCCGGTATCACTAAAATGTACACGGACATAAACGTGAAATAAACTTTTCGTTGCCACTGAGCCGTGTATCCTTGACTGCGACAGCCATATTTAACGGAATTATCCGAATGGTGCCCGTCAACAGTTTGAACAAATATAAAGTTCTGAGGTACGGCGACTATGAAGGCCAGCAACCAGGATACGAGTATCATTCTACGAGCCCGGGACAGCGACGACGTAAACCGTAGTGGTTTACAAATAGCCATGTAGCGATCAAACCCCATAGCTATGAGGATGAAAGTCGTACTGGAGAGCGTCACAACCTGGAGGTAAGTGAACAGTTTACAACAGAAAGCACCGAATACCCATTCTCCGAACGCTACGAACAGAATCTCCGTGGTCATGGTAACAAAGCACACTGTAAGATCTCCAATTGCAAGGTTGACAATAAAAATGTTGACCCTTGTGTTTCTGTTGCGATATTTGCTGCACGTTAACACAATTATTATCACAATATTACCGATCAAAGTGAGTAACATGATCACTAGAAGAGAGGCGACCCTTTGTATCACATCCGGTGTCCAGATAACTTCACTTTCGGCGGCGTCGGCCGGAAGTGTTGAAGTCAGTGCGGCACTTACTGTGGCATTGTATATAAGGGAACAGTTCGCAATCGACGTCATTGTGACGGAGCTCCGTTCAATCTGCGGCTCCAAAAACACCTTGCTTTTCTGAAAAAAAACAGAGATATATATAGTAAATCATTTTGTACCGGACATTATTAGTTATTTGGTCAGTAAAAAGATTTATTTCATCGACCACCTTTCATGAGCAAAAAAAATGATATAGTTTTATTAACGTTTACAATATGTCTAGATGAAATTTACGGGTTTTAGCGCCAAATGGCTAGCGTTATGACGTCATTTTCCTAGTATTCGGTCGCAGTACTTTTAAAATTCCTAGTATTAAACCCACTGAAATGAAACAATATCAACTTGTTTTGCTCATGAAAGGTGGTTGATGAAATGAATCAGGTATTTGGTCTGTTACTGACCCACTACGGAAAGAATTTGTGTTCATTTTCATAAACACAATTTACAGTTGTAATATTGTTAGTGATTTCCGTGATTTTGGGATAAAAAAAGAATCGATGAATGGCGGCCATTTTGTCGACTATTGACTTCAAACTGACCCACTATAGAAATTTACTGACCCACTATAGACAGTTAGGGGGTTACCACGTGACTGCTCTTGTCCAATGAAAGCGTTAGTTTGTAATGGGAGGTGAAATAAATGGTCGTAAGTAGGCTGTTCCATCCTATGGAGGCGTTCAGCGATAACACCCCTTTTTCAAGTATTCTTCCAAATCAATTGTATTGAAGATTTCGATAGATAAGAGAAAAAAGGCTTGAGATATATCATAGAAAACAAAAATATTAATAATCTTACAATTCGTGTTTTCCCACTATAAAAGGTCGCAAATGGATTTGAAGTGGGGGTAAACTCGAAAAAGACAATTATATAAGGATTTTCGTAGCGCGGTTTGTCTGTACCTGTCGAAATGTGGTGTTAATGCATCTTCGTTGTAGCTTAATACTTTTGAAATGGAACTAAAGCATATTTCTCAGAGCTACAATAATTACCTCCAGTGTCTGCTATTTCGATAGGCAAACTGTTTATGTAACAACAGCGAAACACAAAGGATTTTGATTTTGACAACTTTATTTCGTTGAGAATTTTGTTTCATTAGATTATATCAGCTTTCTTTGTTATCTTTTTGTTTATATACAAGTACTTGTCAACTTATATTTTATTCCATCTTTTTCTTTTCAACACATTATAAATGGCCAACAACGGAGATCAATAGTGAATTATGTTTATTTTTAATTCTCTATTCACAGGTATCACCGTCAAAACCACAGGGACTTTCTCCTCTAAAAATAGATATTACCCTATATATGCATAGATATTAACAAGGGTGGACACAGTTTTCTGGGTCGCCTCGCTTCAACTCATTTTTTCAAAGTATTCGAACAAATATATGAATTTGAAGTACGGTATCGATCAATAATGCTTTTCTCTGTCGAACTATACCAACATAACGTGAATTTGTTCTCTCTACGTATGTTAATTCCTTTGAAATATTCGCGAATTCGCAAAAAGGACAACAACCTGGACCAAAAACGAAAGTACCTTCTATCGACATTTCGGAATATTTCGGGTTTTTTCGTTGCGGTAATTGTCAGTGATATTGCGATTATTTTCTGTCACAATAACACTGACCATTTAGCAACGAAAAAAAACGAATCATTCCGAAATGTTTCCTAGAAAAAAAATCGTGATAGAAGGTACTTTCGTTTTTGGTCCAGGTTGTTGTCCTTTTGGCGAATTCGCAAATATTTCATAGGAATTAACATACGAAGGGCGAACAAATTCACGTTATTTTGGTATCGTTCGATAGAGAAAAGCATTATTTATTGAGTCCGTAGTTCAAATTCATATTTGTGTTCGAATACTTTGAAACAAATGAGTTGAAGCGAGGAGACCCAGAAAACTGTGTCCACCCTTGTTATCTATGCATATAAAGGGGAATATCTATTTTTAGAGGAGCAAGTCCCTGTGGTCAAAACATCAAAGTTGTTGATACAATTGCCAGGTAGTATTTATGATTTCATCACAGTCAATTTCGTGATAAAGCCAGATAGGAGCCTTCTTATATGTTTCTTTCGCCAAATTCCGTAAAGAAAGCTATTCCATGTTCAAAATCGGGCGTCTCGATTTGCAATGTAATAAGTCTTTTGGAATATTTTGATGACTAAAAGGCTAGCAATGCAAATTTCAGGTGAGGCTCGGTATAGTGCAAAGAAATCACAAATTTGCAATTGGGACCGAAAGCGTTAGGACTAGATAGAGAACGGGGTAGATTCTCGTAGATCCGGATCTGACGACACGGAGGTGAAGACAGGTCTTAAAAATAACTTGAAATATCCATTTATAGAATGAACGTATTTTTCTCACTATACTTATGCAATTGGCAATGAGCTTTCACATTCTGTTTACGCTAAAGTGTATAAGAACTTAATTTGTATTTTCACTTCTTGTTTTATTTATTTTTTATTTTCAATAAGAAACAATAATTGAGACAGAATTATTAGTATTTGATCCTTTTGTATTGCATATGTATAATCAATATGTATATATGAATATGTACTTATGTGCTTGTCAAATAAAGATCTATCTATCTGTATTGATAGTTTCTGTAAGCTGAAACATACTCAAAACTAAAAAAACACAATACTCATCGTAATTATAGCAAACAGGTAAACGACATACATATATAACACTTTACAAGTGACTTTCGTCTTTCTAGTGAATACAAAATATACATTCCTATTTTGTTTATGACATTTCCTTTCGTTTGGCTCATTAAATAGTTGAATTTTGCACTAGTAGGATTACTACAAAAACATGTCGGTATATAAATAAACCTTAACTCATTATATGCTTTACATTCAAGTATAAAATGGTACTCCGTTTCAATCCTGAATGTCAATTTTCATACGACGTACACTTATGTGATTCTCCGAAGCTGAGGCGGAAAAGTGAAGACATCAGTGAGTCCGTACATGAACACATGCTCTCCCGCGTCATCATCACGGATCGTTTGCAATGCGACCTAAAACCGCCTAATGCGGCTGGTGTTGTATCGATTCTTTGGCTTTCTTTATTTCGTTATTAGGGAAATCATGGTTCGATCCCCGAACGGACCATACCAAATACCAAATACCTTGAAAATACAAACGGCACCTTCGTTCCTTGGCGCTTAGGGTTGCGGTGAAAGCGCCAACCGAACAACACCTTACAGCAAGCAGCACAAAAAACTGTGTTATTCTATACGCAGATTTCATTAAAAGATAAAATAAGCGTTTCTTGACTTTGTTATTCTATACGCCGTATTCTTTCCACTTACAGGCAACATAGTATTTCCGATTATGTTTTCATCAGCTGGTCTAAAACACTTTATAAAAATATTAAAGATAAGTAAGACCAATTATTATTAATAACCGGCATCACCATTATTATCTTTTTTTGTAGCACCTATGCTCATATTACACATTATGCATTATACATTGAGATGTTTACTTACTTACTAAAGTAGAAGGCGTATTAGAGGACGACCCTGTCAACACAACAAACATAACATGTGTGGCATAAGGCAAGGAACTTTAAATGGGTCAAACCGTTTTTCAGTCCAAAGTTATTCTAGCATCGCTAGCATCGCTAGCATCCAGCAGGGGGTATGTACAATGGGTTACACAAATACGATCTAAAGTGAGTACTTGGCTCCCTCCTGCAGAACATATTTGAGCCGTTCCACGATAAAAAAAAAAATATGGACTCTGCGTAAAGTATCGACCCGGATCAGCCTAAGCATGCCACGCAGGCTAACTTTAACAGTCACTTTTCGCCTCCTATGGAATTTCTGTTTCAGGAATCATTAATCTATACGTCTATCCCCCTGAGACGGAATGTGTCGGCATGGATCAGTTTGCGCGGACTGCGCAGGCTGATCTGGATCGATACATTACGCAGAGTCCATAATGTTGGTTTTCTCGTGGAATGGCTCAATTATCACATCAGTTCTATAACTAGAACTCGATATCTGTTTACTATCTAACACTGTAACATTACCATTAAATACAGACGAATCTGTCAATAGCGAAGGAGCACCAGAGCGGTAATACAGACGAATCTGTCAATAGCGAAGGCGCGCCAGAGCGGTAATACAGACGAATCTGTCAATAGTGAAGGCGCGCCAGAGCGGTAACCAGAGGTTTTGTACTTTCGCATGAAAGCCACCAGATGTTTTGCAGCATGTTACCCGTTTTTTTTTTTTAAAAATAAACAAATACCGTGACAAAAACAAAATGTGATTTTTCTTTGTTACTATTTCTGTGTGACCTTTCAACCACATACATGACATCAGCAGCAGACGACTGTGAATACGTTAATTAAAAATTATGGAAACCCTCAATAAAATGAAAATACAATTGTTTAAATAAAGTTGGAATAATTGTTGCAAAAGGAGATCATTACGAGCATGTGTTCCTTTCGCCAGTCGGTTTTCAAAAATTGTCTGCTGCAGAGGTTCACTTCGTCAAAGGATTGTCTTCATATCATTTCCATGTAACACTACGAGCGATCCATTACTCTATGTCAAAATAAATCTTTGATTAATACAGTAATACGAATTTGGACCCCATCATATGTAAACAAGTCTTGGGAAGACTTGAAATTACTGGCAATGAAGGTAAACATATGAACGGCTATGGTTGTCTTTTCATCATTACCAATGTTTAGGGAACTTCGATGGTTGTTCGTTTCGTCAAAGGATTGTCTTTATAGTCAATATAACATTTCGGACAATTCATTAACCCTTTCCCTCCTATAGACGCTTTTTGAAAACATAGGGACGAAAGAAGAAATTACTCAAAACGAGCAATTTCTCCCTTTGCCACAATGTTTTCCACTGTATATGCGTCTGAATGTCTGCAGCAGACGGCTTTTTGAAAACATAGTGACAAAAGAAGAAATTGCTCAAAACGAGCAATTTCTCCTTTTGCCACAATGTTTTCAACTTTTAGTCATAGGTTAACCATTCAATTATAGAGATTTTTATATTTTTTGACAAAATATGTTCAAAGACGTCTGCTGCAGAATGGTCGTATGTGGGAAATACGTATCTTTAGATATGGACAAATATTGAACACCATCATGTGTCACCAAATCTAATGAGATTTTGAAATTAATGACAATGAAGGTGAACATAAAAACGGTTATTGTTGACTTTTTATAATTCCCATGTTATTACAGGTAGCTTCGATGCATGTTCAACTACAGGATGAACAAGGAATGCCCTGATCAGCCTATGTTGTGGTGCAATCTTGTCTGAATCTGCGTTGATCACTTAGTTCAAAGAGTCATTTTTCGTCTGATATTACCATGTTGCAGCCGTCGTAATCTGTTTTGATTATCAAGTAGAACTGATTCCCTTTTCCTTCCGAAAAGAAACATAATCTGCATATTGGCAAAAAATACACACGTCTTTATCGTGTCATTATTTTTCAGTTCCTGTTATCATGGGAATATTGCGAGGAATTTCTTGTGTGCTTTTTCCCGGATTTGATTTTCTTGATTCAAGATGAGAAATAAATTCATACCCGTACGGACATTCATTATGCGAAATTGTGCAGTAAAATCGAATTACAGTACTAACGACTTTTTGTTGGGGAAAACACGTGCTGTTGTACTATTTTGAATATTGAGAATGATGTCGCTTTACCGTATCCCGCGCATAGATACATTTTAGCGCATCTACAGCAGACGACTTTTGAGAAAGATGTACAAAGAGGAGAAATTGCTCATGATGCATTAAGCATTTCCTGCCTCAATCCATTAACCCTTTCCCTCATACGACAATTCTGCAGCAGACGACTTTGAAAATATTTTGTCCAAAAATGGAAAATCTCTATAATTGAATGGATAACCTATGACTAAAAGTGGAAAACATTGTGGCAAAAGGAGAAATTGCTCGTTTTGAGCAATTTCTTCTTTTGTCACTATGTTTTCAAAAATGCAGACATTCAGACGCATCTACAGAAGACGAATATTGAAATAATTGCGACAAAAGCTGAAATTGAACTTGATGGCAAAAGTATATAAATAAATTAAATATTTAATGGAGTTATAAATATTTAATTTATTTATATACTTTTGCCTTGATGTTATCGAAGGCGTCTGCTTAAGATTTTTTATTTAAGTTAGGAAAGGGTTTAAATTTCTGGCGATTGGAGACGATACAAAAGCCTAATTCAGTCGTTATTGGGAGTAATGTCAAACATGCTTTTATCGGGTCACGTGACTGAGGTTTTGCGCCCATAACTCTCTGAAATGAATAAATACGTAAATTAAATTGCTGTCTTGAACAAACATACAGAAGTTGCCACGCGCAAAGAAGGGTTGTTGTTGATTCTTTAACGACCGCACATTTACGCATGCGAATATTAGGTGTACAGTTCTTATTGATTCAAGGCTGTATATATATTGCGGATGGATGGAAAGCGCATCTTTGGGATATACGATACAGACGCATCTTCGTCGAAGCCGAATAATTCTGTATTTACAGAAAGACCCATTTATACACGAGGATGTGCTTTGATTGAAATACGGTAAATATCAGAAGTTCAGTCATTGTTCGCCTGACGTCTTTGTCAAATACCTATTGTTATCCTGTCAAGTTCGCGGCGTTATGAATATTACACCATGCGAGATGATTACGTTCAACAGGAAGATTGGGAGTGGTGGTAATTCATCTTTCCGGGGAGACAAAGTTACTCGTTAACAATCCAAATAAATACGAAAAATATACCATCCCATTGATACCGTTTTTTTCGGATAAAGATAGAAGTTGTTTTTTGTGAAAATGTACATCTAGCACGCGCACAGTCTGGTCAAGATCCGCCATTATTGGTGTATGCCTTTTTTTTTCGGTAGGGGCAGGTAACTCCACACTAAGCGTACCCTTACCATTCCGAGGTCAATGCAGACTTCATCTCTTGTAGACCTAATATGTTTAACTGATAGTCCCACTAATTCCGAGTTCATGAAAACAGAAGCGGTAACTGGGTCTAATTCCACCAAGTTTACATAGCGTTAGGTAATACTTAACTCTTTCAGCGCCGAATTGTTTAAAGTAGACTCTTCCATGTTCAAAATCGGGTGTGTTCATTTCTCAATTTATGAAAGATTTGGACTATTTTGGTAACTAAAAGGCAAACAATGCTGATTTCAGGTGAGACAGCTCGTTACGAATCTGCATTGTTTGCACAAACCTCAATATTGCCTGTGGCGCTGAAAGAATTAAATACTTCAAAGCATATTTCATCATTATTGTTTCTCTAATATTGTGTAAAACATTAATGGCGAAATGTATTTAAGTAAATAACTAAGTTGACTAAATCTTGTTAAGAAATTAAATCTTTTGGCTTTTTTATTAGGAAATCAAAAATGATGATATATGTCTTCAAGTATTTATGTATAATTTAACCATAAGTTAAGATTGGTGGAAAGGGACCCTGTACTTACATTGTACCCACATGCAAACCACAATAATAAGGTTCTGTTCAATGAGTTCAATTTCTCGTTGTTAAGAACTACGTTCAAAATGTGTGCACACAAGTTAATAAACTTGATTATGTGAATGAACCAAATAACACCAAACAAAAGCGCGCTCCGGCTTCCCGTCAATATCCGTAATAAGCTGGTTTCATTATCCCTTTCCCTCATATAGACGCATTACACCTCTGCAGCAGACGGCCTTTTGAAAACATAGTGACAAAAGAAGAAATTGCTCAAAACGAGCAATTTCTGCCTTTGCCACAATGTTTTCCACTTTTAATCATAGGTTATCCATTCAATTACAGAGATATTTCGATATTTTTTCACAAAATATGTTCAAAGTCGTCTGCTGCAGAATGGTTGTATGAGGGTAAGTGTTAAAGCAGTGGGATACCGCTGGCTACAACAATTAATTAATCAAGGTACATCGAAATATTGAGTGCTTCAGTATACAAGTCAAGTCAGTTCAAAACGGGTTCATTTTCCTATATGCTTCGTTTTGCCATTACCATAATAACCCGTGCATATTTTCATCGGCTAGAGCAACGCACTTATCTGAACTAAGTTCGTGAGACAGAAAACGTATGTTTGTAAAGTATGTTAACATACCAACAACGATGGTTAAGTAAGGCTTTTCGAGTACTCGTCTACGATAGCAAGAGAAGTGACCAATACGAGGCTACCGCGACTCATAACGAGGTTATTAGCGGATATTGAATTCGAAGCGCACATTTAACCCTTTCCCTCATGTACACGCTTTCTGACGCATCTGCAGCAGACGGCTCTTTGAAAACATAGTGACAAAAGAAGAAATTGCTCAAAACGAGCAATTTCTTATTTTGCCACAATGTTTTCCACGTTTAGTCATTAGGTTATCCATTCAATTGAAGAGATTTTCTATATTTTGACAAAATATGCTTAAAGTCGTCTGCTAAAAATTGTCGTATAAGGGAAAGGGTTAAAGGACAAAATGAGATATGAACTCTGGTCCATATAAGCCGTGTTCATTGTCAGCGTGCTTTTTCTATACTAATCAAATTTCGCCGCATCACAAGAAAGACGACCTTCGTAATGTTGCGACCAGACTGATCAGGGTCTTCACTGTGTGCTATCTCGTCAGGCAGGCATCCATGAAGCCTCTTGAGAACTTTTCCGAACACAATTCGAGGAAAAAAGAACATTATTTGATCGTAATTTCACAAGATAGCGACCAGCGAAGATATAGACCAATCTTCGCCTCCACACGTTCTGTTCAGAATATTCACTGTTCGCTATCTCGTCAATCAGGTTTCCAGGAAACTTCTGAAGAACGGTTACGGACAAAATCCGACGAGAATAGTATACAATCTGATCTTAATTTAACGAGTATACCGATCAGTGAAGATCCAGATCAGTCTTCGCATCCGCACATTCTGACCAGGATCTTCCCTGTCACGCAGGTATCAGGATAGCCTCTGGTGAACGGTAACGACTAAAATTCGACACTCAATTAGAGTCTCTCATTGGATCGTGACTATATCAATTTCGAAACAACAGATAGTAACCAGCGAAGAACCAGATCAGTAGGCGCATCCAAACAGTCGGACCAGGGTGGGGGAACGGTTACGATCAATATTCGACACTCAGATGTCAATGCTCCAGATATGAAGAGTATTTTACATCCCCCAAATCCTTATTTGACACTCAAACCCTATGTTGTGGGTACTCAAAAGAATCGTCTCAGTGAGACGATTCTTTTGAGTACCCTCAACATAGGATTTAGTAGAGTCACAAGAGAGATATGGATGGGAAAATACCAGTTTACTCCTTATCTAGTCTCTCATTTGATCGAGACTATATTTATTTTGAAAAATACCAGATGAGTGTTTTCATCTGATGCTTATTTTATTTTAAACCCTTTCCCGAATACATACGCTATCTGAGGTCCCAACAGCAGACGACTTTTGAAATTATTGTGAAAAAAGCATGACTTGCTCAAAACGAGACGTTTCTCCATTTTTTGCCAAAGTACTTTCAAGTGTTTGCAGGCGTTAATGAACCTTCGTGAATATAGAGGGTTTCATCTTTCATAAGATGTTTTCAGACTCTTCCGTTGCAGAACTGTTGTATTGTTGTGGGAAAAGGTATGTCATCATCGGGCGAGCGGGCGGGCGGGCTGGGCGGGCGTCAACTTTCCTTGTCCGGACCATAACTTTGCCATGCATAGAGATATTTTCAAATAACTTGGCACAAACATGCACCATATCAAGACGATGTGCCAAATGCAAAAAAAATCTGTAGATTCAAGGTCAAGGTCACAGTGATAAGAAATAGACTTTAATTGAACTTTTCTTGTCCGGACAATAACTTTTTCATCCAGAGATATTTTCAAATAGCTTGGAACAGATATACACCATATCAAGACGCTGTGTCATATGCACAATTTATGTGTTTAGCTTCCAGGTCAAGGTCACAGTGACAGAAAATATACTTTACTTGAACTTTTTTTTGTTCAGACCATAACTTTACCATGCATATAGATATTTTCAAATGATATTTTTTGTGAATAATCAAATCTATAACATTCTATAAGCAAACAGAGCAGACCCTGATCAGACAGCTCCTACAGAAGCTGTCTGTTCTGGGTCAGAGGTCATGAAACTTACTCAATTTGAGTATGTTAACATAATTATTACTATTGTAGTTACACACTTAGATTACAAGGCTAAGAAATTGGCTCGTTGCAAAGTAGATTTCAGTTACAAACTAAAAGTAGATTTATTTTTTTCCAAACTTTGTCCTCTAACAGAGCTTTTTTAGTTTGAGCATCATGCTCAACTTTAGCATCATGCTCAAACTAAAAATGCTTCGTAACCATGGCGACAAACTCCAAACATGGATTTTATTCTCATCGTTGGTTTGTAATTTCACCCTATTTTGCTATGAGCATATTTCATAAACTTGTAACTCAAACATCTAACTTCAACAACAATATTTCTATTACATGCTCAAATTGAGTAAGTTACTATCAAGTAAAGGGTTAAGGCAGATCACTGATTATCAACCTGGCATTAGGGATCCTAAAATGTGGCTGCTTACAACAAAAGGTTGCTTAATATCTGTTATCTATTATATGTTCTTAATAAATGAGGCCATCAACACACGATTGACTGTATTGAACTGATATCTGTTAGATACAATTGTGATATATTTCATTGACAAAGTAATTATGATTATTCATCAATAGAAATATTCCCTGTTACTTGAATTACTAGCTTTGATTAACTATTAACAGAAATATTTGACAGATCTGTTAATTCTTAATCAAACACCTTCCATTATAGAAAACCTGGTTTCATGGAATTTCCATGTCTTGTTTTTACTGTGTAGACCTACCCATAAAGCTAAATTGTATACATTTTCGTGACTTTAAATTGGCAGTGTTTCAACATTTACTGCCAAAATAGTTTTGAGCTACTTATTACTTTGTTGTCACTATTATCAATATTTGAGAGAAAAAAAAAATCAAAATGTTGATCTCCATTTGGAGTTCAGCACCTTTAAGGTTACAATACACCCAAAACAATCCTTCTTTGTTTCCATGTAAATCGACCAGTTTCAGTCCTCAATTGTCACTCTTTCTATGCGTTTCTCATGTCGAACACAAATATCATTGCAAAGAGTTACCTCCCGGCTTTAAAACAATGCAAAGAAAATGTTGGGTCATGCATTATGCAAGGAAAAACTCACCAGGCAAATATGATAACCGTCATTTTGGACCAAATCAGGACCGGACAAAAACGTTGTTTAGCATTCTCTACTTTCACTTTCAAACAAGGTCAAAATACTAAAAGTGGTCAAATCAATCATTTCCAGCGCATCCAATACACATTCACGATGCATTTATATTCAATACATTCAGGTGATGGTATACACTCATATCTACGCAAACAACGTTTTTTTAGGGACTACAGTAGATCAGCAAGTCAGCGGATGTATTTAGCGTTATTTGACCTTAAGCAAAGCGACCTTTATATGAACCCACTACGGGGAATCATTCACATGAGACTCCAAAACGACATATCTAGCTCGAAAGCATGTCCACAAATAGGTTAAACTGGTTAAACCCTTCCCCAGATACAGACGATGTCTGAATCCTCTGCAGCCGACGACTTCAGAATCAATGTGGCAATAGTAGAAAGTGCTCATGATGAGCTAATTCGCCCTTTTCCACACTGTTTTCCACTTTTATCAATAATTTTTCTTTCGGTTTCAAAAGGTTTCTGTATTTTTGACGAAATGTTTTCAAAGTCGCCTGCTGCAGTTTATTTGTGATATGGGGGAACTTGTTTAAGCACGTACTCCAGTAAGAAGAGCTAAAGGTTAATTACTGGACAACTATTGGCCGCATCCTGAACCCCGCGCTTAGAAAAGTCTATAATGAACAAGTATTTTGTTATGACAGCTTATAAACTAATTCGAGAAAAGATCGCGTCATCTTTTGATCGCAGCAAAATTGAATTAGTATAGACCCCCATTTAGCCGTAGTTCTTGTATCCTTGCTTCTTTACGATAGATGGATATTTTGATTAATAAAGCTGCCGTAACCTAGTAGTTAGTGTCGGGAGGTTTGAAATGGGCGTCCCGGGTTCGATACCCAAACGAGGCGGTCAATGTGGAATGCCCCTTGGCGGCCAGGCACATTACTTAGCCTAGTACTGGTGAGTGAACCGTCGCCGTGATAAAACTGAACACATGTTTATAACTGCGTTAAATACCAATAAGCAATCAAACACACAGATTGGTGCCGCAACCTTAATCATAGATCTCGAAGACGTCTTCACATGTCTTTTATATTTAAACAAATGTCAGAAAAATATAATGCTACGACATTGTCTGAAAAGGAGGGAAACACTATTTAACATCAACAGTTTTGTTATTTTGTTACTGCAGAAGCATCAAATACCGCATGTGTAAGGACAATTATCAAACTACAGGTTACTTACATAAGGACCATCGCTAAGTGCAAGGTTAAATCCACACTTTCGCCGTTATGAAAGTGGAAAAACGATTGAAAACGGAGTAAAACCCCAAACTGAATCAATATAACACAATATATAAAGGGTGAAACATTTTTATTTAAATATAAATCTCCGAACTAAAACTACAAGAAGTAATCTCTCAATGTTAACATCATCTCCGGGGAGAAATTCGAGGCGTTGATATTAGTTTCAGGCGCTGCTTAGCAATGCATTTCATCTTCCTCTTCCCCCAACGGGCGTCTTTCTAAAACACAGTTGTAAATGTAGAATTTGTTATTAAGGGCCCATCACACTTATTGAGAATCATTAGGTATTAGGCAGAACTAGCCGGAAAGAAAAAAAAAGGAATCGCGCCACATTCGGGAGACAAAGTCAAATTGGCCTAAATTCTCACAGCTTTGTAAAAATGCCGTATGAATACTTAGAATTCACTTCGAACCCACCTCGAATCTTGCACATTCAGTGTGTCTTAGCTTTTGAATGCAGCTCGAATGTAGTTGAAACATAGTAGGAATGCTGTTAGAATCCAGTCAAAATAATTAGAATGCACTTCAACTGCCGTATAATTACGGTTGGATTGTTACCCGAATACCGTCCAAAGTTCTAGCAGCTTGCCGCGTTCTTATACGATGTATTCAGAATATTGCTGTTTGGGTTCTCCTTCGAATGCGATCAAAATGTTTCGAATGCTGTCAGAATGCAGTTAGAATACACTTCAAATGCTTTTCCATATTTCTCCGCTTCGAATGTACCTCAAATCATTTGAGCATGAGCAAAACATTCGGAATGGCCACACGAATGGACCAGATTATTTAGAATGCACACTCAAAATGCAGGCAGAATTTTTAGAATACACTTCGAATATCCAGGAATATACCACGAATTTTCATTCCGTCGCCATTCCGGCTCATTCTGTCTCTAGTGTGAAGGGTTATTAACAGTTTCTCCATGTGTCACTATGCTTTCTGCCCCTTTTAATAATTATGCAATACATTGGTTTTTCCCAATATGAGGGCACTTTTCGAGCCGTCTTTTGAAAACCTTGTTGCAAGAGTATAAATTTCTCATCGTGAGCAAATTTCTCTTTTTTACACAATGTTTTCCAGCATTATATATACTAATCTAGCGGTGCTCCAGACAAAACAATCTCAATGCGTAGCCGTTATTACGTCCGAACATCTCTCTTTAATACAACCAGCGACATCCCGAAACTTGGATCGGTAATATAATAGGTTTGAGTGCAGCCGCTTGAATGGTGTCGTTTCTTTTTAATCTTTATAAATTGTTCTACCGCTGAAATATTTAATAGTCATTCTCCAGTAAATGCAAATGATATTGACATCGATTCTACTACTAGATGTAATTAAATATTGCCTGAAGACTCTAGCCTGGTGTTCAATTTGGGGATATATTGGTGATGAACTGACTTTAAAACGTATGGATTCACATCCGTTTAGGAGACAGTTAGATGATTCAATTTCGGATAGAAACCAGAGTACTTAATGCGTTTTACGGGTTTGTTAACCCTTTTCCTGATGTAGACGCTTTCTGACGCCTCTGCGGCAGACGGCTATTTGAAAACATAATGACAAAAGAAGAAATTGCACAAAACGTGCAATTCCTCCTTTGGTCACAATGTTTTCCACTTTTAGTCATAGGTTATCCATTCAATTATAGAGATTTTCTTTTTTTTGACAAAATATGTTCAAAGTCGTCTGCTGCAGAATTGTCGTATGAGGGAAAGGGTTAAACAGATGTAGCAGTGTTTACGTAGTCATTTCACCGCCTCTGTCTGTTGTTGTGTAAGATTAATCATTTTACTCATTAGAAGGTAACACATTTTGCAAGTAGACTTGTAGAATCTAGTTTGTCTTGATGACAAGTTTAGGAGAAGAAAAGAAATTCCTTTGCCAAACTACCCAAACGCTATCAGGGCTTTAAGCTCACATACGGACGATTTCCGACTCCTCTGCAGCAGACGACTGGTGAAATCACTGAGAACAAAAAAAAATATATATTTGCTCGTGACAAGAAATTACTCCTTTTACCAAAATGTTTTCAACTATATTCACTGAATAAAATTGATATATATAGATGAACCATATTTTGACCATATTTTGCAAGTTTTTGTAAAGAGTTATCTAAAGCCTCTAGTATTTTCGATGTATTTACATCAAGAAACATTTTGACCATTCTGTGAATCTTTCCAACGTATAGACAAGTGTTGACATATATATGCACCAGACGACTCTTTAAAAGATTGTGACAAAAATGAGAAATTGCACATATCGAGTAATTTATCCATTTGCCTCAGTGGTTTCAACTCTTTGCAATAAATTAACATTCATTTCGAGGGCTTGGAGTGAAACAGTTGTAACACTAAAATTGGTATTTTTTTACCAAGGTTAATCAACTCGTCATAAAGTCTTTAAAAGCGTTAAACAATTCGTCTTGGTAAACAATGGAAATTTAGGTGTCATTGCTCGTTCTGAGTAATGGCACCTAAATTTGCATTGTTTACAAAGGGGCCAAATTTGCCCCTAAACCAGGGTTTTTACAATAGGGTTTTAGTTACAACCGTTTCACGCCAAGCCCTTGATTTATAGATAGTCCTAGTCATTTCCAAAGTCGTCTGCTGCTAAATCAAGTTTAAGTTTGAAACGGTTTATCTTACAATTTCCATGAATTATAAATGGTTTTAAACAGCACAAGTTATATTACAAAACAGTGGAAATCTATATAAGGCTGTATTAGCCTTTTGCAGAAGATATGAGCCGTCCCGCGAAAAAAAAACAACACTGTGGTCTCTGCGTAAAGTATTTACCCAGATCAGCCTGCGTAGTCCGCGCATGCTAACCCGGACAGACACTTTTCGCCTTCTGTTGATTTTCTGTTTCAGGAATCATACCTCTATACCCCTGAGACAGAATGTGTCGTCCCGGATTAGCCTGCGCGGACTGGGTCGATACATTACGCAGAGGCCACAATGTCGGTTTTCTCGTGGGACGGCTCATATTGCGTCACAAGGCACATTAATGGCCGACATTCTTATTCATTTTAAATCAGTGTACACTTCATTAAATTGGCCTTTTTTCGCTGCCATGCACTGGAAAATCCTCCACGATTCGGCTTCAATTTCTTTCGACAAAAAACGTTAAACATTTCTATAGACACATGCTGCGTAATTGCTTGTTTATGTCTTTGACGCTTAAAATCCTTTCCCACATACAACACATCTGCAGCAGACGAGTTTGAAAAACATCTGGACACAACTACGGAACATCTCCGTAAATTAAACTTTTATTATGGGATAGAATTGAAATCATTGTGGCAAGTTGAGGAATTGCTCATTATGAGCAATCGCTCCTTTTTTTTCACAATGTCTTCTACAATCGTCTACTGCAGAAGCGACATAAAGCGTCTTTATACGGGGAAGGGTTAAAGAAATATGTTCTTACAACTTCTTACGACTTCTTCAAAGAGAAGTTTAAATTGTTTTCTGTCCAGACGAGAAAGATTGGGAAAGGTAGCTTTTTGATTCGTACTGGATGTCTGTCAATTATAATAAAAACAAGAGCGCCAAATGTCACAAAATACGCCCGTCCTCTTTTTTTAAGACCAATTAAGTATAGTGATAATTGGTTATACATCAGGCAAATTTAGAGAGCAGACACTGTTAGAACAGTTTTGGCCATTTCGAGGGACAGAAGTGTGTAGTAACTAAGATAACATGGTAAGTTATCAAACTTGTCCAAGATATTATGCCAATACACATTCTGACCAAATTTGGTGATGATTGGACAAAGGCTTCTAAAGTTATTGAGTTGACAAGACCAATTTTAGGTAATTTCTTTAATAAAAGGGCGATAACTCTCGATTGACTAAAGCTATATAGCTAGTTATCAAACTTGTCCGAGATATTATGCCAATACACATTCTGACTAAATTTGGTGAAAATTGGACAAAGGCTTCTAAAGTTATTGAGCTGACAATCCCAATTTTAGGTAATTTCTATAATTAAAGAGCGATAACTCTCAATTGACTAAAGCGATATGGCTAGTTATCGAACTTGTCCGAGATATTATCCCAATATACATTCTGACCAAATTTGATGATTGGACAAAGACTTCTAAAGTAATTGAGCTGACAACATACTGGACGCCGCCCGACAGCCCGCCCGCCCGCCAACCCGCCGCCCGTACGCCGCAGGTCAAACTATAATACGATCCGTTTTTTTTCAAAACGGGCGTATAAAAACATATGTTGATGTATAAGAGTGATATATTATTATCCGATTATATATTCCAGTCGATGAAAAGACGATAGTAATTCTAGATAATTTGATTTATCTCGAGTTTCCATTTTTTTCCGATTCTTTCAATGTAGACTAATCAAAATATAATGCCATGTAAAAGGTATATGGTTCATAATAACAAAAAAAGGAAATTTTAATTTGACATTCCGAAAGCTCAGACCGATCATGTTCTACACTACGAATGCCTATCGCGTACGCTTTGTCGTGCTCAAATAGTCCACAAAACTAAAAATAATTTAAACGACATCGTGCCACATGTCCTCTTAACAAAAAAAATATAATATAATTGACAGCAGCTGGGAGTTTGTGGTCCGGTGGCCATCTTGGAATTTGTTGGCCGCCATCTTGGAATTTTTGCCACCATCTTTGGTGTCTTAAATGTCTTAACATGGTTTAACTTCTTTTCAGTATCAAATAGCATATTGCCTAATGTTAACTTTGTCCAAATGTTTGATAATATTGACTGTAGTTCGGAGCTTTATACATGTACGTAATATACGCCATCTTTAAGTTAATCAGTCATCCCTATGTTAATCAGTCAAAAATAAATACTTAAGACCACAAAAGTCAATACGACATCATTCGTCTTCCAACCAATGAGCTGACAGTCTAGTGTGAGAAAAGCCAGGGATCACATGGGTTGGTGAACAGGCCGCCGCGATAAGACTGAACATTTGTTGAAAACAATGTTAAAACCCAATAAATGAAACAAAACGAAACATTACAGCATGGGTTGTTCTGAGTGCTTTACATGTGATATTTAAGACAATACATTTCCCGCCTGATTGGCATACTAAACAAGTCGTCCGTCCAAAATTAATTACAAACTAGAAATATCACTGAAGGTGATGAATACCACCAGCTGGTGCCTCACGATATACATATGTATGAGAAATTCAAGGGGCCATAACTCATTTAAAAATAATTCCAGTGCAACACGCCGACAATATGCACAACTAGGCTTGGTATCAATCATTCTTGTGAAGTTATATTGAATTCTGACCAAGGCTTGCTGAGAAATAGTGTTCACAACAAATGTCCACAGACCAACGGACCGACAAGCGTGACTCCTATATAGCCCCCATATACTATGTATCTGGGGGTATACTTATTATTAATTAAATCTTTCCCAGAGACATGCATATTATATATATGGATGTATATTGTGAACAGGGAAGGTGCATTCGATAACTTGAGAAAAAACAACATACACCTTTAAAGGTGCTGAAAAACTCCAGATGCACATCAAAATGTTGTAATGTTGATACTTCTGCAAATATTGCTAATAGTAACAACAAAGTAAGTAATTCAAAACCAGTTTGGCAGTATATGTTGAAAAACTGTCAATTGAAAGTCATGAAATGGTAACTGAAATTATTTCTCTAATTTTATCCCAGAATTATGATTCAAATTATTTCAAGACATGTTTTGAACAGTTTTAAAACTTTGACTATAAGTTCTGTTTTCTGGAGTTAGAAGCTTTAACAATATTTTTTCTTTTGTCCTTTACAGAGGTATACCTGCATTTGTTTTACCCCACCCTCCTTCCAACATACAACTAATCTACAGCAGACGTCTTTGAAAACATTAAATAACAAATATGGAAACTCTCAAAAAATGAAAGAACCTGTTTAGATAAATGACATTGGTCATTATTAGCATTTTTTTCCTTTTGTAACAACATGTTTTAAAAGTCGCCTGCTGCGGAGGCGTTAGTAAACGTCCGTCTGTTGGACAGGGGTTCAAACACAATATGATCCGCAAGTTTTCATTGGTTAAAAATCGTCCAGGTGACTAAAATCCCATTGGACACTATTTGCAGGGTATGAAGGTAATTGCGTTCTGCATTCTTCTAACTGCATACAACGTTTTCAACAATTTTTCAGTTATATCACGGCGTTTCCTGGGTAAGTTTCCAGTACTACTGGTCCATTTATCCTGACACCAGCCAGTCAGTCAGTCGTTATACTTACCCCGCAACCCTGAGCGCTAAGGAGGGCAGCCATTGCTTTCATGTTTAAATTCTTTGATATCACCCGGCCGGGGATCGAACTAACGACCTCTCGCACCCCGAGGCAAACGCTCTTCCACCACATCACCGAATTGGTTGTTATAATCTTTAAAGGTATGATACTCATTAGAGAACTGGAGTATGGAAAGCCTTTACTGTCTTATTAGGTTGTATTTTGTCAAATGAGGTACACGTTTCATTTGACATTGCACACTATTAAATAACCACCATATATAACAGAAAAGGCACTGCATAACATATGTACCTCGTATACATGAAAATGCACTGCGTAATATACAATACTACATATAATTAAAAAAGTAAAGGCATTCCATACAGGAGTATGTATCGATGAGAAAGCGTATGTGTGTAAGTGTGTCTGTGTGATTAAAAGACACCTCGGCAACTGATTTTATTACACCGCACAAACTTTCACCTAAATAAATAACCACGGTGACCTTTTTTAGTCTTATATTAATCAAACCTGATCCAGCAGAGGCTTGAAATTACCTTCAATTAATTCTAATGGTTCCTGGCGGTCATAATTTCCTGCTTAATTATTCAAATAAACTAAAAATTACTAGACGACCTAATATGCTGTTATTGCATTAAAACATTCCATTACTAACTGTCCTATCTTCCCTGTCTATTAGTTCCGTTTTCAATCGTGTCTATTCGCCACATCATTGCCCATAGCTGCGGATCAGTTTGACGTCTTGTGTCTACTTCTTAACCCTTACCCACATACACTAAATGATAATGCAGCAGACGACTTTGAAACCATGAAAGCTTCTATAAATAAAAGTATAATTATTGAAACAGTTGAAAACGTTGTGTCAAAGGAAAAAGTGTTCATTAAAAGCAAGTTATCATTTTTAATTAAATAAATGTTTTCATAAAATGTCTGCTGCAAATGGGGTTGTTTGTAGGAAATATAATTAAGATGATTGTTTTGTCTAGAAAGCCGATCCTTTAATGTTAGTTGAAGCGGCTTTTTGTTTGCAATTAGATAAATACCAGTGCATGTCTTAACCTCAAAACGTTATAATGAAACAAATCCATATATCGGCATTGTACTCCGAGAAAAAAAACAGATATCCAATTACAACATTTCCTACAAGCAGAGGCGTTTTGGCGCGCCTACAGCAGATGTTTTTTTTTTTTTTCAGTTTAGAAGTTGTATAAATAATTTCCCATTCTATCACATAGTCTGCAACTCTACTAAGCAATTTCTCTTATTTCAACAATGTTCTTTCAACTCATCCATTTTTATTTTATTCAATATGCTTTTATTTAAAGAGACTTTCCATAGCATTGCTTAGATGTTTTCAAAGTTGTCTGATGGAGATGTGTTGTATGTGGGAAAGAGTATTGCTTAGATGTTTTCAAAATTATTTGATGGAGATGTATGTGGGAAAGGGTTAAGTGACACACCAAGAAGAACCTATTATTTCATTTTTGTTTTTCTTTTAAATTATTATAATGCGAAAAAAACATGGATAATGAAGAAAATATTGGCTTTGTTTTGTTTATATCATAAATGACGTCGCCGGGAGTGTAATAAAGCCATTGAATAAATTGCGTATTCAACTAGTGTAATAACAATGTTATCTACAGCGATCATGGTCAAACATAGTTTACAGAAAAACGTTCAACGATTAAACAATATTGAAAACGATCGTATCGTTGGTATAGAGATCTCATCCGACCAGTGTCTACCATTGTTTATCTTTAGCATATACATGCCTGCCGATAACGATCTCGATCTATTCAGAGACACACTGAATGATATAGAATCGCTGTTCTTATTCTACTCGAAGCTAGGCAATGTGATTCTAGGCGGCGATTTTAACGCTAAAATCACTCAAACTAGTCAAGGTCAGTTAACCAAGTCATCGATATTAACAGACTTCATTAAAAACAATGATTTAGTGTCCTTGCAGCATGTAAATAATATGGCTAACGAGTATACCTTCATACCGAACAAGACAACTATAGATCATGTGTTGATTGAAAAGTCGTCTGCTAACCTAAACACTTCATTTAAAATCCTTAATGAACGTGAAGTTGTAACTTCGGATCATTTACCTATAATATTCGCGATCGCTTTCACCCCTTTTATACCGAGGGAAAGTCAATCACGTATGTGTATTGCTTGGAATAAATGCACACAACAAAATATAAGTGTATACCAGTCCCATATAGAAAATAATATTGAAAAAACATTTATACCAGGCAGCGACTCGTGTAATTATTCGCCAGACTTTATAAACGATAGCTTAACTGACATCATTTTACAAGCCTCCAAAAGTCTTCCGACAAGTCACTTCAATAGACATGCCAAACCCCATTGGTCTTCTGAGGTAAAGCAATCGTATGCACAAATGCTTCATCTACGCAACATTTGGTTCGAATCTGGAAGGCCTAGGGACCAATCCCAAGTTTACTTGTCCTATAAACAGGCAAAAACTGCGTTTAGGCGTACAGAAAGACACGCCCGCGAGATGTACGAAAACTCAGTTTTTGACCAACTCAATAAAGCAGCCGAACTAGACTATAGGGTATTCTGGAAGCTGCTACGTCAGAAAAGTGGTAAAAACTTCGACACTTGCTCACAAATAGTAGTTGGAGAGACTACATTTGAAACACATGAAGTAACTAACGGCTTTCGCGAATACTTCGCCCATGTATTTGACAATATTTGTACTGACGATACCATTAACAGCCCCTTAAGTAATGAACTCAGTAACTATTTCAATACCCGCGGAAGTCAAATCGTCCAAACCATTACACGCGAATTCAGAACGGACGAAATCGAAAGCGTAGTCAAAATCCTCCAAAAGCGTAAATCTCCTGGGATTGACTGTATCCTTAACGAGCATGTTATACACGCAGGCAAACCGATAGTACATATACTAACATTACTGTTCAACTCTATCCTAAAGTACGAAAAGTTACCTAAAAAGTGGCAAACTAGCGTTCTTATCCCGATCTACAAGGGCAAAGGAAAAAACAAATCTGACCCTTCTAGCTATCGTCGTGTCTCTCTTTTGCCGTGCTTTAGTAAACTATTTGAGAAACTGCTTTTGAATCGAATACAAGCATATTTATCTCTGTGTAAGATTCAATTCCCATGCCCCCAACAACACGGCTTCCAAAAACAATTAAGTTGTATTACTACGTCGTTCAACGTCCAGGAAACTGTGTACTACAACGTTGAGCGTAAGAGTGAAGTCTATGTCGCTAGTCTTGATCAAAAAGGCGCCTTCGATACAGTCAGACATAAATCCCTAATGCTTAAGCTCGGACGAATGGGACTCGTTGGTAAAATCCTTCGAATCATCCGTGATTCTTATACCGATTTAAATTGCTTAATTCGCTATACTAACCATACGTCCGATACCTTCAACGTGGTGCGCGGGGTACGTCAGGGAGGGGTGATGTCCACATTCCTCTATCTGGTCTACATCAATGCCCTGAACTACAAGACAGCAACTTAGGAACAAAGGTATTGTCTACAACAGTTAGCAACCCGTCATTTGCCGATGACATATCATTAACAGCCATATTTCCCCCCTTAATTTACAGAAAATGACGGATATCGTGTACAAGTATTGCAAAACATGGTGTATTGATATTAACGTGAACAAATCAAATGTCATTGTGTTTAGCACAAAGCGTCAACCGCCAGCGGTCGGAATTATGTATGGCGAGCATTTTATCCCCCAAGTAAAATCCTTAAGCCACCTAGGAATTACTCACGATTCGAACATGACACTGAGTAAACGTATCAATGACAGGATTCAAAAAGCCCGGAATGCCCTTTTCTCCATGGTTGGGCAAGGTGTCAATCCCCAAGGAGTCAATCCAATGGTTTCCGCAAGTTTATATTGCAAAATTATACTCCCTATCCTCCTGTACGGAGCAGAGATTTGGAGTAATATGACTACCGCTGATGTGAAACATCTCCAAACATTCCAGCATTATGTCGCGAAAAAGATACAAGGGTTCTCTCGAAGAACCAGATCTGACATGGCGGAGTCAATGCTCGGTCTGTATAGGGTATCAAGCACAATCGATAAGAGGAAATTGATGTTCCTTCACAAAATACTGGAGCTACCAGATTCTTGTATAACGAAAGAAATTTTTGTCAAGAAGTACTATATGTACATGTCAGACAAAAGTTCAGTTACTCTTGGTTTCGTCCCAGATGTATGTCATATAGTCAACAAGTATAACCTCCACTCAATTCTGAACAACTATTTTCAGACTAATTCACTGCCGTCTAAATGTGCATGGAAGTCCACTGTACGTAATGTTGTTCACACCCGCGAACAATTCCTACTAAACGAACGTTTGTCGACTCACCCAGATTTCCTGTTTTTTCATACGCTGCAGCCTTGCATTGAACCTTGCATTGTTTACAAGGTATCAAATGTCAGTACCTTTCGACCTATCATGAGTGCGGTAGCTAAGCTATGGTCACGCCCAACATTATGTATCAATACTGTCTGCACTATATGTAATCAACCACAACAAGAAGAGTTAGTACACAGACTTTCTGATTGCCATGTCATTGTAGGACTGAAGCAAAAATTAAAATCCACACTAATCAGAAATTGTAGCAGATCCTTCGCACACGATATATGCGCTCTAGATAGCTACTCATTCACGCTTAGCATGTTAGGTGCGCCGATAATAACTCTACCAATAGAATTACAAAGAAAGGCATTTCTAGAAATAACCTTTAATTACATATACCAGTGTCTTAAAATGTATCTCTAGTAATGAAAATACATTTCAATACATCTGGGTATGCATATAATCAATAGATACTTGAGATATCATTCTGATTTATTTCACCCCCCCCCCCCCCCCCCCCCCTTTTATTTATCATGTCTACATGTACTGTATTTGAGTTTATTCATGTTATTCATGTTTTGCTCGTTCGTTCATTTGTTCATTTGTTTGTGTACATTTCTTTTTCTTTTTCATATATTTGTTTAATGTGCGCATATTGTACGATATCTCCTACATAGGAGGCAATAAAGAGATTGTATTGTATTGTATTGTACACTCTAACCACGGGGAATGGTTTGGGACAATTGAAATGAATTATATATTGACGATTTCTACCGCAAATGTGTACTCGATTTCTTTTGACTGGCAGCTATTGGAGTTTTCACGCCAATTTCAACACACTTTCAGCACCATCACGGCGATCAGTCCACTTTACCATGCGTTTCTGACTTACTCTTACTAGTACGCGTATGTAGTGTTCTTCCCAAGCAATTAAGTTAGTGCAATCACACAAAGCTACTTTATTTAGTGTCAAAACTGGTACACTTCCTTCTTTTGAACAATCACTGAAAACGCAAATCTTCTTAAGATATCATGGACACTGACTTTAGTTATGCTGGCTCATCACTATTTTCATGGGTTTTAATTGTTGGTATTGTAAAGCACTTTAGAACTTTAACATTATGAAAAAGGTGCTATATATAGATGTGGTATAATAATACGTATAATGAAACTAATAATAATAATAACAACAACACAACAACACAAATAACAACAATCTTTAAAACGTCAATAATAATCAGAAACACCGTCTTCGTGGTGTAGGAGTAAGACAAATCTGCAGCATACGACAAAGTAAACACGTTGGTAAAAGTAATGATAATCTCTCTAAATCAAAGTATATGAAGAGGATAGAATTTAACACATTGTGACGAAGGGAAAATATGCTCATTTTGAGCAATTTCTCTTTTTGACACAATGTTCTAAAAGTCGTCTGCTTCAGAAAGCGTTTGTACATGGGAAATTTATTAAATTTACCTACACAAATAGATAAATTAACATTGCATTCAGCTAAAAACCACCACAGTGACGTTTGGGAGCAACAGCGTTACAAAGCAAAGGTGAGATACACATACTGTTCCCATAATTAGTTATGGGAATGTTTATTTACGAGGAAACCTTGACTGGTGAAGATGTGGGAGTTGGTGGGGGATCAGGATTCATCCCTCATATAAGTCATACAATAGGAAAGGGCCTTCCCTCCTTTTCGCTCAATGTTGTGAAGATAGCAATACATTTACGACGAATTCACTAATTATTGACTTCGCTATATTACTAAAAAAAAAGATTATTATTTTCATGTACTGATTATGTAAACAAAAGCGAATTTCATCTATAAATAAAAATTCGATAATGGTTACATAATCAAAAGTAGTGTAGTCAGTCGTTATGCTAACCCAAGAGCGTCAATGAGGGCGGCCATTACTACCATTTTTAAAGTCTTCGATATGACCCGGCCGGGGATCGAACTTAAGAGGCGGACGCTCTACCACTACACTATTGAGGCAGCGCCATGTTGCCAGACTGATTGTACTTATTACCGAACAAGTTACCCGATATTTCGTAGCTCTTGGGGTAGGTTGAGTTAACCCTAGAAGGCTGTGTCTGGTTTAAATGAACGTCACTCGAATCAACACGGGTCAACGCCTGTTGACTCGGGCGCGAAAGCCGAACAGGGATTGAAATGTAATGGTAGGGGAAGACTACTTCAGACCAGAGAAGCGTGAGAACTACTTAATACTAACATACGGACTATATCCACTGATAACCGAAACACGCTGATAACTGCGGAGTAATTTCTAGGACCCTGTAAATGACAGACACGATTAAGAAAGCCGACTTGTTCGGTTCGGCAATAAAACGGATACAATATGTGACTGGCATATCGGTCAATAGATGGACTGCAGAGATGTTTGTTATTTTGTAGGTTTTGGGCCATCGCTTACAGCAGTATTTCAGTTACATCCTGATGTTTCCTTTGTAATTTACCTGTGCTACGGGTATCATTTTTATCCTGACACCAAAGCATCAGTCTAAGTGATGTCCCCGCTACAAGGAGTGCCAAGTAGAGAAGCTATTTCTACCACTTTTGTTATGAATCGACCTGGGATCGAATCCTGATCGCCAATCCTACCTCTAACTCCTACGCAAGGCAGACGGTTCTTCAAAAGTGTATTTTAGAGTGTAGTGTATTTTTTATGTGAACTTATTTGTTTTAGATTGATTCAGGCATAATACAGCTTAAATAGGTAAAACTCGAAGTTTACTCTCTGGTTAGTTAACCATTACTCGCACCGTTTGTGTTGAACAATATTTCAATTTATTTATTTACGTAATCAAAGGCCACCGGCCCAAAATACATAATCAAATGTTACAAATAATAATACATCATGTGAACAATAGGTTATGTCAATTTCTATATGTTAAGTATAAATATGCTATATGCAAAACAAACAATACATTACAGAAAACACAAAATTCATGTCTTATGAAATAAATGTTCCTACAAATTATCAACTTCCCTCATAAGTTTTGTAATAAATATCATTAAAAGTTATAAGGTTTTACAATTATTAATTTTCATTAAGTTAATAAAATCAACCGTTTCAATTCTTCCACAATACCAATTAAATAAATAGTTTTCACTTACAATGACATATTATTGGCAAATGAAAAATGCATGATACTCGTCTTCTAAAATAAGATGGTTACCATTTAACAAACAATAAAACCAAGTTCTGTCGGCTCTTACTATTCCATAATGTCTTCCAAGTTCAATATTTAGTTTGTGGCTAGAGCATTGAAAACGCGCAAAAGATTTCCTAAAGTAAAAAGATATGTATACATATTAAAGTATTTTTCAACGTTTAACAGGGATTTAAAAGTGCAGTAAGTATCACATCTTGAGGAACTTGATAATTCACCAGACCAGTTTTTAGTCATGCAATCCGTAAGACGCTGTTTAAATGAAAGAATAAACATTTTCTTGTCACCAACATCTTGGTTTAACCAAACGTGCCCATAGCCGTATCTATATAATAGATAACGTGTGTCTGACATTTGAAATAATTTACACCAGTACTTAATGCTCTTTGTAAAATATATTTAACTAAAGGGAAGAATCCCACATTCTCCCAATACCACACAATTGTTAACAGACGAATTTACACAGAGATAATAACGACAGAATTCAATTTGACCTTTTCAATATCTGAGGAATAAGTGTGCCCCCATATGTCCGCGCCGTATATGAGAATAGGGATAACCATCGAATTGAATAATTTGAACAAGATGAGATTTTACCAAAAGGAAGTTGGTATCGTTTGATGCTATTTATAGCTTTTCTTGCTTGAGATGCCAGTTTTAATTTAGCTACCGTCCAAGATAACTTTGGTGTAAATAGAAGTTCCATGTATTTATAAAATGATGTAAGCAAAAATCTGAAATAGCGTTAAATTGTAACTGAAGGTTGTTTACACTGTATCTGCCCCAGGCCACGTCGTCGGCGAAAAACAGACATATAATATCAAGTACATCATTTGTTAAACAAACCCACCTTTACACCTTTGCCGTAAATGCGAAACTAATTCATTGATATATAAATTAAAAAGTATTGGCGAACTTATGTACCCCTGTCTCCTTCCGATATTACACCTGAATGGACTTGAGATTGTGTTACATGACGTACCATTTGGTAATTTGACATAGTTTTCAAGTTTTTCAGACATTGACTTAAGCACTCTAATTAAATTACCGTTAGTACCTTTGCTTAGAATATTTGTAAATATTTTGTGGTGTACTAGACAATCAAAAGCTTTCTGAAAGTCAACATACAGAACATAAAGTCTACCATGAGGTCTAGTGATATATTTTTGAATCATACCTTGGAGTGTAAACATATTATCAATAACCGAATAACCAGATATAAATCCCGCCTGAGCTTGATCAATACTATTATGCTCATATGTTCACTTATTTAACCGTTCTGTTACCATGTTAGAGAATATTTTGTAAATTACATCAATAAGTGAAATACCTCGGTAATTAGATGGGTCGCTTCTGTCACCTGATTTATGTAAAGGAACGTTTATAGTTTGGCTCCATGCCTCCCGTTGTCAAAATAGTGTTAAACAAGATAGTTAAGATAGGACTGATACAATGACAAGTATATTTATAAAACTCAGCCCCAATACCGTCCTTACCCTGGGATTTATTATGTTTTAATTTTGAATTCGATTTGCTTACTTCTTCATTTGTAAAAGGACACTTTAGGATTTGGTCCACATTTTCGTCTAACGGAAACAAATTCATGTCTAGATCGGATAATGGTATTTGATTATTTTTGTGCAGCAATTGTTCAAAATATTGTAACCGGGCACTCGCCTTAATATCTAACGATACACTGTTTAGTTTTAGAACTACTTCTCACCATAAAACAACATTTTCTAGGGTTATTTCAATACCAATTACGGAACTCTCTCATCACCCCTTTGACTCGTCACCTCAGTAGTGTAGTGGTAGTACATCCACCTCGAGTACGTGACGTCGATGTTTTGATCCCCGGCCGGGTCATATCAAATACTTTATAAAATGGTAGCAATGGCTGCCCGCCTTAGCGCCCAGGGTTGCGGGGGGTAGGCATTACGACTGACTGGCTGGGGTAAGGATAAATGGACATGTAACTTACCCAGTAAACGCAGTGATATAACTGAACAATTGTTGAAAGCTGGGTAAAACATACACTAATAAGTCAATAAAAAAAAGCACCTTGGTACGAGATGTCGTATATCTCTATCACTGCAGCAATGTCTCTTCAATACGGATACTCTAGTTTTATTCCGGTTTTTATAGCTCTTATATCAAAACCTAAATGAGAATTGTGAGTGCTCCAAAGAATTGTCTCCGTGATCTATTTATTTGGAGCACAACGTGTTCTTTGGAACACCAACAACAAATTGTTCCTTAGAACACCAAAAACAAAGTGTTCTTTAGAACACCAACAGCCAAGTGTACTTTGGAGCACCAACAACAAAGTGTTCTTTGGAACACCAATATCTAAGTGTTATTAGAGCACCATCATCACAGTGTTCTTTAGAGAAGAAACAACACATCGGTAATAGGAACACCAACAACCAATCGGTAATAGGAACACCAACAACAAAGCGTTCTTTGGAAAACCAACAACAAAGTGTTCTTTGGAAAGCCAACAACAATATGTTTGAACGTCAACTAAGGTTTTTAGAACATTAAATACGCATTTAACCCTCTCCCATATATAGACGTATTTTGAAGCATCTGAATAAAATGGCTTTTGAAAACATAGTTGCAAGAAGGAGGAAATGATCATAATGAGAAATTTCTAGTTTTTGGAACGTTGTTTTCAATTCTTTTCAATGACAATGTATACTTCCCGTAATTTATGTCAGTATGTTTTAAATGGCTGGAGATTGGCTTCTTGTCGTAAGTGTTGAATAGAGCTTTGCTAGCTGGATAAAGATGGAGATGTTCCAAATTATTTATTTTGAAGAAAAACAATCTTTCCGTGCCATGATAATTGTTCCGCTAACTATTCAAAATTTTAATATTTAAAGCAATTTATGGATATTCCGATAATGAAGTTGTAACAGATGTGTAACCGATATATGGAATTGGAGAATTTGATTACAGGCGCATTTATATTCTAAATATTACTGTTATCATAAAGTAGCAGTAGTTGTAGTAGTAGTAGTAGTAGTAGTAGTAGTAATAGTAGTAGTAGTTGTAGTTATTGTAGTAGTAGTTGTAATAGTAGTAGTAGTAGTAGTAGTAGTAGTAATAATATATCTATAGGTGCTACCTATTTACGAAAAAACGCAAGATAATTATAAACAAAAATCAAAGAACATACTTTGGCCATACAAAAAGAATTTATAAGTAATTGACTAGACAATAATAATGTTAATGTCATGTTTCTTGCATTATCAAAACATATTTGGAATTCGTATTGCTGTCGTCTATTATTACGAACAGAAAATAATAAAGTAAAAACTTTTAGAAAATCAAGGAATACATTTATAATGAACGAGGTTAAAACATGAGGGCCAAGATGATCCTTAATCGATCACCTGCATTATGGTAAAAAAGCAAATAGATCAGCCCTTTACTGATGCCATCTGGCGACTACCTTTTTCAACCAGTCAATATGACTGGAACAAATTATGTAAGGGGTCACATTTCTGCTAAACCCTTTCCCTATTAGAGACAGTTTCTGAGGCCTATGTAACAGACGATTTAGGAAAAGATTGTCACCAAAAGAACAATTACTCCTTATGAGAAAGTTATCCTTTTGCCACAATGTTTGATAAATAATTATACTTTGAATGAGTGAGGCAATAACTCATGTATAGGAATTTGGGGTCTTTCATGTTGATACCACTTTTTTTGCGGGAAACGACGTCGCTCCATTGACGTAACGCCAAGATGAAGTGTAACGGAAATGACGTCACGTCCTTCTTTGGCTACGATACAGTCAACATTTAGGTTCGGGCGTAGAAGGCTAATGCTGTCGGTTTTTTTACGAACGGGAAAACATATTTCTTACAGATTTCCATTTAGTTTAAACTTTTCGTACAAATGTTTATTCCCACATAACACAGCATTTTAATGATCTTAAATATCTATTTAAAAAAAAAAATGATTAAAAAGACGACAATAATTTTCAATCCGTGTTTTTCCGCTCATTTTATACATACCCAAAATACCGATTTTAAAAAAAATGATTAAAAAGACGACAATAATTTTCAATCCGTGTTTTTCTGCTCATTTTATACATACCCAAAATACCGATTTAAACAAGAGGCCCAAGAGGGCCAGTATCGCTCCACGGCCATAAGGCAAAAATAAAATCTCCAAACAGCCCTGCCCCCTGGTGGCTATTTTTTTTTAACAAACACCATGGCTTAAAGGAATGTTTCTGCAAAATTATTTGAAAATCGGCCTGACACTTTCGGAGGAGAGGATATTTTAAGTTTTCACTATAGCCATATAAGGCAAAATAGCCCCACCCCCTGGCAGCCATGTTTTTCGACCAATCAACATGGCTTGAAGGAATCTAATAGAGGGTCACCCAATGAACATTTCTACAAAATTATTTGAAAATCGGCTGAACACTTTCGGAGAAGAAGATTTTTTAAGTTTTCACTATAGCTATATAAGGCAAAATAGCCCCGCCCCCTGGCGGCCATGTTTTTCAACCAATCAACATTTCTTGAAGGAATCTAATAAAGGGTCACCCAAGGAACATTTCTACAAAATTATTTGAAAATCGGCCTGACACTTTTGGAGGAGAAGATGTTTTAAGTTTTCTCTTTAGCCATATAGGCAAAATAGCCCCGCCCTGTGACGGCCATGTTTTTTTACCAATCAACATGGCTTGAAGGAATCTGATAGAGGGTCACCCATGGAATATTTCTACAAATTTTTTTGAAAATCTGCTGAACACTTTTGGAGAAGAAGATTTTTTAAGTTTTCTCTATAGCTATATAAGGCAAAATAGCCCCGCCCCCTGGCGGCCATGTTTTTCGCCCAATCAACATTTCTTGAAGGAATCTAATAACGGGTCACCCAAGGAACATTTCTACAAAATTATTTGAAAATCGGCCTGACACTTTCGGAGAAGAAGATTTTTTAAGTTCTCACTATTTTTTTCTTTCGGTTGCCATGGAAACCAGAATTTTGAATGGATCAAAAAAATTTGAAGGAATTTAGTAGAGGACATTGAGAGGATGCTTCCTATGAAGTTTCAACCAAATTGGCCAAGTGGTTAGGGAGAAGAAGTCGTTTAAAGGAAAAAGTTAACGCACGCACGCACGCACGCACGCACGGACGCACGACGGACAATTCGCCATGACATAAGCTCGACTGGCTTTCAGCCAGTGGAGCTAAAAACAAGAGGCCCAAGAGGGCCAGTATCGCTCCACGGCCATAAGGCAAAAATCAAATCTCCAAACAGCCCTGCCCCCTAGTGGCCATATTTTTTACCAACCACCATGGCTTAAAGGAATCTTGTAGAGTGTCACCCAAGGAATGTTTCTGCAAAATTATTTGAAAATCGGCCTGACACTTTCGGAGGAGAAGATTTTTTAAGTTTTCACAATAGCCATATAAGGCAAAATAGCCCCACCCCATGGCGGCCATATTTTTGAACCAATCAACATGGCTTGAAGGAATCTGATAGAGGGTCACCCAATGATCATTTCTACAAAATTATTTGATTTGTTTGTTTGTTTGTTTGTTTGGAGTTTAACGCCGCTTTCAACAGCTTTGGTCATATCACGGCGGTCAGTGCACCTACTCATGTTTTCCTGGCTTTCCCACACCAGTACTTACACAACATTCTTTCGAAGCCACTGACTACTTTCTCACATAGATCAGAGGTGAGAGGCAATGGAAAACATCGCCCGAAAGAATGTCGCCGCAACCGGGTATCGAACCCGTGACCTCCAGATCACGAGTCAGATACGCTACCAATTGAGCTACCCGGCCGGGTCACAAAATTATTTGAAAATCGGCTGAACACTTTCGGAGAAGAAGATTTTTTAAGTTTTCACTATGGTCATATAAGGCAAAATAGCCCCGCCCTCTGGCGACCATGTTTTTCGACCAATCAACATTTCTTGAAGGAATCTAATAAAGGGTCACCCAAGGAACATTTCTACAAAATTATTTGAAAATCGGCCTGACACTTTCAGAGAAGAAGATTTTTAGAGTTTTCACTATTTTTTTCTTTTGGTTGCCATGGAAACCAGAATTATGGATGGATCAAAAAAAATTGAAGGAATTTAAGAGAGGACATTGAGAGGATGCTTCCTATGAAGTTTCAACCAAATTGGCCGAGTGGTTAGTGAGAAGAAGTTGTTTAAAGGAAAAAGTTTACGCACGCACGCACGCACGCACGCACGCACGCACGCACGCACGCACGCACGACGGACAATTCGCCATGACATAAGCTCGACTGGCTTTCAGCCAGTGGAGCTAAAAAATGATTAAAAAGACGACAATAATTTTCAATCTGTGTTTTACGTCTGCCTTTTATACATATCCAAAATGGCGGCCCCCATGGATTTTTCCAGTTTCATTTTAGAAAGCTTCATGGGTTATTGAAAAAAAAAAAAAAAAAAAAAAATCTCACACCTGTTAACTATAAGCGAAAAAACCCATTCATGGTTTTTTTTCGTATTAGTAGTAGTTGCAGCAGAAGAAGAAGTAGTAGTAGAAGGAGTAGTATTAAAGTGTGATGTATTTAATATGAAACTTTGTGAGATGAGAGGAAATCGCAAACCAAGTAATGATAACTCCTCTTGTCATAACGTTTTTAGATTTACCACTTGCCACATGTAAACAATCTGCAGCAGATACTTTTGAGGAATAATTCAACGTAATACGTTCAAAGATCGTTTAGTATTTATATTAATAAATATAACTGTCGCCTTAGAAGCATTCATATAGTCATAACTTACATTATACAGGCATATTATCGTCTAGTTTAGGTCATATGAAAACCTTTAATAATAATGTTGTTGGCTTTTTCATACAACTTATTCATTTAATTACGAAACAAGTCACGCTCGATATCAACAGCCACGGTGGTGAAGTCGTGCAGCGTTTGCCTATGATGCGGGAGGTCGCCGGTTCGATGTTGTTGAAAGTGGTGTAAAACATCCAACAGTCAATCAATCAATATCCTCAAACCGGTTAGTCAGACGTAACGCTGGAGCGCGAAGGAGGGAGAGTCCTTTCTAGCATTTTTGAAAAGAAGACTGAATTATGAAGGTGATCCAGAACCAGTTTCCAATGCAGTGTGATTATTGTTTGAATTTGAAATAGCATTTCTTCGGTTTTTCGACAATCTCCATTTGCTCTAACTCTCTTAAAAGCTGGCTACAGCAAAAAATAGCAAAAATATAATTTAATTTTAGCCTTATAAGTTACTTTTTGTTTAAATTAATCTTATATAAAAACAATATATAACATCATTTATGTTCGGCTATTACATTTATGATTGACACTGCAGGGATCGCTTGTTTGATTCGATTTAATATAAATAAACAACACCAAATTGATATTGAAAAGGCCATTTAATAAATAAATGACGGACACGATGTGACTGCTCAAATTTCAGTTTCTGAACAGTATATGCAATCATGTTACTTAATCACTACAATTATGGTAAATACCAAAATGCAATGAAACTGTTACAATGTCATATATAAATAAAATATGAGGAAACAATATATACGCCACATATTGCCACGGCAATACACGACACAATAACATCATATATATTTATCGTTTCCACTATTAAAAATATTCCCAATTAAAACGGATCTTCATTAACATGATGTCACATAATGTTATTTGTATATCGAGGGCTTGGCGTGAAACAGTTGTAACTAAAATTGGCATTTTTCTTTGTAAACAATGGAAATTTAGGTGTCATTGCTCGTTCTGAGCAATGGCACCTAAATTTGCATTGTTTACAAAGGGGTCAAAATTGCCCCTAAACAAGGGATTTCAAAATAGGTTGTTAGTTACAAACGTTTCACGCCAAGCCCTCGATATGCCCTTTTTAATTTATCAAGTTAAATTCACTTATGATAAAATCCGTTTGTAGACGAATTGTGACGCTTCTACAGCAGAAGATATTTTGGGGGCAAAACGAAAACTTGCTCATAATGAGCAATATCTCCTTTTGTCACAATGTTTTCAACTTTATTTCATAACTAGACTTTTATTTTGAAAGATGTTCCATGTATTTGCTTATATGGTTTCAAAGTCGTCTGCTGCAGATTTATTTTATGTGCGCAAGGTTTATACATCATCACAGTTATATACTACTGACATACACACAAATACACTTAATTCTCAATTTAATTTGTTTTTATTAAATATTAATTTTAATATAATATATTACCGTAAATCAACGTATTCCATCCATATTCAAAACCTATTTCGAAAACTTTTTTTTTTCCACAACACAAGAACAGCGTCTCAAATTCCAAACGGAATCTCTCTACTGAGAGCGTTGTTTCCAATACTCCGGTTTGTCGCCAAGCGGTACTCCTAACATGACATAGAGTCTATAAATGACATATTAGGAATTGCTTTCTTGCAGGACCGTACCTAATAACCATAGCTACGACAAAAAAAGTGACAACGGGAATAGCCATGATGTCGAATGGGGCCACGTCATGCAAATCTCGCATTCGGATGTTTGTTTGTTTTATCAGATGGAGCTTACACGAAGAGTATAAATGATTTACACCCCATACACTCATTGGGGGTGCGATTTCCCTAACAAATATTGTATTTGGGGTGAGATTTCTCTCACAAATATTGTATATAGGGTTTGATTTCCCTTACAACTATTGTATATGGGGTAGGATTTCTCTTACAAATATTGTATTTTAGGTTGTGATTTCCCTTACCAAAATTGTATTACGGGTCTGATTTGTTCGTACATATATTGTATTTGGGGTGTCATTTTCCGTACATATATTATATTTGGCGTGCGATTAAAAATATTCCCAATTAAAACGGATCTTCATTAACACGATGTCACATAATGTTATTTGTATATCGAGGGCTTGGCGTGAAACAGTTGTAACTAAAATTGGCATTTTTTTTACCAAGGTTAATCACCTCGCCATAAAGTCTTTATAAGCGTTAAATCATTTTTCTTTGTAAACAATGGAAATTTAGATGTCATTGCTCGTTCTGAGCAATGGCACCTACATTTGCATTGTTTACAAAGGGGTCAAAATTGCCCCTAAACAAGGGATTTCAAAATAGGTTTTTAGTTACAAACGTTTCACGCCAAGCCCTCGATATGCCCTTTTTAATTTATCAAGTTAAATTCACTTATGATAAAATCCGTTTGTAGACGAATTGTGACGCTTCTACAGCAGACGATATTTTGGGGGCAAAACGAAAACTTGCTCATAATGAGCAACATCTCCTTTTGTCACAATGTTTTCAACTTTATTTCATAACTAGACTTTTATTTTGAAAGATGTTCCATGTATTTGCTTATATGGTTTCAAAGTCGTCTGCTGCAGATTTATTTTATGTGCGCAAAGTTCCTACATCATCACAGTTATATGCTACTGACATACACACAAATACACTTAATTCTCAATTTAATTTGTTATTATTAAATATTAATTTTAATATAATATATTACCGTAAATCAACGTATTCCATCCATATTCAAAACCTATTTCGAAAACTTTTTTTTTTCCACAACACAAGAACAGCGTCTCAAATTCCAAACGGAATCTCTCTACTGAGAGCGTTGTTTCCAATACTCCGGTTTGTCGCCAAGCGGTACTCCTAACATGACATAGAGTCTGTAAATGACATATTAGGAATTGCTTTCTTGCAGGACCGTACCTAATAACCATAGCTACGACAAAAAAAGTGACAACGGGAATAGCCATGATGTCGAATGGGGCCACGTCATGCAAATCTCGCATTCGGATGTTTGTTTGTTTTATCAGATGAAGCTTACACGAAGAGTATAAATGATTTACACCCCATACACTCATTGGGGGTGCGATTTCCCTAACAAATATTGTATTTGGGGTGAGATTTCTCTCACAAATATTGTATATAGGGTTTGATTTCCCTTACAACTATTGTATATGGGGTAGGATTTCTCTTACAAATATTGTATTTTAGGTTGTGATTTCCCTTACCAAAATTGTATTACGGGTCTGATTTTTTCGTACATATATTGTATTTGGGGTGTCATTTTCCGTACATATATTATATTTGGCGTGCGATTAAAAATATTCCCAATTAAAACGGATCTTCATTAACACGATGTCACATAATGTTATTTGTATATCGAGGGCTTGGCGTGAAACAGTTGTAACTAAAATTGGCATTTTTTTTACCAAGGTTAATCACCTCGCCATAAAGTCTTTATAAGCGTTAAATCATTTTTCTTTGTAAACAATGGAAATTTAGGTGTCATTGCTCGTTCTGAGCAATGGCACCTACATTTGCATTGTTTACAAAGGGGTCAAAATTGCCCCTAAACAAGGGATTTCAAAATAGGTTTTTAGTTACAAACGTTTCACGCCAAGCCCTCGATATGCCCTTTTTAATTTATCAAGTTAAATTCACTTATGATAAAATCCGTTTGTAGACGAATTGTGACGCTTCTACAGCAGACGATATTTTGGGGGCAAAACGAAAACTTGCTCATAATGAGCAACATCTCCTTTTGTCACAATGTTTTCAACTTTATTTCATAACTAGACTTTTATTTTGAAAGATGTTCCATGTATTTGCTTATATGGTTTCAAAGTCGTCTGCTGCAGATTTATTTTATGTGCGCAAAGTTCCTACATCATCACAGTTATATGCTACTGACATACACACAAATACACTTAATTCTCAATTTAATTTGTTATTATTAAATATTAATTTTAATATAATATATTACCGTAAATCAACGTATTCCATCCATATTCAAAACCTATTTCGAAAACTTTTTTTTTTCCACAACACAAGAACAGCGTCTCAAATTCCAAACGGAATCTCTCTACTGAGAGCGTTGTTTCCAATACTCCGGTTTGTCGCCAAGCGGTACTCCTAACATCTGTAAATGACATATTAGGAATTGCTTTCTTGCAGGACCGTACCTCATAACCATAGCTACGACAAAAGGGGTGACAACGGGAATAGCCATGATGTGGGATGGGGCCACGTCATGCAAATCTCGCATTCGGATGTTTGTTTGTTTTATCAGATGGAGCTTACACGAAGAGTATAAATTTACGAGCAAAGGACCGGATTGATTTTCACCGCCCATACACTCATTGGGGGTGCAATTTTCCTAACCCATATTGTATTTGGGGTGAGATTTCCCTCACAAATATTGTATATAGGGTGTGATTTCACTTACAAATATTGTATATAGGGTGTGATTTCCCTTACAACTATTGTATATGGGGTGGGATTTCCCTTACAAATATTGTATTTGAGGTTGTAATTTCCCTTACAAATATTGTATTTGGGTTGTGATTTCCTTTATAAAAATTGTATTTGAGGTTGTGATTTCCCTTATAAAAATTGTATTAAGGGTCTGATTTTTCGTACATATATTGTATTTAGGGTGTCATTTTCCGTACGTATATTATATTTGGCGTGCGATTTCCGTTACAAACATTGTATTTGGGTTTGATTTCCCTTACAAATATTGTATTTGTGTGTGTGATTTCTCTGACAAATATTGTAATTGTGTGTGTGATTTCTAACAAATATTGTAATAGGTTGTGATCTTCCTTACAAATATATTATTTCAGGGGAGCGATTAGCCCAACAAACATTTCCATTACAGATATTGTATTTGGGGTTGTGATTTCCCTTACAAAAATTGTATTTAGGGTCTGATTTTTCGTACAAATATTGTATTTGGGTGCGATTCCCTTGAAAATATTGTATTATGGGTGAGATTTCCCTCACAAACATTGTATTTGGCGTGTGATTTCCCTCACAAACATTGTATTTGGGGAGTGATTTTCCTCACAAACATTGTATTTGGGGAGTGATTTCCCTCACAAACATTGTATTTGGCGTGTGATTTCCCTCACAAACATTGTATTTGGGGAGTGATTTCCCTCACAAACATTGTATTTGGCGTGTGATTTTCCTCACAAACATTGTATTTAGGGAGTGATTTCCCTCACAAATATTGTATTTGGCGTGTGATTTCCCTCACAAACATTGTATTTACTTTAGCGTGTGATTTCCCTCACAAACATTGTATTTGGGGAGTGATTTTCCTCACAAACATTGTATTTGGGGAGTGATTTTCCTCACAAATATTGTATTTGGCGTGTGATTTCCCTCACAAACATTGTATTTGGCGTGTGATTTTCCTCACTAACATTGTTTTTGGCATGTGATTTCCCTCACAAATATTGTATTTGGCGTGTGATTTTCCTCACAAACATTGTATTTGGGGAGTGATTTCCCTCACAAATATTGTATTTGGCGTGTGATTTTCCTCACAAACATTGTATTTGGGGAGTGATTTCCCTCACAAACATTGTATTTGGGGAGTGATTTCCCTCACAAACATTATATTTGGGGAGTGATTTTCCTCACAAACATTATATTTGGGGAGTGATTTTCCTCACAAACATTGTATTTTGGGAGTGATTTTCCTCACAAATATTGTATTTGGGGAGTGATTTTCCTCACAAATATTGTATTTCGGGAGTGATTTCCCTTACAGAGGAACACACAAGTAGTATGCATTATATTTCTGTATGGGTCGTTAACCAGATTATACAATGCAATTTGGGGAATAAATGAATTTGTTATATACGATATGATATGCATACTTGTATACATAGTCATGTTTGTTGTGTTAACGTATCGACCCGGATAAGGCTACATAGTGTAAGCATGCCGCGCAAGCTCACCCGGACTTTGGATGTGGGGTGGGGGGGGGGGGGGGGTCATGTATTAAAATAATTCACCAGGCAAAAAAAATGGTTACCGTCATTTTGGACGAACCGGTGTTTAGCATTCTCTACTTTCACTTTCAAACAAGGTCAAAATACTAAAAGTAATCAAATCAATCATTTCAAGTGCATCCTTTACACATTTACAATGAATTTAAACTCAATGTCATTTATTCAATGCATTTTGGTGATGGTATACACTCATTTCTACGCAAACATAGTTTTTTTAAGGACTATTTGACCCCCGGAGGAGAGAATCCTCTCACGGAGTACCCACAACCTAGGGTTTTGAGGGTACATAAGGATCTAGGGGATGTGAAATACCCTTCTTATCTAGTTATATACTTGTGTTAATTATGTGTAGTGTTACAACTTTTCATCAGGTGTTAATTACTCAATCATATTGACCTAATTTTGAAGTGTATGGAAAAATGTATAACTTAACAATGTACAGGGAGACATGTATTGCGTTTAGATTTAATTTAACCACCTTTACCATATAAGCTATGACTTGGAACTTCTTCTACATCGTACGGCAACGTTTTTCTGCTATGCATTAAAACCATCATTGTCCATGCTTATGCATTATTTGTTGCCGTCGTTTTAACTCTAAACACATAAATATGAACAATGGCACGTGCGTGCCTCGCTTTTGTTTCGTTACATCGTTTTCACGTGAGTGTTTTCAGTATTGATCTTGTTATGTTAGTGTGATAGAATACCGTTACAAAGCAATTTGATCACACACTAATATTGAATTAAAAATGAAATAAAGCTATGCATACGTCGCTTCTATGAAACATATGTATGTCAACCGCTGCTTTTGAAAATTATAATTTCATAACGAGGTTTTCGTTTGTAGCTATTTAGTAAACGTGACGAACGTGTTTCTAGACCAGGCAAAATAACAGAACGGTATTTAAGTTGGATTACAAACTGTTACAAGACGATTTTTTATGCTAAGCATCAAAGACGCCGCGCATGATTTTAAAGCATGACTTAAAGGGAAGCAGATGCAGTTCAATACATTTAAATAACCTGTGCAAACGGACTGGATGTAAATATTTTGAACAAGAAGGCCAAATGTACCTTTATCTTAAACAAGAAGGCCAAATGTACCTTTATCTTAAACAAGAAGGCCAAGATGTTCCTTTATTACTCACCTGGATACCAAAGCCTATAACGAAATGTTATCAAGAGCAAAAAGGGTCCATTTTGACGTAGGGATTATACACTTTATATGCTACGATCTATGTGATACTCAGCATGTAAAGTTTAGTCGTGAAATGACAAGTTAAGTCTTCAAATCATTTGGTTTACCGTTTGCTTAACATTGACTGCAACAATAAAGCGTCACACAAGCTAAAAGTTTCCTAATTTTAAATCTGCTCTAACCATATCAATTAGATAAACAAAAAACACAGATACTGAACTATTAACAGACATTAATTAAGTGTTAATGCCTCTAGTTATAAGTTAAATGTGACACAAGCTTTGGAAGGAGAGAGGGAAGTCTATTCTCCTTCCAGTTGAGCAGAAGTATGATAACAAAAGACGAGAGTATATAAACAAAAAAAAACAAATAATTCTAACAAGATTAAAGATATTTAATATCAAAATTAAGCATCTCATGTATAGTCAACATATAGGAAAAATACAATGGTCTGAATGAATAACTGTATGGGGAGGAACGTTTTAAGTTTAGTAATACAACATAAATAAATAGGAAAAAACAGCACCCGAATCTTTTTATCTGAGCTTTGATTAATCGAGTCGGCAGAGCAGTAAACCAATCAATTTAAACAGCGTTGCCTTGTGAACTCGTTAAACCAAGTCATAACAAAAGCTTAGCCTAGTTAGTTGGGGAACAGTTATTAATCAAAGCGCCAATGGCACTGTAGTGGCGATCGTATGGAAAATCCTGCAAAGTAACAAGCAGTATATCGGTGTAGGGCTTGCGATGACTCTGGTGCGGGTATATTTGAGAATGTATCAACCCTGAATCTTTTGACAGTAGAATAATGTTAGTTTGCCAGAATGTTGTCTTGGTGATTATTTAGTTACGTTCTGAAATTGGTCATGATGTGTTCAAAATTAGGCCATTCCAAAGTTATGAAAAATCTAGTTGGTATTCGATAGACTACCGTTTTAGCTCATTAGAATGACTATTTGTAATCTAAATTGTTTGGGTAATCACATGTTTATCACCAGGTCGTTAGGCCATATTAAGATAAAATATATTTTACACTTTAGAAATGACTAAAGAAAGGAGAGAAAACAGTATCCATTAGTTTGGTGTTTGTTTCAATTATGTCCGATATTAAACAGGTCTGTTCAATTTAGTCCCTTCACATTGCATGATTGAGGGTTGTCACAGTGTATTTATATGTCTCTGAGGTTGTTAAACTGCTTCGAATAATGTGAGTGCAAAAACAAACACAAAACATGCTCCAAAAGCACAATTTCACTATTTGCCAAACTGTTTAATTTATGAAAATATAGGCATATATTATAATGCTAGATCTTCAAACTCAATTAGGCTACACTGTCAGCATTGATTGCTAATTGACTCTAGAACGTGCAGACGTGTATACATAACGTGTGTACACACTGCCATCGTGTGTCCTTTAAACCTTTGTAAACCAGTCTTATTATCTAGACGCTTTCATATATTTAAACAAGTACAAAATAAAGCGTTTATAATATTGAGATTTACAAGCTTTTCTGGTTTTTGGTCTCGCGAGCTATTTATAGAACCTTTTGGAATTTCCAGATTTGAGTATCACCAGAGTTGTCGTTATTTGCAAGGCAGAACGCGCAATGATATTTATTATCTGCCAAATCATGACGAAGATAATCAGAGTACAACCAACTCCTGCCGAATCAGGTTAAAGGTCAAAAGGTTACGGTTGACTACAGTAAAAATAAAACGAGGCACAGGAGTATCATGATACTCTGCATAGCGTACCCAAGACGCCCGATGATATTTATTATCTGCCCAAACATGAAGAAAGATAATATGTAAATAGTTTAACTCTATTTAGATATTTTCTCGATAAATCTCAAATATTAGTACCAATCCGGTATCAAAGTAGCACTAACATTATCATTATTAATCGTGTGCCTGCATCACTGATGGAACTATATATATATATGGCGGTTTAACGGAAGTGAGTAAATTGCCTTTGCAGAAATATCCAACCGATTGTTCAAATACGACTATATAATTTTTTTTTCGTTGTTGTTGTTTTGGTAGCACTGTGGCGATTGTCAACCAATCGCCACAAAAACAATTTAAATGAGTCTAAAGTGTTGTAACAATGGTAAAAGATGTACATATTTTGTATCTTGTTGTTTCTTAAATCAGTTAATACAATTTATTCAATCATAAAGGCTGTTTTTGCAAACATATTACAGAGTTTTTCTTTACAATAATATTTGTTGGTTGCTCCCTTTTCGATTACGTCACCCCATGGTACAAAATTAAAACCTATCCCATACTGTCGCCGCGCTTCCACGCGGCGTCAATAATGACAGCACGATGGTTTCGTTGGTAGCAATAAAGTATACTTGTAGAATGTATTACTAGAACAGACAACACAACAGAGCAGAATGAGAAAACAATGTTCTCGTTGGTAGCTGTATAGTATACTTGCATCTAACATGTTACTAGATTGATTGATTGATTGGGATTTAACGCCGTTTTTAACAATTTCTCAGTCATATCACGGCGGCCAGTTCACCTACTCATGTGTTTCCTGGTTTTCTCAAACCAGTAATCCACACAACAATCTTCCCAAGCAACTGGATGCTTTTCCACATAGACTTAGCCCATTGGTGAAAGACGAATGACGCATGTCGCAATGACTTTTGTCAAACGTCGGAAAGAAAATTGGCCGAGCCGGGATTCGAACTCATAACCCCTGGATTGACAGCCCGCGTCGTTACCGACTGAGCTACCGGGACTCGACAACATGTTACTAGAACAGGCACATTGACAGAACGGTATTCTAGTTGAATACAATCTGACAGAATGATAGAACTATGTTATCCTTTTTAGCTTTATAATGTACTTATAGAACGTGTTACTTGAACAGACAAACTACCCAAGCTGTATTCAAGGAAAATAGAAAATTACCTCCCTCTTATATCAGCTAAATCACCGTTTTCAAAGTGTGTGTGTGTGTTAACTGTAGACCGGGACGAGTATGCGCATATATGTGGAACCTTATTTTTATCGAAACTTTTCACTAAATTGATCATGAATGTTTTATATGCTTAAACAAAAAGCAATAAAAAATATAACGCTGGAAGAGTCGTTATACCTCAGTTAAATAATTTTAGCACTGCAAACTATTTAAAAGTTTACAAGCTTTACGTCTAATGACAATTTTAAATATATATATATGCTTTCACATTGAAAACTTCAAATGTAAACAGTTCTGAGACAGGTTTGATTTATAATATATGTCTTGTTAATTTTTAGCAACTCTACCCTATACTGCTACTACCTTATAAACCTTGCAATATATTACACAGTGCTACTACTATCTTAACATACACTTCTTACTGCAACAGCCTACCCTTCTGATTCACACTGCTTTCTATACTACTTACTGGTACTATCTTACCCTACCTATACTATACTACTAACGGAAACTACATTAAACTACACTACAGCCTACCCCATTGTCCTATCTTACATTACCCTACTATTATCTTACACTACCTTACAATATCCGACCAAATTGCACTGCTACTACTGCTGTTGCTTTACCCTACAATACTGCTGCTACTTCTACTAATGGGTGGGTGGGCCTATACAATTGTAAGCGATGCATCAGTGCCTTGACGCTTTCGCTTCATTATTTGGTTATTTTTAAAATCATTTACTTTGATATTTTATTATATCACTAAATATCTATACATAGGAATTCGAAACAGTTCGATTAAACAATTACTTCAAGAAATAATCAAATAAGTTTTAAAAATTAAACACTAATGAGTCCTTAACTTGTTTAGTTTAAATATTTGATACTTATTGGTGATTTTTGTATTCAAAATAAAAACAATTTTACTTTTGAGACACATTTAAAAAGGAAAATTGAAAATTCCCTCTCTTAAAGTCATGCCATTTCCTTTTTTAAATACTTATTAATGCTTTCTATACTACTTACTGGTACTATCTTACCCTACCTATACTATACTACTAACGGAAACTACATTAAACTACACTACAGCCTACCCCATTATCCTATCTTACATTACCCTACTATTATCTTACACTACCTTACAATATCCGACCAAATTGCACTGCTACTACTGCTGTTGCTTTACCCTACAATACTGCTGATACTTCTACTAATGGGTGGGTGGGCCTATACAATTGTAAGCGATGCATCAGTGCCTTGACGCTTTCGCTTCATTATTTGGTTATTTTTAAAATCATTTACTTTGATATTTTATTATATCACTAAATATCTATACATAGGAATTCGAAACAGTTCGATTAAACAATTACTTCAAGAAATAATCAAATAAGTTTTAAAAATTAAACACTAATGAGTCCTTAACTTGTTTAGTTTAAATATTTGATACTTATTGGTGATTTTTGTATTCAAAATAAAAACAATTTTACTTTTGAGACACATTTAAAAAGGAAAATTGAAAATTTCCTTCCTCTTAAAGTCATGCAATTTCCTTTTTTAAATACTTATTAACACCTACATATGAACAACAAAACATGGCCGATAGGGCTCGGCCGAAGTACAACACTTTTTAATACCATGCAAATACGTCGAGATTCGAATCACACCAAATACCCCCTTTTTGTAATACACACACAAATACTTTTTCTCATGTCTTAATTGGAAGTGTAGAAGGTAAAACATTCCATTTTATTTTTGTCAACTTTATTTATTTATTTATTGGGGTTTTACGCCGCTTTCAACATAATTTCAGTTATATCACGGCGACAGTTCACTTATTCATGATCAGTATGTAAACAAACCAGTATTAGGATAAAATGGCCTTGCACGAGAGCACTCCACCATGACCGAGGTGCCGCGACTGGGGATCGAACTCGGGACACCCGGTTTCGAAATCCCCGACGCTAACTACTCGACCACATCGGATTCCTCAAGTTAGACAAGCACGTTAAACGTTTTGTCATTTTATCCCTTTTCTGATAACGCAAGGAAGGCATGTTTTTCACAAAAAAAAATCAAAATGGCTTGAGCAATATATTTTGTTATCACATGACAATACTTGTATCCGATGTAATATACCCATTACATATTTCTTTATATACAACTAGTGTTATATAAAATGACCTAACCACTATTTGTGTATTCATCCGCGTATGTTTACAAAATGACTGAGAACGTGTATCCGCTAAACACAAACGAGGTAAAGGGACCATTATCGGTCATAAAAGTTCTACGGTGGGTGAAATCTGCACAGTTCTGATTGATGGCATTGATTTTGAAGTTGATTTGCCAGCGGAAAGACTTTCCCTGGTACAAATTCCCAGTAAACATTTTGGGCAGACGACAGGAAATGACCGCTTTCGGGATGTTTCAGAGATTGAAGTGACCAATATAGTTGCGAATCAAAAGAACAAAAGTACGGTATCTAAAACATTCTATGATTTGAAACTTTTGAAATAGTTCATGCTTAAACAGCAAGAATCAAAAGAAGTCCATGAAATCCCCCCCCCCCCCCCCCGCTAGAACTAGGTCCGATCCTGCGTAAATTATTCGTCAGTGTTCGGAAATGTGACGGGACGAACTATGAGCCAGTTTCATTGCGGGCGTTTCTAGGCAGCTTTGAACGGCATCTTCGTAACAAGAACTATGGTAATTCTGTCATACATGGCATCGAATTTGTGAAGGTGAGAGAAGTACTGCAAGCTAAAATGAAAGAGCTGGAATCAGAGGGCCGTGGAAATAAGCCTCAGCGGGCCTAGCCCATTACCGACAATGAAATCGAACAATTGTGGGAGACCAATCAATTGGGTAGCTCATCACCTGAAGGTATCATTAACACTTTATGGTTGTTCAACACTGTCAGTTTTGGCCTACGGGGGAGCTATGAGCATCGTGACATGTGCTGGGGTGATGTGAAATTGTTTTGCTGATGAAAGTGGTCACGAGTACCTTGAATTCGCGGAAAGACACCAAAACTCGCCAAGGTAGTAATCCTCGAGATGTTCGCACTGTAAAACCCAAAATGTGGGCTAACCTCACTGAGCCAGACAAATGTCCAGTCAATATTTACAAACTATATGCCAGCAAACGCTCAGTTGATTATTCTAACCCAACATATCCTTTCTACATATCTACACATACAAATCAGAATGCCATGAACGCCGGAGATCAGTGGTTCAAATGTTAACCAATTGGTCAAAATAAACTTACCTCGACTATGAAGAGGATGGCTACTGCAGCTGATTTATCCCAAACAAAACGGCTGACTAATCACAGTGAACGGAAACATCTTGTGCAAAAGCTTTCAGAAAATAACGTCCCAGCAGATAACTGGTCACCGTAACATCCAATCCGTGAATAATTATAGCCATATCAGTGAAGTTCAACACAAAAATATCTCAGCTCAACGCGGCATCGAGCACAACACTGAATTCCTCATCATAGTTGTCAAACTACACATTCCAGAAAGCGCTAAACAACATGTTTGCCGGAAATATATTTGGTGGCACATTTAATATAAACGTAAATCCTGCAAATGCTACAACAACCGATATTCAGTCATTTTCCAGCCCAAAAGTTTCGAGGAAACGAAAATGTGTCGTCTTTGACAGTGAATCTGACTAACATGTAGGTCAACACGCTTGTGTATATGTAGTGTGATATCAGGGGTGACACTTTGAGTGTCTATTGAAAATATGTTAATTCAACCCGTTTACTCGTACATATCTTATTTTTTTGTGTTTTCATGATTAATTACATGATCAAATATTTGGTATTTTTATTAGTTAACAGTTTATTAAGTATTAAATATTGGGAATATTTTCTGACCGCGTATGACCTCTGCATAACTATTGGTGACATTGTTAAACGGTTTATTGACAAAATTAAAATAGCTTTGGAAAAACCCGATTTCCTTTTTGTGTTTCGTCATGTAATAAAAAGAATCTGACATTCGTTGTCATTTTATATGAAGTTTTATTAAACTCGTCCAACAAGAAATTTCTTGAACTCGTTTAATAAAACTTTATATAAAATGACAACTCATGTCAGATCCTATATGTAGAGACTCGTTTGAGCTACATTTCTACCAACTTATGTTTCGAATTAGACACTTTGAGAGAAATTTTCAAAATATTGTCATTTTAGTTTTTCTTAAAAATGAGTGCATACCATCACCAGAATGCATTGAATATATGAGCCAACCCATGAGAAAAACAACAATATAGTAAAACTTGACCTTTCCACTCCTTTGCATATTCTGAATCTATAAGTTTTTACCATGATAATGTTATCAAGTTAGACAAGCACTTTGAACGTTTTGTCATGTTATCCTTTTTCTGATAACGATAGGAAGGCATGTTTTTCCCCAAAAAAAATCAAAATGGCTTGAGCAATATATTTTTGTAGTGACTCATTTGAGGTACATTTCTACCATCTTATGTTTCGAATTAGACAAACACTTTGAGAAAAACTTTCAGAATATTGTCATTTTAGGTTTTCGTAGAAATGAGTGCATACCATCACCAGAATGTATTGAATATATGAGCCAACCCATGAGAAAACCAACAATATAGTAACATTTGACCTTTTCACTTCTTCGCATATTCTGAATCTATCAGCTTTTACCATGATAATGTTATCAGTTTTATGCGACAAAACAACGTCGGCGTATTTTCCTTATCTTCTGTTTCCCAGTAATGCCCACAGAGCAAGTGTGCGACGAGAAGGGTCAGAGTTATACGGTCACTGAAGCTACACGAATTCAGACAAAATAATTCGCTGTACGTATACCGGATCAATATGAGACGACCTGTTTAATGAAGTCATCTGATCTAATGGGGCGATAACACTGGCCCGAATGAGCTTCGGTTGTATTTCCGTATACGAAAGTGGTGTGATTTTTCAAACTGTCCGAATGTCCCTCCGAATGTGTTTTATCCAATGTATCACCGAATGCTTTCCGTTTGCTTTCCTACTGCAGAAAATGCACTACTAAATGGAGGTATTTACGTTCCAGTAATGTTAGAAATAATAAATTAGAACAAAAATAAATTAACTAATTTAATGTTTTGCCTTCTGCTTTTACTTTTACCAATGTACGGGCTCTGACATGGAACACATACATCAGTGAAATAAAAGAAAAGGTTTATGAGCATTTCCTTGTAGAAAGGTACAGGTTGGCGTTTGTGAATAGTAACGGTTCAGGACGGCTTGTTCCTGTCTTAAGTTTTATGGATTTATTTACATTTCAAAAAAGCATTTGACAGTAATTTGCAAAAAAGTGTTGATATTGATGTACATTCTTGTTTTAAGTCGGATTATACATTGTTTGCATTGAAAGGCTTATATAGGTAATATACATTTACGAGTGTATAGCTAGAAATTCTAGGAATTGTTCAATAAAATTAAAACCATTGGGAGCATGTCTTAAAAACATTCATACAATAATTATAAGGTAATTTGTAATGCGGAAGGCGAATTTCACCGTATAGCATGTAATAACGGCAATGTAGTGGTCACTATGGTAACACGTGGTCGCGCGTTCCTCCGCAGTTGCTAAAATAAACATATACAACTTTTTTGTTTTGTTGATAACTCATATGGAAATCAATTAAAAGGCGCAAAAAATTGCACATTTGACGTGACGTATATTCGTACAAGGCAGAGTGGTTTAGTGACATTTACCGGCAGCGGGTAGCGAGACAACGACGTTGTGTAGAGGCGAACGGCGCTTACTTTGAGAAGTTGTGACGTTGACGTCGTTTTCTGAAGATTAAACTGCGGTGGGCTATACTGACCTCATGTTATTAAACAAGCTGTAGTTTTCTTTCTATTGTATGTATCTTTTTGAAATTTTCTATTTCATTTACAGCTGAATTACATTTTATAGCGAACTAACGTTCGTTTGAAAATGTAAAAGAATGATGATTTTATTGAACAATTCCACGAATATCTGGCTATACCCCCGTACTGTGCAATCTCCGTATAAATACCACCCATGGGTCTTTGTGCACAGGTGGTCTTTATTGGCGGGGTCATTCGTTTAGAACATGAGTTTTTTAAAAAATAAAAAGTGTGGTTTCTTACGACAGTGAATTGCTGTTTCGATCCGACCTTTAGCACAGGTTTGACGGTACCAGAAAATGAAAAAGAATAACCGGTATAAGAGCAATTCTTCATCTCAATTACTCGGAGACAGACAATGTAACAAAACCATTGTTAGAAAGTCTATCCCACCGGGAACGGTTAATATGTTGTCTGTAAATCCATCTGTCTTGCCACATTATATTTTGTCGTCTGGAACACGTCACAGAAATATAGCCTTTCTGGACCGGCCGACCAGCTAAGCTCCAGTTTAAACTGTTTCCCCGTTGTCAAATCATTGACAGCGGGTAGATGCTGATCTGTCGCGGGTTTGGATTTGATGAGCTGTCACGGTACAAATAACGTTATTTCAAAATTGTCGAATGAAGCATTGGATTTCGGTTGCAAATAAAGCCTGCAATAAAGTATGCTCAGTTTTCTTTAAGCAGGAGCGGTTGACATCGGAATTTGCTTGACGTATAATAACCATCCCGCAAAATGTCAAAATCATTGTTTACTTCAACTGCGCAAGCGCGACAAACCTCTCGTATGTAATCTCGTAAAATTTCACGGACATTATTCTGTCCGTTTCCAGATATATCTGGGGAGGTAACACATCTAGGATCTAGATCCGATTTTGCGGTAGATATCATCCATGTTTACCATAAGGCACCAACAAAAACTAAACACCTTTACTTAGTGCTCAGACTTTATGCTCAAGTATCTGGTTGGTCGAAGTAATGTTTATTTGTATAATTGTTAATTCGATTATGTGATATCCCTTACACAATCATATTTTGTAAAATGAATAAATACATATACAATTTGTGTATGGGTCGGTGGCCCGATTATGAAATTAAATTAAATTTGAATTAAATTGAATTTTATTCTCGAAATCGACCAATGTGAAAGTCTTAGAATTCATTTCTGAGCCCAGAAAACGTTTTCAGAAATTTAACGTTTCGAGTCATTTCTCGAACAAACCACCTCGATGCTTCTTTTGTAATTCGTAATTACGGGTGTACATAGGTAAAGTGAACTCTCGATAACTCGAACTCGAAAGGGTACCGTACATAACTTCGAGTTATTTTGTGTTGAATGCGTTATTATAATGTCAGCTTCCTTATTCATTTATACTTTAAAGAAACTTTAAAACCATATCGAGAAAAAAAGCATAGCTCGTATAAGCAATCCGAACTGCTGCTACGATGTTTTCAAAAGACAACCTGTTCCAGGAAATTGTGTTCGAGTTAAACGATATTTTCGATGTTCAAGTCCTCCTAAGATCGGTTTTGTGTGACGTGAAGTCGATAAATTTATTTATGCCCCGTCACGGTAAAATGGGTATATGTTGATACCTTTTTCAAATCACATGGACAAATTACAGGATGTTCACCAATACTTACACTATAATTACATAAACAAAACAAAAAAATAAAAACTATTAAACATTTAGGCAATAATTTTACTCTTTCGAAACATTTTTCCGGTATTTGAACAGTGGAGACTATGGTTAGACTGCATTTATACCGGCTGACCTTAGACTGCACTCGGATAATGCATGTACATGTATGTACGTGTACTTATAGTTGTCGTCAATATTGATCGACTGGGGATCGAATCCAGGACGCTCGGTTCCAAATCACCGACAATTGACACTCGGCCATGGCAAATTCCTTCATTTTGATTTGAAACTTGACCAAAGACGACGATTGAAACTTCATAAACAAATCAATCAAATGTTGTATTTAATGAATAATGTCGAAGAAATAAAGGAAATGAAACGTTTTGATTGGTTCATAATTAGGTTGGCGATCCTACGAGAGGCAATAATAAGATGAAGTTTTAAAATGAAATGTTCTGCATACTACCTTTTAATTGTTTTCCTTAAGGTCAAATTACGCCAAATACATCCGCTGACTTGCTGATCTACTATAATCCCTAAAAAATACTTTATTTGCGTAGAAATGAGTGTATACCATCACCAGAATGTATTGAAAATATGACATTGAGTTTAAATGCATTGTGAATGTGTATAGGATGCAATGGAAATGATTGATTTGATCACTTTTAGTAATTTGACCTTGTTTGAAAGTGAAAGTAGAGAATGCTAAACACCGGTTTTGTCCGGGCCTGATTTGGTCCAAAATGACGGTTACCATTTTCGCCTGGTGAGTTCTTTCTTGCATAATGCATGACCCCACATTATCTTTGGATTGTTTTAAAGCTAGGAGGTAACATTTTTCAATGATATATGGTGTTCTACATGAGAAACGCTTAGAAAGTATGACAATTGAGGAATAAAACTGGTCGATTTACATGGAAACAAAGAAGGATTTATTTTGGTGTATTGTAACCTAGAGAGCTTTTGAGTGGAATATATCAAAAGTCAAGTTAGTGTCAGCAGCACATATTGAAACATTCTAGGGTACTTGACGGGGTGAGATTCAGTCAAATTGCTTGAAAAATGATAAAACTGGGTGCCTGGGGTGTAATTTAGGCTCATGGAGGTATCCAACTATTAGGTAATAGCCTTTTTGAAATTTTTCCACAAAAATGATGTTTATCCAGCTATTGAAAATGTTATTTGATTGGTTAATTGCCTAAAACAGGCATAAACATGAAGTTTAGTCATTTTTTTAAACCTGGGGCACAGTAAAACCTAAAACTGGTATGTGTTTATGCTTTTTTGTCTTGGAGACATATATGATGCGCGAGCGCAGAAAACTTGCCGGACTCAAGTCACGAAACCTAGGTTTAGGTTGCATAGGAAATTTGAAATTTCTTTTGAAAATAATTGTCTTATTGTCCTAATATTTGCTATTTTGCTTTCAATTTATATCATTCTCTGTAAATGTACACACAAACCAGATCTCTGTAGGCAAAAAGTGTCTAAAGGAGCTTCAGAGTCCATGAAAATGACAGGTCAATTTTGTGTCGTCTGCAAACATGTTTGGATACAGTCAAACTGGTTGAAAATGATGATACTGATTGCTTAAAATGTCTGAAATAATGCATAAATCTAAAGTTTGGTCATCACTATGAAAATTTGACACAGTAAAAACCAAATATGTGATGTTTTATCTTATTTTTCCTTTGCGAAGACCTATGTATAGCGCGAAAGCATAACACTTGGCCAATTTAGCCGAAAAATCTAAATTTGGGTGGGTATAGAAAAAAATAATTTTCTTTGATAATAACTACTTCATTGACCTAATATTTGCTTTTGTGATTTTATTTTATATCATACTTTGTAAATAATTAGTAAAAACATTTACTTAAGAACAGGTTTTTTTTTGTCTTAAAGGTCGAATTACGCTAAATACATCCGCTGACTTGCTGATCTACAGTGCTCTGGTCCCTACAAACACCTTTGTTTGCGTAGAAATGAGTGTATACCATCACCAGAATGTATTGAATATATGACATTGAGTTTAGATGCATTGTGAATATGTATAGGATGCAGTGGAAATGATTGATTTGATCACTTTTAGTATTTTGACCTTGTTTGAAAGTAAAAGTAGATAATGCTAAACACCGGTTTTGTCCGGGCCCAAGTTGGTCCAAAATGACGGTTACCATTTTCGCCTGGTGAGTTCTTTCTTGCATAATGCATGACCCCACATTTTCTTTGGATTGTTTTAAAGCTAGGAGGAAACTCTTTTCAATGTTATATGGTGTTCTACATGAGAAACGCTTAGAAAGTGTGACAATTGAGGACTGAAACTGGTCGATTTACATAGAAACAAAGAAGGATTTTTGTTGGTGTATTGTAACCTAAAGAAATGAATTTCAGTGAAAAAAATCATTGAAAACGTATGAAATATAATATTTAAGAGCAAAATATTAAATATTTTGAGAAACATGATAAGTTTTCAGTTATTTATCGTCAATTGAAACTTATACATCTCTTGGGAGCCTCGCGTAATCTCTAGTCATATGGCGTATTCATGGCCTTGATAATCTATTTATAGAAACTGTAGCTGTATGGAGATGGCCGATTAGCCTTTGGTAAACACATAGAACCTTTCTGATATTCAAGTCAACTAATATGCGCATGTTCCATTTCTTAGTGTTATTTCATATTGATCGCCGTTTATCTTTTTTGAATACATTTCTTCTTATACATGAAGCAAATGTTTATAGGTTGCAATACACCAACACATTCCTTCTTTGTTTCAATGTAAATCGACCAGTTTTGCGTAGAACACCATATATCATTGAAAAGAATGACCTCTACGCTTTGAAAATATCCAAAGAAAATGGGAGGGTGGGAGGGTTATGCATTATGCAGGAAATAATTCACCAGGCGAAAATGGTTACTGTCATTTTGGACCAAATCGGGCCCGGGCAATATATTCAATGCATTCTGCTGATGGTTTACACTTATTTCTACGCAAACAATTTGTTTACGAACTATGTGGCTGTAGATCAGCATGACCGCTGACGTATTTGGTGTATTTGACCTATTAACAACACTAATACCACTATAGCATAACCGTTATTTGCATTTGTAAATGAGAGAGCTTATGGTGTGCAATCAGACCGTGGTACATGTATTGTTTCTTCAGATTAAGTCTATCATACATGTACATACATCACTGCAGTAGACGACTTTGAGAAAATTTAGGTAAAACATGGAAACTCACTATAAATGCAAGAACAATTATTGAATAAAGTTGGCTACATTGTGGTAAGAGGGGACACTCCTCATTATGAGCAATTGTTTCCCTATTCCAGAATGTTTTCAAAAGCCGTCTGCTACAGAGGCGTCAAAAAGCGCCTGTTTGTGGGAAATGGGTAAAACATTGCATCAATTGGTTAGCACATTTGTTTAACCCTTTCCCTCATATGTACACACTATCTGACGCCTCTGTAGCTTTTTTAAAACCTGGCGACAAAAGAAGTTATTGCTCAAAACGAGCAATGTCTCATTTTGTTACCATGTTTTCAACTCTATTCAATTATTGTACTTTCATTTAAGGGAAGTTTTAAAAAAAAAATCAGGTATCTTTTCAAAGTCGTCTGCTGCAGATTTGTTGTATGAGGGAACGGGTTAAAGAAAAAATATCACATATTTTATGTAAAAACATGCACACCATTTTGATACCTAAATGGCAGGATCAGGTCAATATAATAACTACATGTAGCAACACAGAACCATCGGAGACATCATTTTCGATAACTAGGGCATCATTCATGTGTCTTAAATGGGATCACATCACCGTCTAACCTATTTAACCAATACCAAAACGCTTAGCAGTCGATCGAGCAAGGTTGAATTATATATATAATTACTCGAATTATCTACTCGTCGGTTGATATAGTAGCACTCCTGCTTTTAGAAATAAGAGAAAAAAAAGTCTGGTAAATCATTCCATTGTGAATTATTACGTCTGATAAAAACCGACAATGACGTGTAGTCGTGTTCCAAGTGTTCTTTAGTGAATAAGTCAATTTGGATTTTTGGGGTCAATTTATGTATGATGTTTGGTTTCGCAATAGCTATAGTGTTGTTGTTGTTGTATAGGTAAATCCCCACTCTAGAATAGTGGCCGCTGAGATAATAGTTCCAATATAACAGAAGCACTATAAAAGCACTATAATTAAAAATAACTGTATATAACACTTTTAAAACATCAAAAAAACGTTAACGCTGATTAGTCTTTGTACAATGTCTTTGTGTAGTTAACTTTATCTATACATACATTTGAGTTGTCTATAGCGTGTGACATGCACCACCATGTCCAAGGAGCGCCGCCATTATTGGTGTTTGCCTGACCTGACAAAGCCATGGTAGGGGCAGACAAATCCTCCCTTGAGAAATACACGTTATACTATTTCTCATCAATTCATAAATCATTATTTAGTTCGTGATTGAAGGGAAAAGGAGGAAAGGCTCGAGACGAGGAGTATTTTGGGTAAATTCAAATGAACATCATATGAAAACAATATACACAAGTATGCATTGTTATTGTTATTTTTAAAATTCAGGATGCATTCGTTGTCTCTTGACTTCGTTTACCTTTCTATGGCAAACACAATACCACAACACAATATTTGTAATCACAATAATGTCAAACCTTTTAGCCTGGTGAATAGAAATACCTAAGTACACCTTAATACCGAATTGCACCCAAGTATATCGAATGATACCTAAATGATATCTAAATACACCCATTTATACAAATGTTACCCAATTTTACGGAAATATATCCTATTATACAGAATTTAACCTTGGAATTCTAGTAAAACAACCTTGAATTGCACGAAAATAAATTAATTTTATTATTATTAAAAACAAATACGGATATGTTTAGTACCTGATCATAACCTGTCTTGGATTTAGTCGAAGACATCTGTACAAACTACAACTGTGCATCCTTTTGCATTGTATTGGTTGGATATTAAAATATTTGACAGACTTCGTAGTTGCAATTTCCAACCAATACATGTAACATGCATAAGAATAAGCTTTCTAGACTCATAGTCTTTGTTTGTACAGATGTTTTCCAAGACATGTTATGATCAGGTAGGTACTAATTTAAAATCTTTGACATAATTAGTAGTTACAAACCGCCTATGTGGTGTACTGGTGGAGCGTCCATATCGGGTGCGGGAGGTCATTATCCCCGGTCGGGTCATACCAAAGACTTACAAGATGGTGTAATGGCTGCCCTCCTTGGCGTTCCGGGTTGCGGGGTTAGTATGACGACTGACTAGCTGTTGTCAGGGCGAATGGACCAGTATTACTTACCAAGGAAACGACGTAATATAACTAAAATATCTTTTAAAGCTGCGTAAAACACCAAAACAATCAATCAATCACATCGTAGTTGCAATGATAACATTGGTGGACAGAAAGTGCGTATATTTGGAAAGTGCCTGATTAGTCACTGGCGAATAAAGACATAATAGGTCACAAAGACAGATTTGAATACAATGACAAATGCTCAAAGACAGAAATTGTATAAACAATTTAGAATGTTAGATGCAGTTGCCCCGGGTCTTATAACAGCGACACTCGGGAGAAAAAGAATATAAAAAAAAAAAAGACAAATAAATGCAAAGCCAAAAACTAGTCAACAAAGAAACAATGAGTCTTAGCGATTTTGTAACGGACCGTTATCTAATACAGATATCTTCATTTACAGTGTGTGTATACCACGTGACTTTGACGTCACAAATGCGGTTTAGAAGGTAACTTTTTCATTTCTTCATCAATTATAATGAAACATGGCACAGTCTGCGCCGCTTACAGAGCCTTATCTCCGGTTTTTCAACGGAGTTTGATTAGTTGTTTAGTTTCTTCAGACACTTCGATGAACCTGTTCTCAAAATATATTAATATCGCCAACAGCCGGAGCATTATCACACCTGGTTTTTGAGAACAGGTTCGGCGAAGTGTTTGAAAAAACTAGACCACCAATCAAACTCATGTAAAAACCGGAGACAGGACATTGAAAGCGGCGTAGACTGCGCCATGTTTCATTAAAAAGGATGAAGAAATAAAAAAGTTACCATTGTTGGCAACTATTGCTGTTTGACCATGCAAATATGACGTCAAAAGTCACGTGGTATACACACACTGATTTATGGGACCGGAGGTTTTAATTAAAGAATGATCAGTGTGTTGTAAGACTACATAAATTTGATCGAAAATTGGCCAGCTCAGATAGTGTTATTCTTGACTTGGGTTAGACCGATTCGTATGACGACTTTAATAGACCTGCTTCATTTCTGTAGGGCCATTTGTCAGATGATAATATACTTAACAGCTAAAGAAATGAAAGTTTTTTAAAATTTAATATTTTCTAAACTATGCAACTTTATCGTAATAGTGTGATTTGTATATGTATATCAGACGTTTGAAATTTACTGTATGTGTTATGCGCCTTTCAATAGAATATAGGTATACAAGAAATATTGCTATTTTTCAAATGCTACCTAAACGGATCACTCCTTACATTGAACATAATAAAACAACTCATTATAGTACACATTACAATTCAGAAACACAAATGTTGACAGTTGATCCTAAATATGAATTAAATAAGATAGATTGTATTCATTTGCCAATTGGTTTTTGTTATCCAATTTACTTTCCTAGTATGCATGCTTGTATTATGCTTGTATTATGAGAACATTAGCACAACAGCTTAGCCCATACTTTTTCAATAAATAAATAAAACTGCTATATTTAATATCGATTATTGTCTGGTATTTCGGTATACGAATGTGTAAATATTAGGGATGTCATCGAGATGTCACAAGAGCGAACCTTGTATATCTATATACTGATTATATATATTAAGCAACAGGTTTTCAGTCATTCCCCCACCATTCTCTCTTTCCCCCCCCCCTCTCTCTCTCTCTCTCTCTCTCTCTCTCTCTCTCTCTCTCTCTCTCTCTCTCTCTCTCTCTCTCTCTCTCTCTCTCTCTCTCTCTCTCTCTCTCTCTTTCCCTCTTGAACCGGAAACTATATATTTTGAAATTTGTATTATAATGTATAACCCCATGTTGTACCTGGGTGAAATAAAGAATTGTTCTGTTCTGATTAATCGGTTACTCGGTTAACCGTATGTTTTTCGATTAATCAGTTAGTAATTCAAGTAACCGAGTACTCGGAAAAATAGATAAAATATATACACAGTTGTGTTTCACCTTTTGTTCTTTTCAATTTGTCACACGTATCTGACCAGAGGTTAGTTATTCACACCTGGATCGGGAATGGTTACATAAATGTGAAAACGGCCGCACTCGATTGTATAAATGACCGTTTGTTATCGAATAATTGTGGCTGATCTAACGATTGATTACAGGACAGTTTGTTTCTTTTAAAGAAAACTTTGATGTTTAATACAATACAATACAATACACAATATTTTATTTGCAATGATGTACAAGCAGTACAAATAACAAAATACAGAGAATATAATGTAATGTGATGTTGTAATTTCAATAAGTTAGATAGTGTTGAGAAGGTTTGTTATTAAATGATCTAAAAAACATATGGATAGCACAATGTGTATGCTACAGGCTAGCTAAGATAACTATTAAAAGCGTTGAATTCTATTAATTGTTTAATACAAGGCTAGAAATATAAGATAAGGACTTATTAATGTTATTGGAATGAATTCGAATTGTTGTATTTGTAAATTATTTACCAACAGGATTAGAAGATTTAAAGAGTAGTTTTCTAACACATTTCCCCATGAGTTGGTCTTTTAAGATATGCAGCTATGTATCTCTTTCATTCAACATATTATATATCGTAATAAAGGTCACTTCATTAAAAAACACCGATTATTTTCTCAACTATAAATTAAAAAAATAAAATTAAAAAAGTTGGTTGACTAGAAGGAATACGTTCTGATAACAACGTTCTAGTCCGATTTATACATGACCAGGAAATGCGAGTTAAAAGAACAACAACAATAACAAAACTCGGATTTATTGTCTATGAATCTAACCGAGTAACCGGTTACTAAATTATACGAGTAACCGGTTAGTAATATCGGTAACCGTTGCCATCCCTAGTAAATATATTGAACAGAACAGAACATAACTTTATTCAATAATATTGACTTGAACACATATGGTTCATCGTCAAAATACAACATATTAAAACATACATGACTATGGATATACAAATTAAAGGTAGATTTATATACAGTTGTTAACACTCTATAAATAGACACATGTATATATTTAACACAAAATAGGATAACACATATTTACATATATTTAAATAAATATCAAGTTTTCAACACTCTCTTTAGATGAAAATGTAAATAGACACATACAACATATACAAGTATATTCGAAATGTTACCCCCGCATCCATGAGCGCCAAAGAGGAAAGCCATTACTTCGAGTGTTACTGTTTAGACTAGGTGTGTGCATATCAATGCTTAGTCACAGTTTGAGATGACAATGTCGATATTTTGGCAAAATCGATATCTGAGTTTTCGTCCTCATTTCCCGAAATCCATCAACGATGTTGGTATCTGATTCCCGTGAGAAAAAAACTAAAACGGAAAAGACAAAGAAGCCTTTGGATATCAGCAATGTCCGAAAAGCATTACATATGAGCCGTTTAACGAGAAAACCAATATTCTGGACTCGGCGTAATGTATCGATCCAGATCAGCCTGCGCAGTCCGCGCTTGCTATTCCGGGCCGACACATTCCGTCTCATGGGATTAGATGTATAGAGTAATGATTCATGAAACAGAAAATCCACAGGAGGCTAACACTGTCTGTCCGGGTTAGCCTGCGCGTCATGTTTAGGCTGATCCGGGTCGATACTCTACGCAGAGTCCACACTGTTGGTGTTCTCATGGGACGGCTCATATACATGTACTTCTTGATGTTTATGCAAAACAGTTAACGCTGATGTACGTTAACATTATGTTTAGCGGATGCGGTTCAACACTTTATATTCAGCTCGGATTTAGCAGTCTACACTATCGAGCAGACCATGCATTGTCATTTATAGGAGAAGAGGGAGCAAACACAAACCTTACAATTTCGTGTATTTAAAGGTACTGATCACAATTTCGAAATATTGAAACATCTATAAATATTGCTAACATTGACAACAAAGTAAGTAATAAGTAGTTAAAAACTGTTTTGGCAGTAAATGTTGAAAGACTGTCAATTGAAAGTTATGAAAATGTACACAATTTTGGTTAACTGGCTATGTCTACCCAGTAAAACTGAAGCATAAACGATCACTATTTAGATGTTAATGGTACTGATAATTGAAATTATGAGTTTATCACAGAATTATGATTCTAATAGTTCAAGACAAATTTTGAATAGTTTTAAAACTTTGACTATAATCTATATTTTCTGGAGTTCAGCACCTTTAAATTTTGATTCTCTTATATCATATATAAGCATAACTAGGCAAAGACATGCTATCATTTCAGATTAAAACTAGTAATGATAATTATTGATTAAACAGGATACTGATGTAAGTATTGATTTTGAATTATGTTGTAAAGTATTATGTCTTGGATGTATGCTCAGAAACAAGAACGGCGAAGCATCGACTTCGGTAAAACAGTTATTGTCATATATGTCATATATATACTTTCATTTGAAGAATGTACTCTTATTTTAAAAGTTCAGCCATGATAATTAAAACGAAGAATGTCGGTCAAGGATTAACCCTTTCAGATTTGCATCAACTCTGCAGCAGCCCGATTTGAAAACATAAATGCAAACATATTGAAACTTTCTATTAATTATGAATAGTCTAGGGTTGAAAACAGTGTGTGTGGCAACGGGATAACTTGCTCGTAGTGTTTAACTAAACCGTCTTCTGCGGTTCGATGCGTCAAAATGCGTCTGTATATAGGAACGAGTTAAGGTTAATGTCTTATTCCTGGGCTCACAATATACAGTACCAGAAGATTATTCAGTTCTACAGACGCTGTTTTCTTTTGTTGTCTGATTGTCTTTCGACAGAGAGAACTTCCTGTCTTACAATAACAGCTGAAATCCCGTCGTGTCCATTCATACATTCAGTCTTACCTTGTGGTGTATGTCTTTTCCCAGAATTATTACTCTACTGTGGAACGAGGATGGCTACCAATCAAGGGTTCGCGCGTCCGAATACCGGGTTGACCATCCATTCTACTCGAAGAATGACAAAAAAGCATCGAGACTACGCCATTGTTTTCCACCAAGGGGTTAAATAATCCATATGTGAAGGTAGCCAGTTATATGTTGCGTACTGGTGCGGGTCAGAAATAACGCAAAGATAAGGTAAACTGATCGCCGTTATTTAACTGAACTACCTTCGACGCGGTGTAAAACTAAAATATATTAATCTACCAGGGCAACTAACTACATAATCAATTTACTTTAATTGTATTATAATCGAAGGAGAAAACTCCTGGCTACGATGTTTTTGTCAGTCGTATCTGTATAGTTGTGTTGTTTATAACAGGTAAAGAAACACATTGTTTCTAAGAAGGAATATTTATTCAAGCGTCATACTTTTTATTTCAACATGGAGGAACAACATTCTAACGTACGTTTCGTACCAACGAGTTTCGAAAACTTATTACAGTACGAGAGTAGCCTAACTAAATTAACTTTACGTTACATCCCCCTTTTTTAAAATAAACATAACATTAGCTGTTCCCTAATACAATCAACTTCAAACTAGTAACATATATCATGAAATTAATATCTTAAATTATCCTGACTGTATTTCTGTACTCACATGAACATTTATTCGAGTCTTGTTATTATTGACTAATAATTGAACTAACTGATTCTCTTAAAACACAATTAAATTATCAAATGTAAAAAATCACAAAAATCACATGGTTTCTCACCAGTATGTATTTCCTAACTAGTCTTCAGAATGCATAGTTTTCAGATATAGTAATCCAACAACATAACATTCCAAATCAAATCAATCATTTCGATAGACTGGGCTTTTCACAGCTCTTCCATGTCTTTTCTTGTACTCTTCTATTTCAGAATTGTTCTGCTCTGAAGAACTTTGCTTGTTTGCATTTTCGAGATTGATATCATGAACATTGTGTGACTTAGCTTGATCACTTTCACTTTGCCTCTGCTTAAAACATATTGTTATCTGTCTTTTTCTGTATATTGCTTTCCTTTTCTTGAATCTCATTCTTACTCTTTGGAGTATTTATATAATCTAATAAACCTAACTATGGATCAGACCAAGCTTCTTTAGCTCTTTTCATTAATCTTTTTGCAGTTTTAACAACATTTTCGATTTTTCCGTTTGATTGCGGATATCCGGGAGAGCTTGTATCATGTCTAAATTCATAAACTTTTGAAACCTGACTAAACTCTTTTCCCGAAAATGGCGGACTATTATGTGATAGGACCTTTTCCGGTATCCCATATCTTGCGATATGTGCTTTCAACTTTGGAATTTCACCTGAAGCTGTTTTATTTTTAAGTTTGTCCATTTCAAACATATCTGACAAATAATCTACTGTGATTAAATAATCTTTTCCAGCCTATTCAAATAAGTCTGTTCCAAAGGTTTCCCACGGTCTTGACGGAATCTCATGACTTACCAATATTTCTTTATGTTGATTATTGGACGACTTGTTACACATATCACATGCTAAAATGTATTGCTCAATATCTGCACTCATATTAGGTCAATATAACACCTCTCTAGCCCTTCTCAAATACCAATATTTACCAATATGACAAGAGTGTAACCTATCCACGAATGAATATTTCAAACTTCTTGGAACAATCCCCTTTAAGCACTATTCCATCTTGTACGGTAATTTTCTTAATGGAATATAACATCTCACTGTATCAGGAACTTCACTTCTGCTCTCAGGCTATTTATTCTCACAATGTTTATTAATTTCTGTAATTAAAAATCCTTTTCTGTTTCTCTCTGTATTTCCTTTATTATGTCTCTTGTGAATTCATATTCACATATATATTCAACTTCTTGTTCAGTGAATGACTGTTCACTTTCTTGTAGGTAGGCTCGACTTAGTGTATCTGCGATATACATTTTTTGACCCTGTTTGAACTGTAGTTCAATGTCAAACTTCTGTAACTTTAGTAACATTCTCTGAAGTATTTTTGGTGCTGTCACTGAAATTTTCTTGTGAATAATCCCAAGTGGTCACTTTCTACCAGTACATGTCTACCATAAACATAATCTTCAAATCTCTCAGTGCCAAAAACCTTTCTCAATTTTAGCATAGTTTTGCTCAGCTGACGTTAATGATCGAGGTGCATACACCATTGGATATCCATCTTGCATCAAGCACGCATCTAACCCCTTTTAAGATGAATCATACTGTAAAACTGTTGGCTTGTCGTTATCGAAGTATTTCAATACTGCCACTAATGACAACACTGTTTTAATTTGATCTAAACACTTATCATGTACACTATCCCAGTGGATTTATGTGTCTTTTCTGATGAGTTGTCTTAAAGGCTCTGTTATCTCAGATAGTCTTTGCGCAAACTTCTAACATAATTCACCATGCCTAATAGTCTTTAAACACCTTGCTTGTCTTGGCATATCTCTGATTGCTTTGATCTTACTATCATCAACCTGTAGTCCTTGATCACTTATAATATGTCCCATTAAACACACCTGTTTTTGTCTCAATTTCAGTTTTTCTTTGTTCAGTTTGATGCATTTTTCTCTACATCTGTCAAAAAGTTCTTTGAGCTTCCTGTCATGGTCTTCAAGTGCCCTCTCTTCATTTTCACCACATCCCAAGATCAAAATATCATTATGCATGGCTTAAATCCAAACTAATCCCTCAAGCGCTTCTATTCGTCGATGGAAGTATTCTGATGCTGGTGAAAATACCAAATGTAAGTATTTTCCATCTAAACCTTCCCATGGGGTCCCAAAAGTTAGTAGATCCTTAGAATCTTCTTCAAGTTCTACATGCCAAAATCAATGTTAAGCATCAGCTACTGAAAATACTTTCGCCAGGCCAGGCAAAATATCTTCAATGGTGGCAATAGGATAATGGTTTCTTTTTAAACACTTATTTTAAGGTTTTGGATCTAAACACACTTTTACTGTCTGGCTACTTTTAGTCAATACAAACATACTCGAGATCAAATATGTTGGTTCTCTGACCTCTTCTATTATTCCCAATTTAGTTAACCTCTTAAGTTCTGTTTTCAATTTTGGCTTTAAAGCAACTGGTACCTTTCTTACCGGTTGCTTCACTGGTTTCGAGTTCTGTTCTAACTTTAAATGGAGTTTTTCTTGAAGATAACCTTCACCTTTAAATATATCTTCATATTCATTCATTAGTGTCTATGTTAATTGGATATTTAATATATACTGTCTATTCACAATTATGAATCGCATCAACTGTAGAGCTTGTGCTCCAAGTAACGGCTGTACTTCCCCTTGAGCAACAATAAGCTCTTGCATATATTTTTTCTTATTCTTTGGATTGGTCACCTCAATTTGATTTTTACCAATAGTCTTTATCTCTGTGTTATTGTATATCAATAACTAGATCTCACTATGTTTAAGCGTGTTTAACCATGAACCATCCTGAGAAAATATTTACTGCCGATCCACAATCCAGTTGAAATTTTAACTGACATCCTGTAATTGCTATTTTAGCAAACAGTTTATTTGGATATAAGGTGTTTTTTCTCTTTTTCAAAACTGAACACTTAGTCATCTTTCTCACTGTCACTTGAATTTTCTTGGGCTACCACATGAACCCTTTTCTTCTATACTTATTACCACTTTTCTCCTCGATTGTTCTTTGTTTGTACACTTGACGACATAATGATTCAGTTCTCCATATAAATTACATTTTTGTTTCCATGCTGGATATGATTTGTCAATTTGCCTCATGCTTTTTACAATAATACCAACAATCTCTCTGAGGTGCTTTTGATGACTTCTCATATCTTCTTCCTCTTTGGTTAGAAACTGATACCACGTCTTCTGCATTCATGACTCTAATCTGTTGTTCTGTCTGCTTACTTGCTCGACATATGTCAACACACCTATCAAGAGTTAATTTCTTCTCTTGAAGAAGTGTTTTCCTTGTACCATTGTCACGAATACTAATGACGAGTATGTCTATGATTAAACTATTTTCCAGAGGACCACAATTACAAGTATGAGCTAACGATCTCAAAGATATTGCATACATGTCTATCGATTCACAACTTTCTTGGTTTCTAACATTAAAATTGTATCGTTCGTAAATCTCATTGGTCTCTCAAATACAGTATGATTTAAACGCATTTAGTACTTCCTGTCTTCTTCAGACATCGGGAACGATTCGAACAACTCAATAGCATCTGGGCCAAGACATGTAAGAAGCGTAGCAACCCTGAGCTTTTCGTCCTTCTCAGTCAAACCAATGATTTTTTCAATTTTCAGCTAAATTACCTTTCTTTAAGTCTAGTTTGGCTGGACACGGTATGTTCAGCGATAGTTCAGCCATTTCCAGACTTCTGACACCATGTATCGTTGTGGTGTTTATAAGAAGTAAAGAAACACAATGTTTCTAAGAAGAAATCTTTATTCAAGCGTTGTGCTTTTTATTTCAGTAGCTTAACTAAATTAACTTTACGTTACAGTATCCAAGAGTCTTACTTGAGCCAGCCGTAAAAACTAATTCCCATGATATACAGCTGTTAAAGTTACTTATGCAGCAGGCGTTAGTTCAGTTTGAATGTGCGAATAGGCCTTGGTCAAAATAAGAAATTATTTAAATTGAACGATGAGATAACAATGATAGTAATATTCATGCATATTATGAACATTTTAAAAACTGCCACTTAAACAATGACCTTTGACCTTTCAACATTTCTAGTACCAAAAAGTCAGAAAAGAAGAAAGGCCAGTCGGACATAGCTCGTTCCACAGCGTTCCAAAATTAATAGAAGCCCCCCCCCCCCCCCCCCACACCACCAAATGTAAGTAATATTGGAATAGTGTCGGTCTTGATAAGACTGTGCTGATCTGGTTCTACATTATTCACAAGGGCCCACTTGTTCCTGTTTACCATAGACGGTGTCACCTAGAGTTGGACTGTCACAGCACTTGGGGCTGCCGTGTTGCTTAGTAATTATTTATGGTGTTAACTATGGTGTAAGGGGGTAATTATCGTCGATAGTTAAAAACAAAAGTAAGACACAATGTTTACATGTAAATATTAGTTGATAGTATATTGTCTTATGATCTTTGTCATAAATATATTCCTAAAAATCTGTGAATCAATAAAGAGCATTAAACCATGAAAAAGGGACAATATAACGCGAGATAAAAAGCATACATTCAGCTTGACAATCTGACAATAAGACAGGAAGATGATTTAAGATGAGTCTTTTGTGCAATGATAGTAACTTTATCTTTAAAATATGCTTAGCTTACTTCTGCAGTAAGGAATCAAGTACCACAATTAAAACCTAGGAATTATAATAATAATAATTCACGTCCAATACATCCGCCGTCATGCTGATCTTACACATATTTCCTAAACAAATCTTTGTTAGCATAGAAATTAGTGTATACAATCACCAGAATGCATTGAATATATGACATAGAGCTGAAATTCATTGTAAACGTGTCAAGAATGCCCTGGAAATTATTGATTTGATCAGTTTTAGTATTTTGACCTTGTTTGAAAGTGAAAGTAGAATATGCTAAACACCGGTTTTGTCCGGGCATGATTTGGTACAAAATGACGGTAACCATTTTACCTGGTGATTTTCTTCTTGCATAATACATGACCCCACCCCCATTTTCTTTGAATTGTTTTAAAGCTTATATGTATCTCTTTTCAATGATATAATATAGTGTTCTACATGAGAAACGCCTACAACGTGTGACAATTGAGGAATGAAACTGGTCGATTTACATGGAAACAACGAAGGAATTTATTTGATGTATTTTGACCTTATGACCCTATGTAGCATGATTCTAAACACACTTGTGCTATCGAACGTCGATATACCGTCATGATATATATGTCATGTATTCCACTAATTGAAATAAATAAATAATTTTTTAAATGAATATCATGTATTTCATAAACTGAAATAAAAATAAATGTGAGTGTGTTTCATTAGCTGAAATAAATAAATAATTGTCTGACATTATGTAATTTCATCCACTACTAAATAAGAACAACTCTACCTTGTTTCGTAATTCCAAATCGCAGTTGCGAGACAATTGTATTTGAAATAGGATATTAACTGCAATAGCTATTTGTGCTTGGTCAACATTTTCTTGCTTATGGGCGCGATCAGATTTCTGAATATCTTTTGACTAGAAAGATTAACGACATTTTCCATTTCCCTGATGCATACCAAAATAAAGTTTCTGCGGCAGACTTTGATTGATTGGGGTTTAACGCCGTTTTCAACAAGTTTCCAATCATATCACACCTACTCATGTGTTTCCTGGCTTTCTCACACCAGTACTCCACACAACATTATTTCCAAGCAACTGGCTGCTCTTTTCACATAGACTGTAAGCCCATTGGTGAAAGACGAATGACGCTTGTCACAGTGACTTTTGTCAAACGTCGTAAATAATGTTTGCCGAGATGGTGTTCGAACTCAGAACCGCTGAATTGACAGCCCGCGTCGCTAATGACAGAGCTATCGGGGCTCGTCTTCTCTAGCAGACGATATGAACAATATAAATAAATAAAATGTTGATAAAAGGATTTGTTTAATCTTTACACGATCACGATCACCATAATGCATTGAATATAAATGTAAGACATTGAGTTTAAATTCATTGTAAATGTGTATAGGATGCACTAGCACAAATTGATTTGATCAGATTATTTTTAGAATTTTGACTTAAATTTGAAAGAGAACGTAGGGAATATGAAAAACAAGTTTCGTCCCAGCCCAATTTCGTCCAAAATAACGGTAACCATCCAAAGGATACTTCACCATACTCGTTGAGCCTCGACTGGGGATCGGACTCGGGACGCCTGGTTCCAAATCCCCGAAGCTATCCACTAGGTAACGGCGGATTCAGGGTAAGGTTTAAATAACCGAGACAGATGCGTGTGTCATAACACTAAAAGGGAGACGTTGTTATTATTCCACTTACAGTCAGTCCCTATATACAGTGTTGTATTTTACAGTAAACGAATGAGAATTGACCTACAGCAATAACATTAAACTCTTTCCCACATAAAATAAATCTGCAGCAGACGACTTTAAAAAACAAAAAGACAAAAATGTAAAAAATATCTCTTTAAGTGAAAGTTATTATTAGCATTGGAATACGTTAGAACATTGTGAACTTTTGTCACAATGTTTTCAAAATTCGTCTACTGCATATGCGTCGGAAAGCGCCTACACGTTCGAAACGTTTAGCATACCCGGAAATCTTGAAGCATTCTTGAGACAAATGAATGTAGGTTTGATTCTCTCGCCCTCATAAATTAATTGATTAATTGTTTGGTCTTTTACCCGCTTTCAACAATACAGTTATATCACGGCGAGTATTGGGTAAGTTACCACTGGTCCATTTATCCTGACACCAGCGAGTCAGTCGTAATGCTAATCCAGCAAAACTTGGCGCCAACGAGGGCAGCAATTACTACATGTTTTAAAGTATTATGCATGACCCAGCCGAGGATCAAACCCACGACCTCCCGCATCTCAGGCAACGCACTACACGACCAAGACGGTCCCTTCTAAGGATTGCAAGGAGGAGTGGCCATCTAATATTAGAAGTTGTGGTCGTTTAGGACATGCTAAAGTATCATGATGGGCTTATTTTTAGAATATTCTTGAAACCATCCTTAGATTTATTAGCCAACAGTACGTACACATCAGCCGTTCCACGAGAAAACCAACATTTAGGACTTACATTGTAAAGCATCGACCCGAACCTGGCTAAGTATGCCGCGCAGGCTGACCCGGAGAGACACTTTTCGCCTTTTGTAGATTTTCTGTTTCAGGAATCATTACTCTATAGCTATATCCCCTGAAACGGAATGTTTCGGTCCGGATTAGCCTGCGCGAACTACACAGGCTAATCTGGGTCGATACATTACGCAGAGTACATACTGTTGGTTTTCTTTTCGGGCGGCTCAAATCAGTCAGACAAATCGGATGTACTGGCTGATCTGGATCTAGTCACATATGCTCTTATGGTTGGTTTTAGCCGCTCAAAGTACTTTGCTCATACAAGGGTTCTTTTTCACCTCTTCTCGAATAAATCTAGAAAATATTAGTAATTACTTTAAAACAAAAAAAATAGTCTTTATCAAATTATATTATGTAAACTTTTGGCTTCACTGGACGAAACCTAAATTGAAAACATTGCAGAACAAGCAGTAAATTGCTTTGTAAAAATGATCCTACTGTACGTGCAATTTGAAAGCGGGTTGTTTTTGTAATCTCCTTCATTTAGAGGACTATCATTATCGGTAATCTAACTTTACCACGTACAGACGCGCTTTTAACACCTTCAGGAGATGAATTTTAAAAAACATTGTGGATAAAAGGAGATGTTTTCAAGGTCGTCTGCTGCAGATGTGTCGTATGTGGAAGAGAATTAAACAAGATGCATTCCTTTCCCCATTGAAAATTTAGTCCGGGTAGAGGAAATCTCGTTCGTCGTGATTTGAGAAATTTACTTAATTGTCAAGTTGTAGAACATGAACGTGCTCGTTATATCTAGGGATGAGTGCTGCATTCAACTCCCCTGTTAAGAATTATTACCAGCGAAAATAATTCAAATAGATGAAGAAAATTCAATTATAGTAGTAATAAAAATAACGTATATATAATTCAAGGGGTTGTGAATTCGATCCCCAGGTCCTGGCAACGTTATTTCCGACGTTAAACAAAAGTCAAGGCGACAAGCAGCGTTCATCCGCCACCAAATGAGCTAACAGACAATGTGGAAAAGCAGCCAATTGGTTTGGAAGACTGAATATTGTGTGGAGCTATGGTATGCAAAAGCTTGGAAACACATAGGAAGGCGACTTGTCTGCCGTGATATGACTGAACAAGTGTTAAAAACGTCATCAAACCCGAATCAATCAATTATTACACAAACGTCATGATTAAAGATTGTCAATTTATTTTGCTTTGTGTCAAAAGATGTAAATAGGTTCTTATTTTCATATTTATAAGAGAGAGGTGAATAAATTACAAAATTGCTAGCGGAAACTGCAAACGATTTACCAGAGAAGGGTGCAAATATCGTCTGTAACATAGTGTGATTGTAACCACAAAGCCATATGAATGTGTCTGATTGACGTACAATGCATTACGAGGCACCTTTGATTTTGTCATTAGTGACAGTTCTAAGACGAATACGTCAGTTCAGCTAGTTACGAAGAAAGTAAATACCCCGATACAGACAGCCTTAATATTTAACCCTTTTCAATTTTAAACATCTAGACAAATGTAGGAAAAATCTCAATTGAAAGAATATTTATTTAATGGATTTTAAAACATTGTTGTCAAAGTGAATACTGCTCATTATGAGCAATCTCCCCCAATTGCCACAATATTTTCAAAAGGCGTCTGCTGAAATGGTGTCAGAAAACGTGTGTATGCGGCAAAGGGTTAAGATGTCTAGCGTTAAATTGTTAAATCCGATATCCTCTTCGGTCTTTCGGTAACGATGCAAACAACTGAAGTGCAGACTCCTTATGTGCTTGTGTCTTTATCCCTTTCTCGCATACAACTCTGCAACAGACGCCTTTTTGCCAATTGATCTCAAATGATGCAATTTTTATCCGTTAGGTTCATTGTTTAAACTTCCTCTTCCTGGTAAACGCAAGCGTTGACCTTGCATCTGAAAATATTTCATTTGATTTCCGCATATATCCTTTACATCACTTGTCATCATTTAAAAAAGAAAAACCTTCCCACCGCTTTTATTATTGTATTTGTCATTCAAGCCAAGTTTTAGTCTCGTTTTCAGCGCTCTGCTTTTCTACTATAGTTCCACTACAGGGCAGTAACGTTCTACAAGTCAAAGCTTCGATAATGACTGGAATGCGAGGAATTACCTTTCTATGTTTTTAAACTAACAGTGCGAGTCTCTGTCACCAGGGCTCGTCATCTGTTGCTTGCAAATATACTTTTTATGTTAAGAAGCTGTGGCCAGATTACGCCAACAACAAGAGAATATATTGTGTCGCCTTTGTTATGGAACTTTGCATTAAATAAATATGATTCTTATTTTAATTAACTCCATTTGTACTCTGTAATACGTCAGAAACTACGTATGTATTTACAAAAAGCTAGCGCTATGAATATGCCGGATTGGTGTTTTTTGTTGTATATCTATCGACTTTTCACTGATTGTCATCTACAAACGATGTACATGTACCAAACACTGTTAGTTGCTCTCTAAACTCATCAAAGGTTGGATGGAAGTGCTCTGTAAGGTAACTGTTTGGAAATAGTTCTGTCATTAGCAGTATGTGAAAAAGATCTGAGTGTAATATGATATTGCGTACAATATCAAAGCGTGCACATATCAGCAGATACTGCATCCTTTTTACAAATGGAAAATAGAAGGACACATTTCAAAGTATACAATCAAATTAATTATTAATACAAGTACTTATTATGTAAGCCGTACTGGTTTTCTATACATATTGAAGCTATTTAAGTAAGCAGTTGTTGGGAGTCTGGTGCACTTCATTATGCATGTAAAAGTTATAATCAAATAATTGGAATATATATCCAATGAAATGATCCGTTGAAATTGTAACAAAACCTAAATTGATATGATACTTAGATAACGTTTTGACTCTCATTTCTAAGCTTTCTCCCATCCTCTTCTCCATGTGTGTTTATAGGTTGAACTCGGTTTTTGAAAACATTGCGGCCAAAGATAAGGCTCGCCGGTTACATTTCAGCCTAACCTTTGAATATTTCATTATGGAAGATGAGTTGATGATTCCTCCTAAACAACAAGTTCATTTCAAATCAGAAAATGGCGGAGGAAATAGGATTTGAGAGCATTCCCTTAAAGGCTTGCAGGATGAATGTGACTTGTCAACTATATCGGAAGAATCTGAAACGAAAGACTGAACCCAATCAAACGATTCCAATAAATCGGAACTCTAGATAAGGGGTGTTTTGCCTGCTCTAAAATCCTTATTTGACCCTCGTACCCTATGTTTTGAGTACTCACATCATAGGGTTTGATTTAATAACAAGAGAGAAATTGTGGGAAAAGGAGCTGAGTACCCCACCTTATCCGGACCTCTGATAAATGCACATTCTAAATACACCCAAACCTTAAAACCGTATTACACCCGAACATGGAGACGGGTTGAACCAAAATAAATATTTTCGGGGAATGCTCGCCGGTTACACTTGCGCTCGAATCCAATTTCCATTGTAGAAGATGTGTTTTCCTTCTAGCTATTTGAACGATTTTACAATTCATTTTCTAGTTTCATTAAGCAAAAAGTCATATGATGTTGATTTACTGTTTTCACATATCATATTGGTTAGTCTTATTACGCATGACCTTGACATTCCAAACGTTGCAATAATGTTCCAGGTCAGAAAGGATTGATTGTAACATAATTATTAGCATATGTTATAAGGAATAGCCACAAGGAGGTCATTTAAGCAAACCTGGTTCAAACAAATAAACAAAACTGAGAAGGCAAACTGTTAACATTAAGAAGACGGAATAATATTATCAGTCTGTGACCCATGCCAACAGACAGTTATTGCAAACTGAGATTTGCCAGAATATATATTATATAAAAATGTCAACTCCTCCTAATTAACTTGACCTATTTTGAAATGTAAACTACTTTTGACTCCGTTATAGAGTGGTTAGCGTCGGTTATTTGGAACCGAGCGTCCCGCGTTCGATATCCAGTCGCGGCACGGCGTTTACGGTGGAGTGCCAATGTGCAAGGCACATTTCCTAGCCCAGTACTGGTTTATTGACCCAGGGATCATGAATAAGTGAACTCTCGCCGTGATATAACTAAAATAAAATTGAAAACGACGGAAAACCCAAATAACACGAACTAAACAGTTATGAACCCATGTCAGATTTGTCGAATCAGGTGTCAGTAAATGATAATGATATGTGGCTGGATAGAAACATAACGTTGGTGCATTAATAGTTTAAATACAGTACAAGTTCCTTTTGTCAAGCGGTAAGACGGATTTTACTACCATTTTCATAATTTCATTTTCATCTTCAAATACCGGAAAAATGAAGAATGCGTGATATTCACCTGTTTAATATTTTTGCCCAATAAATTTAAATTTCAAATGTTAAACTTGCCAATTCAACTTAAATATTATTTTATACCAATCAAGGGAGGCAGCTATAAAAGGCAAGTTATTGCAAGTGCTCCTTCGCAAGTTGTCTACCAAACTTGCTTTAAGATCGTTACACACCTTTTCATGAAGTTGGTTCAGAATAGACATATGTATATATATATATATATATCTAACCAACATCTACCCTTTTTATGATTTTTAATAGTAATTTGAAAACGGTCGTCAGTCTATTCGCCACGAAAAACACAAAGAGGCGTATGTCATTTAATGCCAGAAATGTTATCATAGCGTAAATTTATAACAAAGACCTTACGAACTCTTTCAGAAAATTGCACCGTAATACTAGAACATATACTTGGGGAAATTAACACCTTTACAGCAAGGTACATAAGATTATTTTAATTGCAAAACCTTAAATTTTTGTATTAAATTGCGATATATATGTAAGTTACAAATCAGAAGATTCAGTTATTGTGCACGACCTAAAACAGATCACAACTGATAAGTTTTTTGAAAGTTTATTGATATTTATTATGGAAAGATTGTTAACCTAACAATACTAGAAAGTATGATACTACTGTATAGTAGACCCACCTATAACATCGAACATATTTTATCCATTCATAGATTACTCTTTCAATTTGTTATAAATGCTCAACTATTTTTTGGAAATCTGTGGAGAAAGAAAAACTTTTATCTGAAATAGTGCTTTTAAAACACATTTAGATGAATCAAATTATGAATAACTGATCTAAAACAACACTTCTCGTTTAAGACTTTTTACATTTATTAAAAAAGAGGACGGCGCAAATATCTAAAATCAAAATGACGTATTATGTGAGCATAATTTTACTATTAAACATTATACAAGGAAAAATATATTGTATATTAGTTTGCTTTAGATGTAGATATACAGTCAAAGTAACACTTTTGGAAGGACTTTTAAGAAAATGAAAAATGACAAAAGTCCTGATTGCATGTGTATTCCCTAAGAAAAAATCCGTACACAATGGTAGCGTATTACTGCACTGAATGTTTATATAAATAAGCTCCATGAACTACAGAAAAAAGTATAAAAAACGTTTCCAAGCATTTAGTATAAAACGGGATTTTATCACGGACAAATTGATAAGGGAAATACGCGGCTGGTATATAATATACAAATATTTTATGAAGATACTCATATTCCTCGATTGTTAATTGTATTTTAATTTTGAAAAGGCAAACAGCCTTCGTAATAAACTATTATTGTCATTGGTACACAATTTGAGAGATAACTTTTAAATGGCTCGGTTAGCTCAGTCGAAAGATTACTCGCCCTGAAAGCGAGAGGTCACGGGTTCGGGCCATGGACTGACTGCACGTTTTTCACTCCATGTGGCATGACGCCCCTTCATTTTTGATATTAAGATCAGTAAATATGAAATCGTACTGTTCCTTGCTGCAATTTGGTTTTCAAACTTCGGTAATGTTTAGTTTTTAGAGACGATAAACAGAACGCACATTTACGACATTTACTATCCGTGGGCGCAGTCATTGTTCTATGAGTCTCCACGTATACTTATTATCGTGATATTCCTTTGGTTGGCTATGGTTATTTCAGAAATGCAAATCCAGACAAGTCCATTCTAATCATTCAGTATTGACCGTTGTATGTGGATGTTATAATGTCTCTAGAAACGTAATTAATGGCTCATTTGATTTGTAGAATATGTATCGTTTCTCATTCGAGTCTGTGATTATGTTTACTTCATCATCTTCAGTTCTCTTTCATCTCTGAAGGGTTGTTCTAAGAGGATAGACTTGTCAAATACAGCGTTTAATAATGAACCATCGTTTAATATTTGAGGACGTTTTAAATATCTTGTTACATGCAAAATGGGTTCGCCCGATTTAAAAATATAGAAAAGTCTACTTATGGAAATTCGGCCATTTAAAGGAAATAAAGCTATCCGCTATTCATGCATAAGATCAATATGTTGGAACAAGGAAGATGAGAACCGTTTTAACATCGGTCAACATGGTGAATTATTATACCAGCAATTGACTTTTAATGACATACGCTTCAATGTGTTTTTCGTGGCGAATAGACTAACGACCATTTTCAAATTACTATTAAAAATCATAAAAAGTGATTGGTATCAAATAACATTTAAGTTGAATTGGCAAGTTTAACATTTAAAATTAAAAATTTATTGGGCAAAAATATTATCATTTAAAGGCGTATGCTACAGTTTTTTATCAAAAAATTTCCCAATCATAGAAATTCTTTTTTCTTTGTAGTTTGTTAGTACATACAATAACTAGTTGAAATAAGAAATATAAAATATGTTATAGAATTAAAAAAAAAATATTTCATCAAAGGCACAAATATAGGCATTTTGGCCGAAAACCTAAAACACACACACACAAAAATTGAAAACTACAAATCATAAATAAGTTCATATATAACTTTATTTATAAAATTTAAATCAATATGAAAAGAGAATTTGTGAGAAAAATATGAAAAAATATATATTAAGCTGTTTTTCAAGGTCGAAATTGTGTCACATTTTACCCCTGAAAAAGGTAAAATCATACAATTTTTTCAAGAAATTTTCCATTCTACATAATAGAATTTTCTGTAATTATCCATAAGCACTGAACATGGTTCACTTTAATAAAAAATGCAGAAAAAAAGATAGGTCACCGTACTCCTTTTCTGGTAAATCAACTTTTTCCTTGAAGCACGGCCTGTTTTTTTTTTTTAAAGCAAAACTGCTGTATTTCTAAGAAAACGCAAGAAAAAGCAAAGAAAAAGTCCCTTTGCTCTAAAAGGAGTACGGTGACCTATATTTTTTTTGGCATTTTGTATTAAAGTGAAGGATGTTTAGTGTTAATGTATAATTACAGAAAATTCTATTATGTAGAATAGAAAAAATTCTATGATTTTAACTTTTTCGGGGGTAAAATGTGACACAATTTCGACTTGAAAAACAGCTTAATATACTCTTTTTCATATTTTTCTCAAAAATTCTTTTTTCATATTGATAAACATTCTATATATAAAGTTATTTATGAACTTTAATATGATTTGTAGTTTTCATTTAAAAAAAAATGTGTGTTTTAGGTTTTCAGCCAAAATGCCTATACATTGTATGTGTGCCTTTGATGAAATTGGTCATGTCATTGAAAGGCCAATATTTTTTTTTAGATCGATTATTAAAATATTTTTTTTCTTATTTCAACCAGTTATTGTATGTACTAATAAAATACAAAGAATAAAGAAATTCTATGAATGGGATTTTTTTGTGAAAAAACTGTAGCATACGCCTTTAAGAAGGTGAATATCACGCATTCTTCACTTTCCCCGTATTTGAAGATGAAAATGAAAATGGTAGACAAATCTGTCTTACCGCTTGACAAAAGGAACTTGTACTGTATTATAACTATTAATGCAACAATGTTATTTTTCTGTCCAGCCAAATATCATTATCATTTACTAACACCTGATTCGACTAATCTGACATGGACTCATAACGGATTTGTTCGTGTTATTTGGGTTTTCCGTCGTTTTCAATATTATTTTCAGTTATATCTCGGCGACAGTTCACTTATTCATGATCCCCGGGTCAATAAACAAGTACTGAGCTAGGAAATGTGCATTGAACAAGGGCACTCCATCAGGACCGCCGTGCCGCGACTGGGGATCGAACGCGGGACGCCCGGTTCAAAATCCCGGACGCTAACCACTCTATCACGGAGATAATAGTAGTTTACATATCTCTCTCAGTGTTCACTAACTGTTTATTGGCATGGGTCACAGACTGATGATATTATTCCACCATCTTAATATTAACAGTTTGCTTTCTCAGTTTGGTTTACTTGTTTGAACCATGTTTGCTTAAATGACCTCCTTGTGGCTATTTCTTATAACAATGCTAATACTGCTGTAACAATCAATCCTTTCTGACCTGGAACATTATTGCAACGTTAGGATTGCAAGCTCATGCGTAATAAGACTAACAAATATGATATGTTAAAGCAGTAGACCAACATCATATGACTTCTTTCTAAATGAGAATAGAAAATAAATTGAAAATTCGTTTAAATATCTAGGAATGAATAAACCTCTTCAAAAATGGAAATTGGATTCGAGCGCAAGTGTAACCGGAGAGCCTTCTCGAAATTATTTTATTTTCGTTCTGGTGTATGTTGATTGATTGATTGAATGGGGTTTAACGCCGTTTTTAACAATTTATCAGTTATATCACGGCGGCCAGTTCACCTACTCATGCATTTCCTGGTTTTCTCACACCAGTACTCCACACAACAATCTTCCCAAGCAACTGGATGCTTTTCCACATAGACTTAGCCCATTGGTGGAGGACGAATGACGCATGTCGGATTGACTTTTGTCAATCGTCGGAAAGAAAGTTGGCCAAGCCGGGATTCGAACTCACAACCCCTGGATTGATAGCCCGCGTCGTTACCGACTGAGCTACTCTGGTGTATGTAATAAGCTTTTAATATTCAGGTGCGCTGTAAGTGTGCATTTATTAGAATCATTTGAATGTGTTCAGTCTTTCATTTTAGTATCATCCGATATAGTTGACAAGTCACATTCACCCTGCCAGCCTTTGAGGGAATGGTCTCAAATCTTTATTAAAAGGTATCATCAATCTGTCTTCCATAATGAACACTTCAAAGGTAAGGACAAGCCTGGAAAATCTATTTTTGCCCAAGCTGTTTGTTGGCATAGATTTCAAACTGATGAGATTATTCAACAATTTGTCTGATAATGTGACAGTCCTTCAAACGCCTACTTTGTATAATGCAGGTCATCCATTGATTAAAAACGGATGTAGACAATCATAGGTCATCCCTTTCCCACATACAACAAATCTGCAGCAGACGACTTTGTAAACATTAACCCTAAAATATAGAAACACTCTATATATATTATATATATAAAAGATTTGAATAAAGTAAAAAATACCATTGTGGAAACGGATAAATAATTGCCTATAAGATATTGCCACACTGTTTTTTAAAATGTGTTTTTGCGGACGTATCAGTAAGCGTATGTATGTTGGAAAGGGTTAATTGCGTTGGTACATGTAGAACATTCACCGATAGCATTAAAATGTCATAGAAGATGAACTACATGAAATAATTTCTTAATGTTAACAGCTTGCTTTCTCGGATTGGTTTACTTGTTTGCCTTAGTGACATTCTAGTGGTTATTCTTCATAATATTTCCCAGTACCCTTACACCTTTCTGACCTGGAACAGTATTGAAACTTTCAGAATTTAAAGCTCAATAGTAATAAAACTAAACTCATGATATGAGAAAACAGTAGACAGTAGAAAACAGTAGACAAACATCATATGACTTCTTGCTACACTAAAATCAGTTCAATTCCTGCCCGTGGTGTTATAAGCTTTTAAGATTCAAATATTTTTAAATCCTATCTTCTCTCCAATTAACTGACTGAAAAGGAACCAGTTTATTAAAAGGAATCCACCAATTGTCTTCCATAATGAAGGTTAGGACGAGCCCCCAAAATGTAACTGGCGAGCTTTATCTTTGGTCTAAAAGTGAGAAAGTTAAAACGTTATCTAAGGAGACATAATGTTTTGTTTTATTAAATTCTACACTTACACTACATTTGAGACTATATTATGTATGGTTCATATATTATAACATGACCTTATGAATGAGGCTTTATGTACAGTAAGTGAAATTAAGAAAGATAAAATTCACCTGTATAGCTGTTGGAATGTCAACCAGGTAGACTCTATCAGATTGTGTTATAAAACTTTATAATAATAAGTCTAACTATGTTACGGTTACTAATAATACCACAGTACTATGCATATTGGTTGGTAACATTGCTAGCTTAGCTTATAAAAGCAAAGTAGACTAAGGCTTGAAGCCAATATACTACATAAATGACATGTGAACGTTAAAACTGGATTTAATCTAGAAGCTTACAGTATAACTCATCGTGAGAAAACTACACAATGGTTGAAGTAATTCCGCCTCCGACAGTGGAACATTGTGGGGAAAAAGTGCCATGACTTAATTTATGGCTCAATTAAAGCAACTATGTTACGCAAGAAGTGACTGAACAGCATGCATCAGTCTTGCCTCATTACCTATTCATTAAATATAACAAACTTGACTACTCGGTCGAAAGTTGGGGTTATCACTCTAGCTCAGATGTTCAAGCCATATTTTCTAAATTAAAAAAAAAACTACTTTGTATAAACAGTCTACAATTGTAAACGCTTTTTATTGTGAACAGGGACGTATTACGATGCATAGAGATAGAACACTTACTAATATTGAATATTGATTAGAATTATTGACAATGAATGAGTAAACTATTATTAACAAAATAAATAATATGTTAACAATTTTCAGTCCTTTTTGTCAGAAACAATTTGTGATTTACATGCAATAAAAAGTAATTTAACCTTTTCCCTGTACTGTTTTATGACATGGAAGAAAAGAGTTGGCTATAAAGATAAATTACATGAGGATGTACTGTTTTCTGACACAGGAGGTAGGATTTGGCCAAAGAACAGAAATAAATGACAAGAAGCTGTACTGTTTTCTGACAAAAAAGATAATATGTTGCTATAAAAACAGATATAAATGACCAATAGTGGTACTGTCTACTGAAAGAGAAGGTCGATTTGGCTTAAGAACAGAAATAAAAGACAAATAATAGAGCTGTTTCTGACGAAGACGATACTTTTTGGCTAAAGAAGAGATATAAATGACCAATAGTGGTACTGTTTTTTGACAACAAAGATAGGATTTGGCTAAAGAACAGAAATAAATGAATGACAAGTAGTTGTACTGTTTTCTGACGAAGAAGATAATCGTTGGATAAAGAACAGAAATAAATGAAAAGAAGTGTTTTCTGTTTTCTGACAAAGAAGAAAAGATATAAATGACCAATAGTGATACTGTCTTCTGAAAAAGAAGGTCGATTTGGCTTAAGAACAAAAATAAATGAATGACAAACAGTTGTTCTGTTTTCTGACAGAGAAGATAATGTTTGATAAAGAACAGAAATAAATGACAAGAAGTGGTACTGTTTTCTGACACAGAAGATAGGACTTGGCTTAATATATCAATGACAAATAGTTGTTATGTTTTCTGACGAAGACGATAATGTTTGTTGAAAAACAGATATAAAAGACGAAAAGTGGTACTGTTTTCTGACAAAGAAGTTAGGATTTAGCTAAAAAACAGAAACAAATATAAGAAGAAGCTCTACTGTTTTCTGAAATAGCAGATAATATTTTGCAAATGAACAAAAATAAACGACAAATAGTTTTAACTGATTTCTGACGAAGATTATAATATTTGTTGAACACAGATATAAAAACAAAAAGTGGTATTATTACCTCTTTCGCTATATAACTACAAATCCGTTATTTTAAGCTGTTTTACATGAATGCTATCCATTTGTCTTGGATTAAACTATTCCCCGGTCAATAGTATGAACTGTTTCCCTCTCGCGATATGGCGTCATAGTAATGACGTTATATCGTTTCCCTGTATTCCTTACAAAATGTTTTGAACAAAATAAAAGAATTATCAGATTTTTTAATTTTTTGTTAAGATAAACATTTGATCAAGTAATAAAACAGTTATTTTATGGTTATTTGGACAACAGTCAAAACTGTTACCACAATAACCATGACATACCTGTATACTGTTACCTGACAAAGTAGATAGGATTCGGTTAAAGAACAGAAATAAATGAATTACAAGTAGTTCTCCTGTTAACTGAAAAAGAAGATAATATTTGGCTAAAGAACAGAAATAAAATACAATTAGTAGTACTGTTATCCGACAAAGAAGATAATAGTATATGGTTAAAGAACAATTTGTTACACAAATCCCTTTTCCCTTTATATTTTTAAAAGTCTTTTGTAAGATAAGCGCAGATCAATATCAAGGAAAAACAATAAGATTTTGAGAGAGGGTATTTTTTTTTACTGTACAGTGTTACCATCACACTTGGTTCTTTATTATTGTTACACATAATGCTGAGAATTTAAACAATATATCGTGAAATTAGTTTTAGCAATTAGTGATTCAGCTCTTCCGATAATTAAACGTCGTTCATTTCCGTAGGATTACGAAGATGATATTACGCTTTCTACCAACAGCAAACTCATTGGAACGTTTTTAATAATCTAGTAACCTTCTAGTAACACAGACGTCCAAACTGTGGTTAACTACATGTAGCATCACGATGTTTGCAGAAAATACTCTATATAGTTGTATCGATAATCGGCTATATAGAAATAAGAAGGGCAGTGTAACAAATGTGGGCATAACTTTCTTAATGTTTATTATATTTTAAGTTCGCATTCATATTTGGGAAGAACAAAATCTCTCGATTTCAAATATGTAATTTGTTTTAATTAGAAATAAAATTTAGGTGGGGGAATTTATATAAACATTAGGTGACCCTATATTCCTATTGAATTACATATGATTTTTGATAATTACACAGAAATTGCAATCAAATTTCGTTGGTTAATTAGTTATAACTTGTTTTCCTTTAAACTTTTTATAAGTTCGCATTCACATTTGTAAAGTATATTCATTTGTTTAAAGAAGGATATCATTTTTTATGAAATTAAGAAAAAATTAGGCGGGGGAATTAATGCTTTTGTCAAACAACATGTAAGTATTTTTTTGTGTTCGGTGGAGTCCGTCAAACAGTAGCGGAAACTTACGAAGTTAATCGGATTTCACCGCTACTGGTTTTATGACTTCGATATATAATCTTACTCCTTCAGGGCAGGTTTTAAATATCTGGATAATTAAGAATTGAATTAAGAGTTAAATTTAAATCAAATATTCTTTATCCTCGCGCAATAACAATAGGAATATTATTAAATAATAGCCCGCCGTTGACATAAATATTATCTGTAAATTAAGGCCAATTATGTATTTGTCATATTTAAATGGGTTAAAAGAATAGGAATAATAATTCATTTTGAGTATAAGCGAAACAAAAGTATACATGATACGTTGTCAATCTCACTAGGATTGATTATCCGATGTTGGTTATGGAAATAATACTGACCAAAAACTGTTAAATACATACATTTGATGCGTAATAAAAAAAAAAAAAAAAAAAAATCATGTAATCTACACAAATGTTATTAACTTTACTAAAATCATCTTAGATTAATACACTTTATTGTTCACAAAGTGTTAATGTATGTTGACAATATTTCTGTGCAAACGGAAATGCGATATACACTATTCCTGATATTATAAAAACTGTTTTCATAATATACAAATAAAAACATTTTAATTGCTACCTTTTTGCAATAAAAATATGCCAGCTTCTTGTAATTTTTATATAAAATGTGAAAAGAATTAAGGAAACACAATTTGTGTTATTAAGATAACCCTTTTGTTTTTTAATACTGTTTATGACAACTCTCAATGGATACCGTTTTTGTAATTTTGATGCAAAACATCATCTCAATTTTAATGTATTATTATAAGTGTCAAATGTGTGTATTCAGGTTAATCTGTAATGTCCTAATAGACACTGCTTCGGGCGTTTTATAAGTTAATTGGGTCATAAAAACCAGGATTGACATTTTCTGCCATTTGTTATTATCAGCGTGACTTAATATAGATGTACTTGTGTTAAATTAAAAGTTACGACATAATATTTATTATTATTGTTATCAGCTTCATGAAAATAATTAATATCATTTCTAAATAATGGATTTTCTGCATTGTTTATTTTGATACAGGTTGGATTGATTTTATTTTCAAAGCAAATCCAAATATAATTTGAACTTATGAAGTATGGGTTCTGATCTTCGTATACAAAATAGCTAACATTTGCATATTAAGCTGAGAAGTTAAAAATCTTACATTATCATTTTTTTTTTATTTTTTTTTTGTATATATATATATATAGCGACTTTCAGTTTTATATTGGTGGTTGAAGTCAGCCCTAAGTGAATCTCTTTGTTTTTTAATGACCAGTAAATAATAAGTAAAACTGCTCGGATTATACTTTTAAATTAAACACTTTATTATAAATTCATGCTTCGGCTTTTTTTTAAATTAAAATGAATGGTTATTTTTTTATGAAAAATCAATTTTAAACTTGATTTTATATTAAAACGTAAAACACAAATTTTTCTATGCTTTTTTAAATATAGCATATCCCTATAATAAAACCGTTAACCTACCAAGATTAAAACTGCTAAATCCGTTTGAATTACCCTGATGATTTATGATTTATGACCCCTACGAATTGCGTCGGTGATCTTCGTAAACTGCCGAAAGATAAGAAACTCCGGCGATGGATTAGGTGAAATATCGATAAAAGTTATTGAGTGAAACCGGAGAAGACAGATTGTTGGATATGCATAGCCTAACGTTCAACGAATCATTGGGACCCATCTCTTTTGTAACATACAAATGCAATATAATAAGAGATTGAATTTTTTCCCTTTTAGGCACGCCAGCCGCTACGAAAACGCAAAAACATCGTAATATTTAAGCGTTATATAACCAATTCAGTATATCCACTTATTGACAAATAGAGCAGAGTCTCGATCACCTTCGAACGGTTAATATTCATGCCGGCGGTCATGGACTTAATTTATTTTAGTAGTTATCTTTTAAAGTAGTCAAATACAAGATAAGGAAAGAAATAATTGTCTATATCACATACATATACTTTAAAAAAAAATAGAATTATACAGAATTGTAAAACAAAAACTAACAGGTGAGAAACATTTTCCATGTCTATCACCCTCTTTAACACACTATATGTCGACCATTCGATACTAATTCACCAATCACTTACAAATGTTAAATGTTACAAATGTGTCTTCATTATGTTCATATATATAACATTGATACTAATCAATCAGCTCATACTGTGTTACACATTCGCCTTCAATGTGTGCATAGATATAACATTTAACACAATGTTATTTTATTAACAATCCACTATCCCTTCGATCATTCCTTACCGACACTGAAACAATTATACACATGATTGTATCATCTTAAAGAGGCGTAATGAATATTTAAGAAACAATAATATTATGCAACTGAATGACTGTTCTTTTCAAGTTAAAAGGGTAGTGTGTGGTTGTTACATACATATCATTTCTATTGTAATAACTGACCATGAACTGACTGAATTGCACCTTATATATATAGCCTACCATACCCCCACTCCATCTCAATCACTCGCTTTCACACAATATGTCTACCATTTGATCATTAACTTACCAATAAATAAGCTCATACGGTGTTACAAAATTCAAGATTTATACAAAGTTTCTAGTCCATATGAATGATATAATATATAATACAAAGATCAATTCAAGACAACTATGTGCACAATGTTATTTCGTCCAATATATTTTATCAATATGTAAATGAGGTTGAACTTATATGGAAATTAAGACCTATATGTGAATATTTATATATATCTTACGTATACTTACACGTACATATACATGATAAGTAACATGTTGGATGTTCATTGTATATCGCATGACAATGTGCTTTTATTGTGATGAATTATATAGCCTTTGTTTGTTAAAACTTGCTATAAAACTTTTATGCAAGGAATTGTATAGTATTGTTTTGAATATTTGATTCGACAAAACGTTTACATTTGATATGATTTAGAATTAAAATTGGCATGTAAGTAAAAACGAATTTGATGCGATGAGAAACTTCCCCTATCTAGAAGATGATTTGTCTCCTTTGATACGCGTACCGCTGTTCTGACCTCGATCTAATGCATGATTTCATTGCGTTGGTAGATTCATTATCCGATAGCATTAGCACATACTTATATCAGACTCAGCGGAAAAACTACAAGAAATGTTAAATACCTTACACTCGTGGTGTAAAAAGTGGCGAGTCTTAATAAACACAGATAAATCAAAGTGTGTCCATTTTCGGAAAAATAGAGCGAAACCATCTGAGTTCGTCTTTACTATAGGCAACAATGTTCTACAAACAGTTGATAGATACAAATACCTAGGTATAATATTTCAGGACAGAGGTTCTTTTGAACATAATTGTGAAACGCTAGCGAAGGGAGCAGGACGCGCACTAGGAAAGATAATCTCCAAAATCCATAATTACAAGAATTTCGGGTTTAAATCATTCACTAAGCTGTACGACTCATGTGTGACGCCTATATTGGATTACTGCTCAGGTGTGTGGGGTGGAAAGCCCTTTCAGTCTATAGATAACGTGCAACATCGGGCAATGCGGTATATCATGGGGGTTCACCGTTTTACCCCAACACTTGCATTAATTGGAGACACCGGCTGGCTGCCTAGTACTTATAGACGGTGGATTGCAATGATACGCTATTATAATAGGCTTATAAAATTTGACGACAACAGACTAACCAAACAAGTCTTCATTATGGACTACAATTCTATTAAATGTAATTGGAGTTCAAACCTTAAAAGCATTATGCAGAAGTTAGATCTGATGGACTCCTATAATAATAGACTGAGTGTAAACCTTCCAAACGTAACAACTAAGATCATGAGCTATTACTCAAACCTATGGAAATCAGAGGTGGAAAAAGTACCAAAACTCCGGAGTTATATATTATTTAAAATGGACTTTTCATGCGAATCATATTTACAATTAAATTTAAAGAAAAATGAACGCGCTTTGCTAGCCCAGTTAAGAGGTGGAATTTTACCTTTACGCATAGAGACAGGCCGTTACCTTGGAGAACCACTGAACACTAGACTGTGCAAATTGTGTAAATGCCAGGAAATAGAAAGTGAAGAACATTTTATATTGAGGTGTACATTATATGACCGAATAAGAGACGATATTTACAGTGATATATTTATTAACCAATTCCTATTAATGTCTCACCAAGAGCAATTTATTGAGCTTATCCAAAAGTATCCTAGGAAGACAGCCAAATTTGTAGTTAATGCGTATATGCTAAGACGGACTATATTGTTTAACTAAATGAGAATGTTATCACAAGTAGATATCTTTCGATGCTTTTGAAATCATTTTGGTGAATGGATAATCTATATCCACTTTTCCCCACAATTATTTCTAAGGTTTTGATTATATGAAACAGAATTATTACTCTTCTCTATTAGAACATTTGATTATTTATTATTAAATGATTTCTACATTTGTTTATACGACCGAATAAAATGACTAATTGCACGTCCGATCACACTTTTTTTGTATATATATCTTGTATATTTGTATGATATTATGAAATATATATGTTTTGGTGACTTATAGGCCCATGGGGCCGGGTGTTAATAATAATTGTTAAAGAATAACTGTAAACTATAAATGCTTTGTAACACATGTCACAATAATAAACAATTTACTTACTTACTTACTTATATTCCTCCATAAGATCTCAAAAGCTAGCTGTTTGCTTTCTCGGTTTGTGTGTTTACCTAAGCGACTTTCTAGTAGTTATTCCTTGTACTATTTGCTAATGATGCGGATGCAACTATCCATTCTATCAATCCTTACCAACATTTTTTTTTTAAAGTTTATTTATATTTATTATGTAAACAGTGTTAACCAAACAAAAGAAAATATGATATTACAGTATAGTAGACCTACCTTTAATATTGAACATATTTAATCAATTCATAGATCACTGTTTCAATTTGTCATAAATGATCAACTATTTTTTGGAAACATTGCTGATGGAAATATGTGGAGAAAGAAATACTTTTATCTGAAATTGTGCTTTTAGAAACAAATTTAGATGAATCAAATTATGAAAGAATACTATTACTTCAAACATAACTGATCTAAAACAACAGTTCTCTTTTAAAACTTTTTCATTTATTAAAAAAGAGGACGGCGCAAATATTTAAAATCAAAATGACATATTACCCTATACATATGAAATGAAATTGGCTCTCGCGTTTAACGACAACGTTTTTATGTGTATTGAAAACAGCACATAGCTCTCAACTTATTATAACCAAGGGAGCAACTACGTCTGAAAACACCGCATAACTTATGAACATACCGTAGAGTTCTTCACTGTGAAAGGGTAGTTTTCTTATAGTCGCTGCTTAAGGAAAATGCAGACTCATTTGATTACGACGTTTTCAAAGTGTCTACATTCAGCAAGTTTCTCTGAAAACATCTGATATTAAACTTAGCGATTGCGGATTATAAATAATATGATGTGTTATGACTTTATCTCATTATATGTAAATATGTATATACGTATACACATATAGGTGACTTATAGGCCCAAAGGGCCGGGTGTGATAATTTTTGTTTTTTATATAATACTGTTAATCATAATATGTTTCACACATGTCACTTTAATAAACAATTTCTTATCTTATCTTATTACAGGAATAGAATTTTACTATGAAACATTATACAAGAAAATATATATTGTATATTAGTTTGATTTAGAGGTAGATATACAGACTCAATAATATCAGATACCAATAATATCAGATACCAATAAATTAAATAAAAGTCAACGTAACATGTTTGCAAGGTCTCTTTAATTATTACACTTTGAAGAAAATGAAAAATTACAAAGGTCTTGGTTGTAATTGGTTTTCTTTATTTTTATATATATAAAGCGTTTTTGAATAAAATATGTAATTGGTATAAGAGTATATAAGCGTTTTTAGAAATTATTTTTCAGAAATCGTTAAACTTGTAACAAAATCATGTGTATTCCTAAAACGAAACTAAAAGTTTATATAAACTAGCTCCGGGAACAACAGAAAAACCTTTCGGAAAAACTGATAGGGGAACAACGTGGCTAGTATATGACTTAATAACATAGTGTGAAGATTCTCATATTCCTGGATTGTTAATTGTAGTTTAATTTTGAAAAGGCATTTGATTCGTTGTCTTTTAAATTTATTGAAAAAATTACTTTTTCTTTAATTTTGTGAAATGTTCAAAATAGATAAAAACATGTTTATTTAATAATGAAGTACTTGTGCAGTTAAATTTTTTCTTTAGAGAATAATTTACGTTCAATTCAAAATTATCTTTTTGCCATATGTTTTGATAAAAATTGGTACCAGATATATTGGATGAAAATGGCAATTTCATTAGTACCTACCAGTCAGAAAACATGGATTGTATTGTAATTAAATTGAAACAATAATTAAAGAAGATCATAGATTAATATCATTAAATTAACAAAAGAAGCTAATGCTTTCAAACCAGAAATATCCCTATTAAAAGCGACAAATTTAGTATGTTCTGTTTGCATATTTTTATACGAGGTGTGGTCAGATTGCCCTACATGTAACACACCGAGCTCCCGGCCATTGCTTATAAAAAGAAACAGTTATTTGATTGGTTGATTAGACAGGCACATGTCTAATGACCGAGTGCTCGGTTTGTTAAAATAATTTGAATACGCCCTTGTTTGTATAAACCCTTCCCGCAAAGAGTATATTGCAGAAAACTTATTGCATCCTGCTTACAAAGCCCTTAGAACACTCAAGTGTCATATGAATTTCACAATATTATGCAATAATATTAATCTGTCAAATGATAATGATTTGTTTGGAGTTTAACGCCGCTTTCAACAGCTTTGGTCATATCACGGCGGTCAGTGCACCTACCCATGTTTTCCTGGCTTTCCCACACCAGTACTTACACAACATTCTTTCGAAGCCACTGACTACTTTCTCACATAGATCAGAGGTGAGAGGCAATGGAAAACATCGCCCGAAAGAATGTCGCCGCAACCGGGTATCGAACCCGTGACCTCCAGATCACGAGTCAGATACGCTACCAATTGAGCTACCCTGCCGGGTCTCAAATGATAATGAATGAAGCATGTCAAATATATTAAAACCAGACGTAGTCTTCGCCCGCTCCCATACCAATATACGTACAGTGTAGGGTCAATACGAGACGACCTGTTATGCGGTGTCGTCAGATTTAATATACGTACATCGAAGTATTTTGTTCTGATTTTAATGATATTGGAAGCGCTTTGTAATAGAAACGTTACTGGACGTTATAATATAGAATTATAAAATTTGTTCAATCTTGTCATAGCAGTTGTCGTGTTTTCTCGTTAAAACAACAGTAAAATCAAATCAAATGAATATCTCGAAATCGTTTTATGCGTCGGGAGAATATATTAATTAAGCATGTTTAAGTATTCGTGTCAAAAGTGGCGATTTAGTGTATGAAATGTTTTAAGTTACAGGGTAAAACAAGTATGTTCAGTCAAAGAGTATGAAGCAACCGAAGCTTGGGTTTTCAGTAAACTTTTACGGGCATCTTGTTGTAAAGTATTTTCTATTTTGTGTTATCACTTTCTTATATTTAGACCGAGAACAATGTGCTTTTATCAGTATTGCTTGGAAAAGATGTCTGCATGGCCGTCTGCTGCACCTGTATAGCGATCACGGACAGATTATGTTACATTTAAATTGGCTGTATATCTCCGGTGTATGCTGAGACGAATACTTGACATTGGTTCAGCGAAAGATCGTCGGCATCGTGTACTAAAGGTACCGGGTTCGAATGCTGTGTTGAGAGCGGTCCTACTAAACACTGCAAAGACGTGCAAGGACATGCAAAGACGTGCAAAGACATGCAAAGACGTGCACAGACATGCAAATACCGTTTAAAAGGTCTTTTAACTGCATATTTTGTGTGTAAATTATACTTTATATAAGATATTTACATTAAACAATTCAATAATTGAATAACGATATTTTGTTATTTTCATAATCAAAATTAGTGTTTAAAACTTTTTTGGTTTTAATTTTATTTATTTAATGTAGTTATCTGATATAAACTATTATCTAAAGAAATAGTCTAGTTTAAAGACATTGTTAACCGTCGTTGCATGTCTTAGACATGTCTCCAGGTACCCGGCATCCAGGGTGAATAATATAAGCTGAACGCGTGTTTCGAAACTGATATAAGGTTTAAACTAATACATGACATTATTTCTAATTTATACTGAATTTACGCAGCATTTTCAACTGAGAATACTGTAATATGGCAGAGTATCGAATCTGAGACGGACAAACCGTTGCATTAACCAGGCGATCCTCCCTTCCGATCAACATCTAGTACGTGTACATTGATTTGTCAGTAATGATTGTGTTGGTGGTAAATGATAGGCATACATATAATAGGCACTGGTTTGACGGTCGCTGTAGTATCCTGATCAGGAGCGGACGGTAAAAGTTCGATCCCCGAGTTATACTAAATTATTTAAAGTTTGTAATGGATTCCCCTCATTCACCTTAGCGTTGTGGATATAGTGTTTCGATTGAAACGTCGCTGTAATGATAAACAATACTGTAAACATAACTGATAATTAACCCAGGAAACGCGGTTATATAACTGAAATACATTTGAAAACAGTATATAATGCTATCCAAACAATCAATAATTGAGCCGTCCCGCGAGAAAATAAACATTGTGACGCTGCGTAAAGTATCGACTCGGATCAGCCTAAGCATGCCGCGCAGGCTAATCCGAGCAGACACTTTTCGCCTCCTGTGGATTTTCTGTTTCAGGAATCACTACTCTATCTATCCCCCCTTAGACGGAATGTGTCGGCCGGATCAGTCTGCGCGGACAGCGCAGGCTGATCTGGTCGATACATTACGCAGATATATTGATATGAGCCGTCCCGCGAGAAAATAAACATTGTGTTGAAGGCTAACCCGGACATACACTTTTCGCCTCTTGCGGATTTTCTGTTTCAGGAATCGTTATTTATACCTCTATTTTCCTGAGACCGAATTTGTCGGCCCAGATCAGCCTGCGCGGACTACGCAGGTTGATCTGGGTCGATACATTACGCAGAGACCATACTGTTAGTTTTCTCGCTGGACGGCACTTCTTCTAATCCGTATACATACAAACAGGTAGGTGGTTATGTGAATGTTACCATGTAATGAAATGTTCTCTTTACAAAGATAGTGTATCAAATATATACCTCAGAAACTGTAAAAGCATCCAAATCTAAATACATTTTACATTCTTATAGCAAGTAATCTAAATCAATAATTAGACATATTTCGATGTGTAACTACTTTGCATCGCATGAGCGAAACACCGAAATCAAGTTAGTTTCTATGGAACGCCTTTACTGTCTTAGTATGTTGTATTGTATTATATGCAGTACATTTTCACGTATATGAGGTACATATTTCATTTGACGTTGTACATTATTCACGATTTGCAGTGCCTTTTCTATTATGTGTGGTGATTATTGAATAATATGCAGTGCAAAATAGTGTTTAAACAGTAGAACAAGAGAAAGTTGATGCAACGCATCAATGTCGCCGGAAATGCATACTGCAGTTATGCATAACACTAACAGTATAGTAGTTGAATAAACAGTTATCAACTGAGGGGCAGGAACATCAGGGGCGGGGTCAAGTGAAAATGTGTCATAACTTGCATTGTTTTGTCAACGAAGTGAATGATAATTGAAGCCTTTCATTGTTTATGATCAATCTCCATTCCAAAGTAGGTTGACCATACACACAGCCAACTAATTATTGATCATACACAGTAATGGAAATGAGTAATCTTGACAATCATTAGTCTTAGTATGTATACAGTGCTTTCATTAAGGAATAATTATAAGATTTGTGAATTCCACATACACTTTTCAAGATGTTTGTCAGAATATTTGAATTCTATCATTTATCAACAAAACCACAAAACAGACAATTTAAGATTTTCATGCAATAGCACGTCATTTTATGTTTCCCCTATTAAAGTCAACATTGGACACCTTTGCAGCAATTTACTTTTAAAACAATGAGATAAGGGTTAAATCGCTGAAGACATGAGTTTTCTCTTTTTCTCAAAATGATATTATAGCTCGGCATCCTAGTTATATCATACCTTAACAAATGATGAAATGTAATCCAATATTTACAAATAAGACCACCTTCGAAATATAATATCAGCTAAACAGTTAAATCTCATTGAAATTGTTTTATAATTAAAACTTAATTTCGAACCTAAACTGAGCCCTACAACATGTTAATTTATTGTAATTCTTTCCTTCCTTTTTTATAATGAAAATAACAAACTACTCATGTTTTAAAATTATATTATGATGAGCGCCCTTGTGTCAATGATGCATAACAATATGCAGATCGGAAGCAATATGCCTTTAGGGAATTAAATGACACATTTAAAATTGTCAATGACGAAATAATTTTGTACGAAAGACCCGATTCGTGACCTACATTCTTCTTCGCAGAGGTGTCGTTCTTGAAACTCTCTTTATAGGCAGAGAGTGTTTGTTCAAAGTAATTTTTCTATTAAAACCAGTTTTATCTCGGTTTGTTCTTTTTCTTCATTTGTTTTGAACCAAATAAACATTTTAAATCACCTATAATTTACTATTTGTAAGTGAGTGTAAAGAGCGGCTCTCTGCAAAGGAGATTGATCTACGCAGTTGGTATTCGCGAGTCACGCGATCAACAGTTTTAGCTTAGAAACAGTTCATATTTTAGATATACATGCATGGATAAACATTATAAAAAGAATTCCTCACAAATCAAGACATCTCTTTGAACATGAAAATAACATTCAGTAAATTAAGATTGCTATTTTAAAGGAGAATTCGACGTGAATTTTACTTGATATTGATACATAACAGTCTGCTTGCTGCAAGTCTCATGGGGACGGTTTTGTCTTCGTAAATAAAACCCCAAAAAAAGAGATGCGAGTCAAAATAAAGAAACTACTAATACTTAAAACATCGGAATATTTATTTCATTTTAGATGTGTCATAACTTAGTGTTTTTAAACAAACGCAATTGTAATATGTTCAAGACATTTAAATTTGTTTTTTTCTAATAATAACTCCTCCTCCCATGTGAGTTCCGAAAACCTATTAAAAATAGAAGTCGCGGGCTTCTGCCCGGCGACTAATAACCATTATACGTTGTACAAACAACGTCATGTGCAATACAAACTATATACTATGCAGTACAAATGACATTATATGTGGTGTATTTGTTTGTGTATGCAGTAGTTTTACATGTATACGTTGTATGTTAGTCAGTATATGCGATGTATGTTTTAATATATGAAGTGCCTGCACGTATCTTTATACCTGGTGAATTATTATGTATGTGTTCATAAAAGATCATAGTACGCAATGCATTTGACAATATGTTCGGTCCATACTAATGTATACATGGTGTAAACAGCTTTATATGCGGTGCATTTTTCATTAGGATTATCATACTTTCCGGCATTCTCCGTAATTATTTATCCGGAAAATACCGAGTCAGACAGATAGATATTAACATTTACACAGTTTACTGAATTTAAAAAAAAGCGCTTGAATAATTTATAAATAGATGTGTACACATGTTCTGAATACACGAGGGGCAGAAATGTCGTCGTCTGCACTGAAATCCGCTCTAGACGAGGTTGGTCTGTTCATTCGGCATGATTTGCAGTCTGATCAAAATCTAAAATCTAAAGTCTGAATATTACTAGTCCAATAATATATGACCTCTCACAAGCTCGAATGCTTATGTTATAGGAGTAGTTTATTACATGTACTTACATATGCTTATTAGAAGCTTCAGTCCATTTGTGACGATTATGATAAGCAGAGCAAATATGCAGGTTGATTTGAACCTACACTGTTCAGAAAAAAACAAAGTTATGCATTTTCCAAAAGACAAAATCAAATATATCATGTCGTTGTCCTCGTGATATAATAACATTGTTAATTGTGAATTGTGTCGTAGCAATTAGTGTCTCCTATAACTTGAATTAATCGAATCGGCGGTGCCCTTGCAAAAATCAACGACATGGCATTTTTTATCAGAGTATAACCAGATTAGTCATCACATCTATACAGCATATCGAACTATGAGAATCAGCGAGTGTCAAAAATCGATAACTAAAATTACATGGAGTTATAGAGCAACTTTTTAGTTTTTACTCAATTTTATTTTGCAAAAATTAAAAAAGGCACTTATCAAGTTTTCAAGAAAAATATCTCCTGAATATAAATATATTTTTTTATTTGTTTTATTTTAATAATATTTTGGTCCTTTTTAACTTTGAATACAGTCACCCTAATTTCCGTCCTTATTACATATAAACCGTTAAGAAAACGGTGTTTTTCCACTATTTTTACACGTTCTTGTTTTTGCTCTTGCTGTCTGTCAATAAGGCATGGAAACGAACCAGAGCAAACTGCGCTGATTGAAATACATTAACACTTAGCGTATATATATCTTACAAGTTGCTTTCTAAGTGCGCAGCTTAAATATACGGATTTCAGAAATGTATGATTTATGTAAGCGATCTACTAAAACATTTTAGGATTGATAGAGTGTAACCATTTTAGATACATATATATACAGTTAAACTTATCTCATAGCTAGTATGTTTAGAAATTGTGATGAAAAATAGTTGTGATCACTACACTGTACATAGTAGGCTTTTTTGGATTCTGCAAAACTGAAAATTCATATAATTATACTGAACAGGAAAGGAAAACGCAACAACAAATTTAAACGAATTTATTGAACGGTAGATTCTATTTTTGGAGAAAACTATCTGTAATTGAAATTGGCTACACGTCCTTGCCTCAATTAAAACTGTATCTGTATTTGAAATATGCTACACGTCTTTGCCTCAATTAGACCCCCCCCCCCCCCCCCCTCAATCCCCCCCCCCCCCCCCCCCCCCAACACCTCCCCCCTGTGCTGCCTTTTACTTATCCGCATGACCATGTACATTATCAGGTTGTTGATCTAACCTAGTAGTATAACAGTCCACTCCCATATAGAACGACGTTATGCTGAAAGCAATGTTGCTGGCTCAGAACGTCGTCGAACAAGACTATAAAGAATGTCCTAACATTTGTGACAACAACTCTATGTTGGACATAATGAGACGAGTCCTTAACGTCAACGTTGTTTTGTTGTAAATACACCATTATAATGCTAGTAAGGCGAGCACGACTATTATACTGCTGCAATTTGACGATGTCCTGAATGACTAGCGGAATATTGAATAGCTTTCGGTTGAGATATATGTAACGTTGAATTGTTAATTGACCTTGAAAACTAAAGGCATTCTCTGTCCATAGCACAATGCGTTCCACACCATCAGCAAACCTCCCCTAAACTTATCACGTTCCAGCAACCAGTTATTAGAATAATGAGCCCCTACTTGTTTGTACACACGGTGACGACTATCAGAATAGAAAAAAAGATGTCAATATACTTATCCGAAAATATAACACGTTTCAACAAGTAAAGAGGTAATTTATTCGGCCGGTGCCGATTAAACCACATCATCCCAACTTGATGTTGGTGCAAAGTTAAAGGCATACATGTACCAACAAATGGACCATGTGGTCCCAAACTGACCTCCATTAAGCAGTTTTTGATGGCTTGCCCAGTTGTCTTGAGATTTTTCGATCAATTCGGACAGTTTCAACGGATTTACGATTTTTTTTAATTTCATAGATAGGTCAAACGAATGTATCGGTCCTGCATGCCTTCGTGACGTAACGCGTGACGTAACGCACGCACTCCCAGTCATTGGTCGCTCATTGGTCGTTCCTTTTTTCTGTAGACGACTGTACAAACGAAATATTGTTGATCGACTCGCGGTAAGGTTTCCGTCAACAGCTGCTTGAGAAGATCTCTTCAAACACACATTACATTGATTTGTGTTACGCGTCCTTTTACTACAGGAAACTAAAAATGAGCCGTCTCGCGAGAAAACAAACAGTGTGGACCCTGCGCAAAGTATCGACCCGGATCAGTCTTAGCATGCCACGCAGGCGTACCCATATAGACACTTTTCGCCTCCATTGGATATTCTATTTCAGGAATCACTACTCACTATACATCCATCACCCTAAGACGGAATGTTCCTTCCGGATCAGTCTGCGCGGACAGCGCAGGCTGATCTGGTCGATACATTACGCAGATGCGATTATGTTGGTTTTCTCTCACAGTAGAAACTACGCATGCGTGCACTTGACCATGAACCGTTAAACGTTATCGCTCTATTGTCAGGTTTAATCAGAGCTTGCGTAATCTGGAATTCCGACTTTCAAAAAATTTCTTCAAAGGTACAAAATGCATGCAATAATACTGCGACATATAAGTTGCGTTTCTTTTTCTGTTCAGTATATTAACACATTTGAATTATATTATTTCAGGAACATAGAAAATATTATAAAAAGTCATAGGTGCATGTAAGTCTCAGTTTATATAGATACCTAGAAGTAGATTATTATGATAGATATAGATAGATTTTATTTACGTATACATATACATGCATCTTGTAATACAAACAAATAAATACATAATTTCATGGTCATTTAAAAGAAAAAGAAAAAAAAACTAGACTGAACTTCGCTAAAATAGTGTAAGAGGAGAATGAGACGTTTAAATAGTTCGTTGATTGATCAGTCGAACTGGTGTTTAGGAGAATCACATAGAAAAGAAATATAGGCTGTAATAAAACAAAACACAAACAAGCATAACAACAAGTAATGGGAATAATTTCGATATATATGCATGAGAATTCTGTTAATGTTTTTACTAAATATGCAGATGTATTATTTAGAATAGTCGAGCCTGTGTCTTAATTAAAACATGTATTTAATATCCTGTTCACTTACTGTTACCAACATTATGCGTTCGTTTTTTATTTGTTAATATAACAATCTTGATTGCCGCTTGACCCCTTGACCCCTGTGTAAATGCATTTGTATTATTTCTCTCGTATAGTATCACATGCACTGCTTATTTTTTATATAAATTTAGGCAACAGAAGTGTGGGTCATTTAGCGGTCAAAAGATGAAAGTTACAATTATAATCAGATAATGACACAGTCAGGAGCACTGATTAAGCCTTTAATATACTAAAAGGAGGCATTAATACTGTCGGAACTAGTCGTGATTCGTCGCGCCACATAAAACAGACCTTCGGAACATCGGAACGTCGCCACACGCTGGGAATCAGACCAGGATTCGCCTCTGTACTGTCTGGTTATGATCTTCTCTGTTCACAATAAAGTCGTGCAATCATATTCGAAGCCCCTAGTGAACGGTTATGACCGACCAAACTGACTATGTATACAACTATGCAATTTGACAATAACTGCTCATAGTTTATACCCAGATACGGCTTCGCTTCCACACTCTCTGAGCATTATCGTCCCTGTTCGTCATATATTCGTACATGCATCATCGAAGACACTATTGAATGAGTATTACTCACCAAACCGACTTTGAAATTGATTATAATTGCCATAACGTATATAAACCTCCGAAGGTCGTATAGTACGGTGGCATAGTGTGCACTCATCTGTCTCATGTACGTGCCACCGGTCCCGGGTTCAAATCCCGTGATGAGTGGGAAATGCTTTTGGGATTTTCTTCTCCCAAAATAACTCAAGTACTCATTAAGTCTCCAGAAATCAGGCATTTAACGAAATTAATGTTAGATGAAAGCTCATTTCGTAAAAGATGTAAAATAAATAAGTGTGTTTTATCCTCCAATTCCCCTCATATAAATTTATTATCTTATTTACTTTTATAAAACCTGTATTAATATTCACAATTTATTTGGAACCGATCGTCCCAAGTGTGACTCCTAGGTGCAGTGGTCATGGTGGAGTGCATTTTGGCTAGACACGCTTCATAGCCTAGTATTTGTTTGATTATTATAGGGAGCATGATTAAGTAATATCACTGAATATAATCTTGAAAACGACGTCGGTTAACATGATTCAAACTAATTACAATATGGAAGACCTGAGAATATGTATTTCTAATTACAGGCCTTAAAATATATATGATATAGATTATAAGTTCTAAATACAAACATAGATTTACTAATAACACAATCTTTGTACGGTATGAGGGAGAATGGTCACGGTCTTTACACATATATGCACGTGGCTAATAAAGTTATATATTTCCATAAAATAAGTTTCTACTAAACATCCGAGGGTAGGTTTTCTTGCGACGTGGCTATTGTAGAATTCAATCTGTTCCGAGATATTATTCCTAGAAATAAAGCTTCATCAAGGAAATCAAATAATATGGAGAAAGAGATTAGATGTTTCTCAAGGACCACTCGTTACGGACAATAACAATAAATGTAAACAGCAGCAGAATATAGCATTACTTCTAAAAACTGAGCCACAGCAAAGGAAAACGATTCGAACATTGTACAAATAAACGACGATTAAGATCAGTATACGACGACATAGATCAGTAGACCACGATCAATTAGATCAGTACACGACTATTTAGATCAGAACACGACTATTAAAATCAGAACACGACTATTTAGATCAGTACACGACGATATAGATCAGTAAACGACGATTTAGATTAACACACGACGATATAAAACAGAACACGACTATATATCACGATATAGATCAGTACATGACGATATAGATCAACACACGACTATTTAGATCAGCACACGTCGATTTAGATCAGTTGAAGACGATTACGATCAGAACACGAATTTGCATTAGTGCTTACTAACGCCGATCCGCGATTGCTTTGTCGTTAACGATGAGAGCTGTCTATCAAGGGCACAATAGTCCGATTTTCGACTAGCATTTGTTCCGATGAGACACAAAAGCTATTCAGGCAGCGTCATTTGTCTTCGATTTTTAGTCTTTAGTATAACCTAGCCGTGGATCGAACTGGGTATAGGACCGGCGACCACACGCACCCGAGGCTTCAGGCGTCATTCGTCTTCTACCAATGGGATTACAGTCTTTACAAAAAAGGCCGTAGTGTGGAATTCTGGTGCTAAAAACGGGAAATATTTGGTTAAGTGAACTGGTCGCTGTGACATAACTGAAGAATCGTTGAAAGAACGGCGTTAACCGGTTTAAAGTTAACCCTTTCCCTCATACGACAATTCTGCAGCAGACGACTTTGAACATATTTTGTCAAAAAGTAGAAAATCTCTATAATTGAATGGATAACCTATGACTAAAAGTGGAAAACATTGTGTCAAAAGGAGAAATTGCACGTTTTGTGCAATTTCTTCTTTTGTCACTATGTTTTCAAAAAGCCGTCTGCTGCAGAGGCGTCAGAAAGCATCTATATGAGGGAAAGGGTTAAGCATATTTTGATCATAACATTCGTGTTCCGGGTCTCGTGCAATGAGATAAGAGTTTAAGTTCCCGCTTGCCCACCTGCAAACGCATTTAACACTCATAAAGCAGACACATTTAGAAAACAGTGTGAGAAAATGAAAAATAGCAACTTCTCCTTTCGCCACAATTCTTTCATCTCTATTAAATAATGTTATTTTCATTAGAGAATTTCCATACACATAAGTTTGTCGTTATGATTCCAAAGCGTCTGCTTTTATTTTTATCGGAAAGGGGTTAAATAATAAATCGCACAGACAAATAGGGGATGCTCTCTATTAGACATACGGAGGAGGAGAAGGTCAGTCATATTATATTTACATAAACTTCGTCCCAGCGGTATCCAATGTTATTGAATATTAATAGGTTTTTGTCTGCAAGAGAAATATTATCAAATTCAATAGTGCTTAGGTGTCATATTTAAGACATCGTATTTATCGTATATTTAGACATACGATATATATCACATACCACATACTAATACTGTTTCGGCAATTTCACATGTATGCATGCCTTTAGGATTTGGACTTTTGGACAGGAAACAATAAAAGGCAAACATGAATCTCGCGCATTCTGATCAGGCCATTTTCAGTTCGATATCTAGTCATATAAGCAACTATATGTTTGATTTGTATGATGGTGTTTTATTGCGGTTTCATTTTTTTTTTTTATATTACGGCGTTTCCAGGGGTATTTTATTTATATCACGGCATTTTTATTGGTATTTTATTTATATCACGACGATTTCAGTGGTATTGTATTTATATAACTGCGTTTTCAGTGGTATTTTATTTGTATCACGGTGTTTTCAGTGGTATTTTATTATATCACTGCGTTTACATTGGAATTGTATTTATATCACGGCGTTTTCAGTGTTACTTTATTATATAATTGCGTTTACAGTGGAATTTTATTTATATCACGGCATTTTCAGTGATATTTTATTATATCACGGCATTTTCAGTGGTATTCTATTTATATCACGGCTTTTTCAGTGATATTTTATTTATATCACGGCATTTTCAGTGGAATTTTATTTATATCACGGCATTTTCAGTGATATTTTATTTATATCACGGCATTTTCAGTGGTATTCTATTTATATCACGGCTTTTTCAGTGATATTTTATTTATATCACGGCTTTTTCAGTGATATTTTATCTATATCACGGCATTTTCAGTGGTATTCTATTTATATCACGGCTTTTTCAGTGATATTTTATTTATATCACGGCATTTTCAGTGGTATTTTATTTATATTACGGCGTTTTCACTGATATTTTATTTATATCATGGCATTTTCAGTGGTATTTTATTTATATTACGGCGTTTGCCTTAACAGTTCCACATGTATTATTTATTCTGACACCGGTACGTCAGTTCATTTGCTATCCCCTCAACACTGAATGCCAAGGAAAGAAGTTCGTAACTCTCATTTTAAAAGTCTTCGTAATGGACAGATCAGGTCGAAGACCGATACAACAAAAAGGCGATGCAATCTCGATGTATTTTCCATTGATTTTGCAAACCTCAGAACAAACGAAGAGGCCATATGTTACTTGTTTCTGTGTCTGTTTCAATTTTGTTTCACTATAAATGCAGACACAGATACATTCCTGTTATCACTCAAATTAGTTCACGGCTGAACAATTATTTCTTATAACCGAGTCTGTGAAAGTTGGTATCAAACGTCTGTGAAAATTGGAGTTCTACGTGACTTGTTCAGTCATGTCACAGTCTGACAATAAGTCTGGAGGAACGTGCCATTACCATTAAATTTTCGGATCAGGAATACACCTTTAGTGGTAACGCCCTTTGACCACGGTAACAAGCAAAATGCTTTAGAGACAGCCTTTTCGAGGATTACGCTAGTAAAACATTGTTTGGTTAATTATTTATGTTTTGATTTCTAACATCAAGTTGTATTGGTCCGCTGTAAGTTTTACGCAAATCAATTTTATATATATTAATTTACAATATAAGGTAGGTGATGAGCGGGTTCTGCCTTTCAGGTAGATACGTACAAACGGTGCTAGTACTGGTTAAGTCTCCAAGAAGCAGACATCGAGCGTGATTTATATAAGCAGAAAGTCTGTTTCACAATCGATTGAAATGAATAATTTTAAACAAAACTAAAAGGTAGAAATACATTTTATTTTTTAATCATGTAATTCATATGTAACATAACATTTCTTTCGAGTTCTGACAAGAACTATTTGGCGGTTTGAAAGGACCGACATGGGTATTAGCTGGCAACAGTCCATTCATTCTTAAAACATATTCCACAGATCATCCTATTTCATTGACATTACATACGATCTGAAACTACCAAGACATCTCTTTGAACCCGAGATGGTGTTCAGAAAAGGAAAGCTGATATAGAAAGACATATGTGAAGTGATTCAATGCCGATATTGTAAAGCACTAGTCTAGATTCCAGTCTCAAAATAATGAGTGTCTACGAATTTCGTCTACTATAGCAGTTGGCTCTAACGAGCCCCTTGCTAAAAAGCGGACTAAAACATCATTAATAGAAACTGCAATTTTAATATTTACGCTAAGGTCTTTTTTCCCTAGATCACGGCTCTCTTACATGTATATCATCTTACTCTATCCCTTTAAGCCCGTGTGGCTGGGGGAGACTTTATAAAAAATGACAGCCGTCGTCTGACCGTTGTTTGAACCGTAATAGCCGGCTGCATGGGTCCGGGCGAGTCAATGCAACTCTTGCTCTACAGCAGTTGGTGTGGTATTGGTTTCCAACATTATATGCTAAAAACAAAACCAATCCGTTCTGAACCCTTTTCAACATATAGACGCTTTCTTTCTGCTCTACATCAATTGACGTATGAGAAAATTGAGGCAAAGGGAGAAAAATTGCTCATGATGAGCAATTTCCTCTGTTGTCACAATGCCTTAAACACTATTCAATAATAAGTATTGTTCTTTTATTTCCACAATTGACTCAATGTGTGTAAGTCATCTTCTGCATATTTTCTTTATTTGTTAATATAATGTTAATATGATCGAACTGATTTGCAATCATCTCGAAACTGTTTCTGTAACGATGTTTAGAATTAACTCTTGCCCTCATGATATTCGACACACCCGATTATATATTGTTAGCTCTTCTTGAAAGATCAAAATAAATAAATTCATGTTAGCCCTTAGGTTACTGGTAGACTACGTGTACCTATGGTTCTTACTGTTTAACCCTTTCCCTCATATAGGCGCTTTCTGACGCCTCAGAGGCTTTGCAGCAGACGGTTTTTGAAGACATAGTGACAAAAGAAGAAATTGCACAAAACGTGCAATTTCTCCTTTTTCCACAATGTTTTCCACTTTTCATCATAGGTTATCCATTCAATTATGGAGATTTTCTATGTTTTGACAAAATAAGTTCAAAGTCGTTTGCTGCAGAATTGTCGTATGAGGAAAAGGGTTAAAATATAGTTAGAGCCATAGGCAAACGGAAAAAGTTATGAAAAATGGGTTTTGTCATTCCACTTTTTACAATTTGTTTATCTGATGCCAGTGTGATAAAAGGATCATTTATTCTTAATGAGAAAACTTTCGTTTTTGTTACAATGTTCCTACTATATTATGTATGTTATAACTATATTATCACCTATAAAATAAACACATATTGTAACGTCGATATTTTCACAGCCGTCTGCTGCATATTAGCATGTGTTAGAAATAGTAGGGGGAATCGTGACGTCATGATCTTCGTCATAAGCCAGGCACACTTATCATTTGACCAGCCATATTATCCAAAGGTACTTCACAAAACAGTCTTTCCGAGCAAAGCAAAGAAAAGAACGGTCCGTATTTTACAGTATTCGGTCTCCACATTTCCTCGAACACTACTAACGGCCCATCCCTCATTCATTACCCAAATCCCATCGGACATTGCTCTAAATGAAAGCATGGAATAAGTACAACTCTCCATAGAAATCAGTATAATTATATATATAAGGATTGACAGAGACGTTGAAAATGGAAGTAATGTATTTTCTTTCTTGACGCTGAGTATTTTTGGGTTAGCATGACGACTGACCCGCTGGTGCCGGTATAAATAGACCTCTGTTACTAGTAACAGAACAAGGACACATCTGAACAGTTGTTGTAAGCGGCGTAAGTAAACATACTATTATTTATCCCGACCACAGCTAGTCAGTTTTAAATTGATTTATTGATTTATTGGGGTTTAACGCCGTTTTTAACAATTTCTCAGTTATATCACGGCGGCCAGTTCACCTACTCATGCATTTCCTGGTTTTCTCACGCCAGTACTCCACACAACAATCTTCCCAAGCAACTGGCTGCTTTTCTAAATAGACTTAGCCTATTGGTGGAAGACGAATGACGCATGTCGCATTGACTTTTGTCAATCCTCGGAAAGAAAGTTCGCCGAGCCGGGATTCGAACTCACAACCCCTGGATTGACAGCCCGCGTCGCTACCGACTGAGCTACCGGGGCTCGGCGTCAGTTTTAGAGACAACCCCACAATCTTGAGTGGGAAGGAGGGAAAGCCAATACTACCATTTTTAAAATTTATAGTGTTACCCGCCAACCGCGACCTCACACACCCGAGATGAACGAGGCGCGGATGACAACTTCATTTATTCAAATGAGCCATATCCCTCAGAAATCAACCTTTACCTTAGACTCGTTACCTCCCCTGATAAGACGCTAGAACAGCATATCGAGGGCTTGGCGTGAAACAGTTGTAACTAAAAACCTATTTTGAAAACCCTGGTTTAGGGGCAATATTGAGCCCTTTGTAAACAATGCAAATTTAGGTGCCATTGCTCAGAACGAGGTTATGTCGAGGTGATTAACATTGGTAAAAATATACCAATTTTAGTTACAACCGTTTCACGCCAAGCCCTCGATATATAAGAATCGCCCGTGTGATTGTACGAGACTTCAGACGAGACTTTCCATACCATGTGAGTAACACTGCTGTGTCAATATGGTATCCCTCCTTTTGAAAATAAAACCGAAAGTAGAAAGAATTGAGATTGCTGCCATATCTTATTTTGTTCAGAACTGCCCTCCGAGCATATATTCCAAAGTTCATGCTTTAACCATAAATAAAACAATTATAACATGGATCTGCTTGACTATAACTATATATATACACCATCCAAAGTCTTATGAGATCGGCATTTTTCGTAGACTTTTCGGAACTTTCCAGTTGAAATGACCGACAAGCCCAAGAACAATACCGATCTCTTACGACTTCAAACGGGAAAATACGAGCTAATTGGGGGGAAATCAATGAAAATAAAGATTACATTGCAAACATCTTAATTCAGTAATTTGTTCATGGTAGTGCTCAAGAGGCTTTAAAGGTGCTGAACTCCAGATTATAGATAATATAGTCAAAGTTTTTAAACTGTTAACAAAGTTGTCTTGAAATGTTAGAATCATAATTCTGGGATAAAATTAGAATGATAATGTCACTTTCTAGCACAATTGAAATCTTACTATTGATCGTTTAAGCTTCACTTTAACGGTGTAGACATACCCAGTGAACCAATTCTGCACATTTTCATGGCATTCAACTGACTGTTTCTACATGTACTGCCAAAATATGTATTACATACTTTGTTTTCATAATAAGCAATATTTGCAGAAGTTTCAACATTTCAAAATTGTCATCTCCATCTGGAGTTCAGCACCATTAAGGTTACTTGAGCAGCTCGAGGGCTTGGCGTGAAACGGTTATAACTAAAAACCTATTTTGAAAACCCTGGTTTAGGGGCAATTTTGACCCTTTGTAAACAATGCAAATTTAGGTGCCATTGCTCATAACGAGCAATGGCACCTACATTTCCATTGGTTACCAAGAACAATCATTTAATGCTTATAAAGACTTTATGGCGAGGTTATTAACCTCGGAAAAAGAATACCAATTTTAGTTACAACCGTTTCACGCTAAGCCCTCGAGCTGTATTGCGAATTGTAATGATACGACGCCGACCCACAGGCTGATCGGGATCGTCATCGGTCGCAGAATCCCTGGTCGATTTACATGTGCCCGTGTCCAATGTCATCATGATAATTTACAGAACACTAGATCGCTTAGTCGACACATCATTGGTAATTGGCTTATTGGTAGGTATTTTAGTCAAATTACGTTGTTAACTCATCTCACTTTGTCATTGACCGATAGAGTATACTTAATATGATAAAGGGTAATGTACGCAAACGTTAATTTGCATTGTTATCCTTTCATGAGTCTGTCCTTCATATAGACAACTCGGAAACAAGTACGTGTACATACCATATCGCTGCAAATTGTCATAACCTTTTCCCACATATACTCTTTGTGACGCTTCTGCTGCAGACAACTTTTAAAACACTATATGTTCAGCTCTTTAAAGCGACTGAAATCCAGATACATGTAGCACGGAAAAAAAAAATCGAATTCGCCCTAAATGTTATTCTTTATGTTATCCAAGTAAAACCAGGGAATACTTACCCCGTTACTGAGAGGGTAGAATTTGCGATGGAAAAAGTATAGAAAACAAGAAAATCTCACCGATTATAGGGGTATGTAATATGTCAGTTATCATATTTAAATGCCCCAAATACAAAAATAACACTTATTTTCATAAAATTGGAAATTTTATTTTTTTTCGACAGTTGGGTATCAGGAGTTCAGTCGCTTTAAGATAATAAAAACCCTTATTTATGAAGATTCTTCATGTTTTGTCAAAATATTTTCGAAGTCGTCTGCTGCGTATTTGTTGTATGTGGGAAAGGGTTACCAGCACGCTTATCGTTAATCCGGTTATTTTACGGAGTAATTACAGACAAACAGCCACCTACGGGTTAATGTGTCAACCCTTTCCCACCTGCAGACGTATTTTTTAAGGAATAGCAGCAGACGACTTTTGAAAACATAGTGGCCAAAGGTGAAATTGCTCATAATGAGCAATTTCTCATTTGGCCACAATGTTTTCAAATTTATTTAACAATTAAGCCATCCTTTATGGAGATTTTCAGGTTTTGGGCACTTTGTTTTAAAATTCGTCTGCTGCACGGTTTTGTTGTATGTGGGAAAGGGTTAATATTAGATAGATACTCATAACGCAACACTTATGTAACCCTTTGCAACATACTGACGCTTTCTGCTGCAGACGATGAAGTTTTGCCCTTAACCATAATGTTTCCAACTCTATTTAATTATAACAACTTTCATTCGTGGACAATTCTTAGCCAATATGTTTTCAAAGTCGACTGCTGCAGATGTATGTGGAAAAGGGTCAAAACTAAATGAAAAACTTGAATGTAATTCTGCACAGTGTTTTGAACCCCTGTCGTCGGTAGCTAAGGATATTTCGTTCATTAGCATTCACATTTGTACTTACTGGAATGTAATGGTAATATCGTCCTTGTATGCGAAGATGTGAAACACCTTGACCCACGACGTCTCACTTTAAAGTATAGTAGTTATCGTCGTATGTTCCATGTTTTCCCACAATTAATGTAAGGTGAAAATTTGACCATTGTTATTGACAAAAGTAGAGTGGTTATTACACCCATTTATTCTATACCTAATTTATACGTCCAATCGTAGACGCTCATTCGAATCATGTGACCGTACAATATATTTCCGTATCGGGACGCACGCGCGTACAAAATAACCCGTATTTTTTTCATATTGTACGATTCACAGGTCCCATGTTAAACCTATGATAAAGACCGAAACACGTGAAAAGGTTCCGAATGAAAGTCTGAATCGACAGGCGCTCTAGATAAAGCGTTACGATAAAGCTCCTGTTGTCACCGGATCATTATTGTCGTTTGCAAACAAGGAGTAACACTGAAACTAAAAATGTTATCCGATTCTGAAATAGATGACTTTGTAATTGAACAGAAACCAAAAAACACTTTTTGTGTCAGAAATTATTTGAAGGTATAAAATAAAAAGGTCATTTAACATTATTCTGCACAATACAAAATATATTTTGGGGAAAAAGTCGAGGTATAGAATAAAAAGATCATTTAACAGTGTTCTGTACAATACGGAATATATTTGGACTCGTACACAGCTTGGAAAATCATATTGGACTCGCCTAGTGGCTCGTCCAATATGATTTTCCAAGCTGTGTACTCGTCCAAATATATATCCGTATTGTACAAAACCCTGTTAAATAACCTATAAGTATTGTACCGACTCATCTTGTTGTTGTTGTTAAAACATCATTAACTGTACCCCGATTTAACTATTTTACTGCCGAATTTAAAAATCGAGTCTTCCATGTTGAAAAATCGACCACTCCATGTTTCGTCCAATAGGAATTTTGGTAATATGTAATTTCTAAGTGGCAAACAATGCAGATTCAGATGAGACAGCTCATAACGAGCTGTCTCACCTGAACCAGCATTGTTTCCAAAAGCCTTTAAATGCATTTGGCAGCGAAAGGGATACACTTACATATTTGAGCCTTACCACTCGGAAAGATACAAGACGGTATATGTAAAAAGGTTGATTGATTTATTGGGTCTTAGTTCAACATTTGTTCAGTGCATCTACTCATGAGTTTCTTAGCTTTTTCGCACCAATACTCCACACAACATGCTTTCAAAGAAACTGGCCGCTTTTGCACATATACTGGACTGTAAGCCCATTGGTAAAAGACGAATGTCGCGTGTCACAGTGACTTTATCAGACGTCGGAAGGAATGCTTGGATTCGAACTCACAACCCCTAGATTGACAGCCCGCGTCAATACCGACTGAGCTACTTTATGAAAAGGGTAGGTTCTGATCAGACTGTACAACGGCTGCGTCTCATCAGAACCTACAAACGTTGACAGAAGTTTCTAACAAGTTGAAGTAGGTATTAAATTAACTGTGTAGAAATTGATCAGACTATTGGTCACTGATCACTGATACACTGTTCACTCAATTCAACTTGTACCTGTTCATTGATTGATTTATCGTGGCTTGACGCCGTTATCAACACTTATTCAGTCATATCACGGCGGCTAATTCACCTACTTATGCGTTTCCTAGTTTTTTCACACCAGTAATCCACACAACAATCTTTTCAAGCAACTGTCTGCTTTTCCACATTTACTATAAGCCCATTGGTGAAAGACGAATGACGCTTGTCACAATGACCTTTGTCAAACGTCGGAAAGAATGTTGGAAGAGCTGGGATTCGAACTCACAATCCCTGGATTGAGAGCCCGCGTCGATACCGACTGAGCTACCGAGGCTCGGCTTGTACCAGTTCACGCTGATGCGCTCATTTAGATATATGTTATTGACGCCGCAGTATGGGATAGGTTTTAATTTTGTACCATGGGGTGAAGTAATCGAAAAGGGAGCAACCAACATTATTATTGTTAAGAAAATCTCTGTTATATGTTTGAAAAAAAAAACACATTTATGAATAAATAAATTTTATAAAAAAAAAAAGGATTTAATAAGAAACAGCAAGATACAAAATACGTTTGTCTTCTACCGTTATTACAAAACTTTAGACACATTTAATAACTTTCCGCCAACTTCCTAGGCTACGCTTTTTTTATAGTTTGGTTTACGTCCCGATTCATTAAAGCTCTGAAAAAAGTTTCTTGCGATGTTTTTGCCTATTTACAATATTGAGATTTTTAAATAAATGGGTAATCTTTGAAAAATCAATGATGATTCATTTGAATTACTACATATTACAGTATAATTCTAGAAATTGTATAAACAACGTTAACCCAACTATGCAACAGGCATAGCCGTAACGTGACCCATTCTATTATTTGTAAATGCAGTATGTCATCGCTTGGCGATTTTGGTCATTCTTATTTAATGGACGACAAGGTGTCATCGGTTCCCATAGAGTAATTAAGTTGTCTCTGCTTCCTTCCATTATGAATACTTCGCTGTTTTCACGATAACATCCGACTTCTAAAATTCATTGGATTCGTAATAGGTTTTTCATGTTTCGTTCTAGATGAACGATTCGTACCAACTGGTTTTCGCTCTTTGCTCTAGGGGAACTAACTTGACCATTTTCTTCTGTTTATTTTTCAGTTTTCTACTGGCATGTTCAAAACGATTAAAGTGACATTACAAACAAACAAAACAGACTTAATAATTCTTGCTATATGTTGACTATACATGTGAACTTTCATAATGCTCAATCTTGATCATAAATATCTTTAATATTGTTTTAATTATTTCGTATGTTTTGTTTATATATACTTGTTTTTGCTATCATACTTCTGCTAAACTGGAAGAAGAATAGACTACCCCCTCTCCTTCCAAAGCTTATGTCACACTTAACTTATAACTAGAGGCAATATAACTTAATATATGTTAATATTTAAGCACTTATGATCTTTTTTTTATCTAAATGATCTAGTTAGAGGATTTAAAACAGTTTATTGGTAAAAGCAATTGAGAAACTTCAGCTTGTATGGAACGCCGTAGCTGTCTTATGTTGAGACATCTCATGTTATTTTGTCAAAGTGCCATGCTATCTTGTCAATAGAACATGTTATTATGTCAAACGTTCATGTTATTATGTCAAAGTGTCATGGTATCTTGTCAACATGAGGTGTTATTATGTCAATCGCTCGTGCGATTTTGTCAAAATGACGTGTTATTATGTCCAACTGTCATGGTATCTTGTCAATGTGACGTGTTATTATGTCAAACGCTTATCCTATTATGTTAAAATGTAAAACGATCATGTTATTATGTCGCAATGTCATGCTATCTTGTCAATATGACGTGTTATCATGTCAAACACTCATGGTGTCAATAGAACGTATTATTATGTCAAATGATCCTGTTATTATGTCAAAGTGTCATGCTATCTTGTCAATATGACGTGTTGTTATGTCAAAGTGTCATGTTATCTTGTCAATATGGCGTGTTATTATGTCAAACGTGCATGGTATCTTGTCAATATGACGCGTTATTATGTCAAACCCTCATGTTAGTATGTCAAAGTGTCATGCTATCTTGTCAATATGACGTGTTATTATGTCAAACCCTTATATTATTATGTCAAAATGTCATGCTATCTTGTCAACATGACGTGTTATTATGGCAAACGTGCATGGTATATTGTCAATATAACGTGTTATTATGTCAAACCCTCATGTTATTATATCAGAGTGTCATGCTATCTTGTCAATATGACGTGTTATTATGTCAAACATGCATGGTATCTTGTCAGTATAACGTGTTATTATGTCAAACCCTCATGTTATTATGTCAAAGTGTCATGCTATCTTGTCAATATGACGTGTTATTATGGCAAACGTGCATGCTATCTTGTCAATATAACGTGTTATTATGTCAAACCCTCATGGTATTATGTCAAAGTGTCATGCTATCTTGTTAATATGACGTGTTATTATGTCAAAGTGTCATGCTATCTTGTCAATATGACGTGTTGTTATGTCAAAGTGTCATGCTATCTTGTCAATATGACGTGTTATTATGTCAAACCCTCATGTTATTATGTCAAAGTGTCATGATATATTGTCAATATGACGTGTTATTATGTCAAAGTGTCATGCTATCTTGTCAATATGACGTGTTATTATGTCAAAGTGTCATGCTATATTGTCTAAGTGGCATGCTATCGTGTCAATATGACGTGTTATTATGTCAAACGTGCATGGTATCTTGTTAATATGACATGTTATTATATATGTCAAAAGCTCATGTTATTATGTCAAAAGCTCATGTTATTATGTCAAATTGCCATGCTTTTTTGTCAAATTGACTTGTTATTATGTCAAGTCATGTAATTTTCAGTCATATCACGGCGGCAAAGCGATTTGGGATCTTGCTTCCGTTTGTCAACAGTGAGGAGTTAGATGCGCATGTTCACCGCACAGTATCACCATAGTCTTCACCGTCTGCCTACATCACATCCTGCCGAACCAGCAACATTTGACAAAAAACTTGAAATGTTCCCAAAACTACTAAATCAGGATGGGGGTAAACTGGTCTTTTCCCCACAATATCCCTCTTGTGACTCAACTAAACCCTATGTTAAGGGTATCCGCAACATACGGTTTGAGGGTCATAAAAGGATTTGGGAAAGAATTGCGGAAATTTGCCCGCCACATATTGTGTCGCTTTCCGCCATTTTGTATTGTGGTTTCGCGCCAATAAAAAGTTCGTCAACAACATAATGTCGTGTGAACATAATACCATACTTGTTTAACAAGATGGTACAGTCAGAGAACAACATGATCGTTTAACATAATAACAAGTCATATTGACAAGATAGCATGGCACTTTGACAAAATAACATGACCGTTTGACATAATAACACGAGCGTTTGACATAATAACATGTCAAATTGACAAGATAGTATGCCACTTTGACATAATAACATGAGCGTTTGACATGATAGCATGTTCTATTGACAAGATAGCATGACAATTTGACATAATAACATATTCTTTTGACAAGATAGCACGACACTTTGATATAATAACATGAGCGTTTGACATAATAACATGTCATGTTGACATAATAGCATGAAACTTTGACATAATAACATTAATTGTTGACATAATAGCATGTCCTATTGACAAGATACTATGACACTTTGACATAATAACATGTTCGTTTGACATAATCACACGTCATATTGACAAGATACCATGACACTTTGACATACTAACATGATCGTTTGACATAATAACACGTCATCTTGACAAGATAGCATGCCACTTTGACATAATAACATGACTGTTTGACATAATAACACGTCATTTTGACAAGATAACATGGCACTTTGACATAATAACATGTGCGTTTGACATAATTACATGTTCTATTGACATAATAACATGTTCTATTGACAAGATAGCATGACACTTTGACAAAATAACATGAGATGTCTCAACATAAGACAGCTACGGCGTTCCATAAGCTTGTATGACACATTATAGTTGCAGTGAATGTTAAGCAAACTGTAAACCAAATGGTTTCAGGACTAATCTTGTCATTTCACGACTAAACTTCACATAGATCGTAGCATATACAACGTTTAATCCCTACGTCAATATTGACCCTTTCTGCTCTTGGTAACCTTTTTATATAGGCTATGGTAGCCAGTTGAGCAATATAGGCACATCGTGTCCTTCTTGTTTAAAATAAAGGGACATGTGGCCTTCTTGGTCGAAATATTTACATCCTGTTTGTTTGCACAGGTTATTTAAATGTACTGAACTGCATCTGATTCCTTTAAGTCAAGCTTATTTACTATAAGTTATCAATGTGGCAGAAGCTGTACTGTGATTTGTCGAGAGAATTGTTGAAAGCTGCTTAAAACGACAAGCAATCAATCAATCGATTTGTCAAGGAAATTCTTGAAAGCTGCGTAAAATCACCAAGCATTCAATCAACTGATTTGTCGATTTGCATCCATGAGCAACACCTCTCTTAATATATAGGAAACATTAGAACGCAAACTTCACTACATCTGATCAGAAAGAATTGATGTACAAGACAGACTTGCTTCAGTCCTTGTGCCAAATGGCATTTTCATCGGGATATTGTCTGCATACGTATCATAGGTTAACGCTAATTAAAACAAGATAAGAACCGGTTTACGACGATGTTCGTAGGGATTACCCATTCCTCAACATTAACATGCAATCTTGACGCATCCGCGGCAGTCGACATATGAAACTTGTTTGGCGAAAAAGGAAAGCATACTCGATGTGGGCTTTCCAGGACAAAGTTATTATTGCATTGTAATGTGATCTGGTATCGATGTGGACGGTCAACTACTCACACACTATATAGTAATGAGAATCACGCAACCGAAAAGAACAAAAGACCATGTAAAAACTAATAAGGTATTTACTTTTTACCCTTTCCCTCCTTTTGACGCATTTACAGACGACGACCTCTGAAACTATTGTAGCAAAAGGGAAAACATACTCATAATTACCAATTTGTCCATTTTCCGCATTATTTACAAATTTATTCAATATTTAAACTTTCGTTTATCGAGAGCAGCCTCATCTTTACAGAGATATGTTTCAAAGACGTCTGTTTTAATTGGGTATCATGTGGGAAATGTTTATAACCACTAATTAAAGGTTCGTCCTTTTAGTCACGCGATATTTGAGCTCTGTCACGACCTTCAACCTAACCTTATCAGGCTGTACGTGACAGTAATCAACAATTGCTTATCAGGTCGTGCGCGACTTTAAACAACACTTTCGACCAAGATCAGCCTGCTCGTTCACAAAGTCTGTTAATACGCTACGTTGTTCGATAACCGGTTTTTTTTCTATGAACGACTATCATAGGTAAATTTAACTGCATATTTAGTCAGTCATTCGTGTTAATGATGATATATCTTATTGTGCCACCTTAGTTAGATACATATTAGTATATAATTGGTCAATGTAGATACACTATCAAACTACTGCGTTACCATCAATTGTATGAAAATTATTTACGCTATCATGTGTGTTATGTACAATGAGCTTATATATTTGCGTTGTAAATAAAGTTCTGTTTTAAGAAAATACTTCAAAATCAAAACTGATGACACCAGCTGTAGGGACGAGCACCGGTAGCTCTGTCGGCAACGACGATGGCTATTCATGCATGGGTCGTGTGTTCGTACCCCGGCTATATAGACACCGAAGCATCAGTCATAATCATGAGCGCTAAGGAGGGAGGCCGTTACTACCATACTTAACTATTTCTCAATTAAAGGCTTTTTCAAACAAACCAGATTCATGTGAGACAGCTCATAACGAGCTTTCTCTCTTGACATCTGCATGTTTTGCCACTTAGACAATACAATTCACAACATATCCTGTTGGACGAAATATTCCAAACTATCGGGAAATCCGGTGTCTCGAAAGCTCCTATGGAAATATATGGGGAAATAGTTAAATTGCTCCTACAGATTAGTTATTGCATGGATCATTTCATTTCAAACGAATATGTTAGGAAAACATTTGCTCTTTAATATCAAATTTTCGATGTGATTCTATGATTTTTACATTTTAGTCCTTTTTTATGTTTTTGTTGGTCACCCAAAGTAACATGCTGCTTTCTTAAGGTATTTAAAACAATCCGATCACTTCATTTCAAACGGTACAAGATGCAGATTATTTTTCTCTTTCATTTGTACTAATTGAAATCATTATCTTTTAAATATAGTTTGGTCCTTATTTAAACATTTATGTAAAAAGTGAAATGCCTGCTGTATATTGGTGTGTGCAGTATTGTGTCACAAATTTTGAAAACATTGTGGCCAAAGGTGAAATTGCTCACCATGAGCAATTTATACTCTTGCCACAATGTTTTCAACTCTATTTAACAATTAAGCTATATTTTATGGAGATTTTTCAGGTTTTTGTCACTATATTTACAAGGTCGTTTGATGCATATTTGCTGTACGTTGGAAAGGGTTGAAATGGAAAAAGATAGCCCTTACGATACTAATAGGCTGCCTTTCAATTCAAAACAGTAATAATCACAGGTAGACGACGAGTAGTGTAAGGGCCAAAAATATTATCTTTTTAATATGAGCCGCTCCACGAGAAAACCAACATAATGGCCTCTGCGCAGGCCAATCCGGTCCGACACATTCCGTCTCAAGGAGATAGAGGTATTGAGTAATGATTCCTGAAACAGTATATCCACAGGAGGCGAAAAGTGACGGACTGTCCGGGTTGGCCTGCGCGGCATACTTAGGCTGATCTGGGTCAATAGTTTACGACAATGTTGGTATTCTCGCGGGACTGCTAATATGTGTAACCGTTAGAGCTGAAAAATAAAATTGTTAAACAAAATCACATATTAATTATACATCAGCTTGTTACTTTGATGCCAGTGGTTTTGACATCGAAATTGACGTGTTTTTTTCTTTCTTCAAATGTATGATTCTCCCGGTAGTAATACTGAACATACGGGTGATTCCACTGTTGCACAGTAAATGAATAACATGATTACTTTAATACATGTACGTTAGTCGATACGATAGTCTTCCTGATTACTTTAATACATGTACGTTAGTCGATACGATAGTCTTCCTGATTACTTTACTACACGTACGTTAGTCGATACGATAACAGGAATGCTGCAGTCTTCCTGATTACTATAATACACATACGTTAGTCGATACGATAACAGGAATGCTGCAGTCTTCCTTATTACTTTACTACACATACGTTAGTCGATACGATAACAGGAATGCTGCAGTCTTCCTGATTACTTTACTACACGTACGTTAGTCGATACGATAACAGGAATGTTGGAGTCTTCCTGATTACTATACTACACGTACGTTAGTCGATGCGATAACAGGAATGCTGCAGTCTTCCTGATTACTATACTACACATACGTTAGTCGATACGATAACAGGAATGCTGCAGTCTTCCTGATTACTATACTACATATACGTTAGTCGATACGATAACAGGAATGCTGCAGTCTTCCTGATTACTTTATTACCCGTACGTTAGTCGATACGATAACAGGAATGCTGCAGTTTTCCTGATTACTTTAATACACGTACGTTAGTAGATACGATAACAGGAATGCTGTAGTCTTCCTGATTACTATACTACACATACGTTAGTCGATACGATAACAGGAATGCTGCAGTCTTCCTGATTACTATAATACACATACGTTAGTCGATACGATAACAGGAATGCTGCAGTGTTCCTGATTACTTTTATACACGTACGTTAGTCGATACGATAACAGGAATGCTGCAGTCTTCCTGATTACTTTAATACACGTACGTTAGTCGATACGATAACAGGAATGCTGTAGTCTTCCTGATTACTATACTACACATACGTTAGTCGATACGATAACAGGAATGCTGCAGTCTTCCTGATTACTATAATACACGTACGTTAGTCGATACGATAACAGGAATGCTGCAGTCTTCCTGATTACTTTACTACACGTACGTTAGTCGATACGATAACAGGAGTGCTGCAGTCTTCCTGATTACTTTACTACACATACGTTAGTCGATACGATAACAGGAATGCTGTAGTCTTCCTGATTACTTTACTACACGTACGTTAGTCGATACGATAACAGGAGTGCTGCAGTCTTCCTGATTACTATACTACACATACGTTAGTCGATACGATAACAGGAGTGCTGCAGTCTTCCTGATTACTTTAATACCCGTACGTTAGTCGATACGATAACAGGAATGCTGTAGTCTTCCTGATTACTTTACTACACGTACGTTAGTCGATACGATAACAGGAGTGCTGCAGTCTTCCTGATTACTATACTACACATACGTTAGTCGATACGATAACAGGAAAGCTGTAGTCTTCCTGATTACTATACTACACGTACGTTGGTCGATACGATAACAGAAATGCTTGCAGTCTTCCTGATTACTATACTACACATACGTTAGTCGATACGATAACAGGAATGCTGTAGTCTTCCTGATTACTATACTACACATACGTTAGTCGATACGATAACAGGAATGCTGCAGTCTTCCTGATTACTATACTACACGTACGTTAGTCGATACGATAACAGGAATGCTGCAGTCTTCCTGATTACTATACTACACGTACGTTAGTCGATACGATAACAGGAGTGCTGCAGTCTTCCTGATTACTATACTACACATACGTTAGTCGATACGATAACAGGAATGCTGCAGTCTTCTTGATTACTATACTACACGTACGTTAGTCGATACGATAACAGGAATGCTGCAGTCTTCCTGATTACTATAATACACGTACGTTAGTCGATACGATAACAGGAATGCTGTAGTCTTCCTGATTACTATACTACACGTACGTTAGTCGATACGATAACAGGAATGCTACAGTCTTCCTGATTACTATAATACACATACGTTAGTCGATACGATAACAGGAATGCTGCAGTCTTCCTGATTACTTTTATACCCGTACGTTAGTCGATACGGTAATAGGAATCTGAAGTCTTCCGTTACCTTGACATACTTTGATGAAAACAAACAATCGCGATTTGTAAATAGAACTAGTAGTTATGAGGTAACGTTTATTTCATTAATTATATTTATTCAGGGAATGGTAAAATGACAGATAATTTTGTTTGGTTTCCTTTTTTTTCTTTCCCCCGTTTAATTAACTTATAGTTAATGAACTCCACGTAACGAGAAAAACGGAAACTATGCGCTTTTGACACAGTAGTAAATCTAAAATTGTATGCGAATGATCGTTAATATTTTCCCACATATGTACGCTTGCTGACGCCTAAGCATCACCAAATGAAAATAAAGGCACTAAATAAATCACTGTCAATATGAAGTTCATTTCACCTTTACCCAATATTAAATGCATTTTGCTGCAGATGAAATTTGAAAACATTGTACCAAAAGGAGAACTTGCCCAAAATTAGCCATTTCTCATTTCGCACAAATATTCTTTACTCTTTTCATTGAATTATACCAAAGCTCTAGATAAGGGGCGTTTTATATGATCTAAACTCTTTATTTTACCCATTAAACCTGTTGTTATGAGTACACACACAAAAACGTCTCAGTGGGAAAACAATCTGTATTTTCCTTCCTTTTTTGGATCTCTGTAAAATAATGGAATTTTTTCAACTTTTCAATTTTGTGTCTACATGTTTTCAGGGTTGTCTGCTGCGAATGTTTCATATGATGAGGTTTACGTTCCTCAGAACCCATCTCGATGCTTATGTAACTAGACTTTGAACGGATAATCTGATACTAATTGGACGCTCAGTCCCGAATGTCGCTTTTCGTATAGTGTAACCCAAGTTTGATGTTTTTCTATTGTTGTCATAAAGGCTAGTCAACTTTGAATAAAATGAGTCACACTGTACAAACCAAACTCAATTATGTTAAACAGTATACTAGATGGTATCATCTTTCCAGCATACAAACACATATGACGCAAATGAATGTTAAAACATACAGGTGAAATATTTGGAAACTCTATACAAATGAAAATATAAGCATTAAATAGAGTTGCATGAGTAATTTCTCCGTTTGTCATAATGTTTTATTAATTCAACTGCGTCAAAAAAGTCGAAATGCGTCTCATGTTGTTAATTTGAATTGAAATTGTCGACATTGTTTGCGTCGCGCTTTACAAAACTTATCTGATACAGTCTTGCGACCAGGGGAACATCGGACAAGCTTACACAAACACGCAGAATGATCAGAATCTACAATTGCATCTAGTGATTGAATAGTCCTGGAAATTTACATGTTTTTTCTTCGCTGATTCGATCGAAAAGACTATTTCTTGTATTAGACACTGACTTCCCAGAAGCATATACTTACTTCATAAGACACTGACGTCAGAAATGTGTAGCCCATTGTTGTAGCCAGACCCTGACACCAAATACATATATCCCTTTTTTTTTAATTAGATACTGACATCCCAGAAGTATATACTTACTTAATAAGACACTGACGTCAAAACCGTGAGGCCTTTTTAGTAACCAGACACTGACACCAAATACATATCTACCTTTTTTTTGTTAATTCACACTGACTTCTCAAAAGTATAGAACTTTTTTTAATTAGAGACTGACGTCAAAAACCTGTAGGACTTGTTTTAACAAGACATTGACACCAAATACATATACATGTATATACATATTATTTTTTTTATTATTACACACTAACATCCCAAAAGTACATACTTTTTTATTAGACACTGACGTCAAAAACGATAATAATGGGCTAAGTCTATGTGGAAAAGCAGCCAGTTGCTTTGGAAGATTGTTGTGTAGAGTACTGGTGTGAGAAAACCAGGAAATGCATGAGTAGGTGAACTGGCCGCCGTGGTATTACTGAGAAACAACGGTGTTAAACCCCAATCAATCAATCAAAAACGATAATAAATACAAGCTAAACTGATAATGTTTGGTTTATTGATCAAATGCAGAAGGAAACAGATGCGCACTGATACACGAGCAGCGTCTGACTACTAAGGGTCTTTATACCTCTGCGTGAAGACACAAACTGGAAGCGTAGCCCTACCTGTTGTATGCAAATATAGAATTAAATGATGTCAAAACGGAACGTCATTTAAACCCATATCGTTAGACATAACTCATTGTAGTCCTATATGTATTCTGGTAATAATGGAAAAGTATACATTTTTGCATTCAAATGGAACAAATGAATCCGTTTTTGACCTAGTCCAATACGGAATTTTAGTCCGTCATGTTGCATTTGCGCGTGCCAAACTCCATGGGTTTTTTTCCCCCGGTAAATGGACAGGTTTATAATTAATATTCCTTTCTTTATCCACATCACTCTTATACCGTCTGGTCACACAAAAGGTCTATTGGGGTGCAATTTACAGGAATTTTCCAACCAACTGCACAAGATAATTCAAACGCAATTTAACTGAATAGTGTTCTATATTAACAATATGGTGACCTACGAAAACAGGACATGTATCAGACTGTATATCAACCACTTCAAACATTCAACAATTCTGTAGCAGACGATTGGGAAAGATTATGAGAAAAAAATGAGATCAATTTCGATAAATGACTGTTTGATTATGAAATAGAATTTAGAATATTGTAGCAATAATTGAAATTGTTCTCTATGTGCAATTTCACCTTTTGTCACAACCTGTTGGTGCGTCAAAATCTGTCGGCAAGTAGGAAATGCTTTATTTCGCAATAACATGGTATACTCGTCTTATCTGTTGCGTGTTTCTTGTGGCTATATACTGTATGAGTAGTGGACCGTCCAAATCGAGACTAGATCACATTAATATGCAAATTGACCTTGTCCTGGATAGCCCACACTATCGAATATCACTGTCCTATCATTCATTCATCGTATTATCGACACATCGTTTTACATTCGTTGGCCATTGAGTCACGTAACAGACGTTCGGTCAATACGACAAGATACGGGTTGACTGATTGGAACAGAACAGAACAGAATTGTATCTTACTATCTCTCACGTACAGCTAAACAAGTGTTTAGAAACAATATACGGACTTAAAATGGATGTTTAATTTATATATTTATGTTGGGGTTCTTTAGAAGGAAGGAAAGCAATATGAATGCACGCCAAGCATGTGCTGGGTGAAAATCTTCTATTATGTTAACATAATCGTTATGGGCAAGAGGCCTTACAGCCATTTCCCTCATACGACAATTCTGCAGCAGACGACTTTGAACGTATTTTGTCAAGAAATAGACAATCTCTATAATTGAATGGATAACCTATGACAAAAAGTGGAAAACATTGTGGCAAAAGGAGAAATTGTACGTTTTGTGCAATTTCTTTTTTTAGTCACTATGTTTTCAAAAAGCCGTCTGCTGCAGAGGCGTCAGAAAGCGTCTATATGAGGGAAAGGGTATGTCAATAAAATATTGTCATTGTCAGAAGTCTATACATAGTTCATCATTTTGATTCTTATCTTTTTACAATGTAAGATCATTAAATTTTGAGACATGTTCATACAGGGAATAAGGACACAGTTATTTTTTCACATAGAAAACTTGTTCTCAAACGAAGGAAATCAACAGGCACCTACATTCAAAATGCAATTATTTGATTACATACGTGTATGTTCACACATTCACATTTATATTTAAAACTAATCAGATAACACAATATATTATAAATATTATGTGTTTGTCAAATTCATGTGTTTCATATTTGTCACATAATGTTTTCGCTACAACATATTAATATGTTTCAAAACGTCAGTTCTGATGTAAAACTGAAAAACATTGTATGTATAGGGTTACTGATTGGTTACTGACATAGTTCTCAGCTAAATAGTTACACTGGTTTTCTTCCTAAAGATATCTGTTAGTTACAATGGCTTTCTTCCTAATGATGTTTGTTAGTTACAATGGTTTTCTTCCTAATGATGTTTGTTAGTTACAATGGTTTTCTTCCTAATGATGTCTGTTAGTTACAATAGTTTTCTTCCAAAAGATGTCTGTTAGTTACAATGGTTTTCTTCCTTATGATGTTTGTTAGTTGCAATGGTTTTCTTCCTAATGATGTTTGTTAGTTACAATGGTTTTCTTCCTAATGATGTTTGTTAGTTACAATGGTTTTCTTCCTAATGGTGTTTGTTAGTTACAATGGTTTTATTCCTAATGATGTCTGTTAGTTACAATAGTTTTCTTCCAAAAGATGTCTGTTAGTTACAATGGTTTTCTTCCCTATGATGTCTGTTAGTTACAATAGTTTTCTTCCAAAAGATGTCTGTTAGTTACAATGGTTTTCTTCCTAATGATGTTTGTTAGTTACAATGGTTTTCTTCCTAATGATGTCTGTTAGTTACAATGGTTTTCTCCCTAATGATGTTTGTTAGTTACAATGGTTTTCTTCCTAATGATGTTTGTTAGTTATAATGGTTTTATTCCTAATGATGTCTGTTAGTTAAACTGGTTTTCTTCCTAAAGATGTCTGTTAGTTACAATGATTTTCTTCCTAATGATGTTTGTTAGTTACAATGGTTTTCTTCCTAATGATGTTTGTTAGTTACAATGGTTTTCTTCCTAATGATGTCTGTTAGTTACAATAGTTTTCTTCCGAAAGATGTCTGTTAGTTACAATGGTTTTCTTCCTAATGATGTTTGTTAGTTGCAATGGTTTTCTTCCTAATGATGTTTGTTAGTTACAATGGTTTTCTTCCTAATGATGTTTGTTAGTTACAATGGTTTTCTTCCTAATTATGTTTGTTAGTTACAATGGTTTTCTTCCTAATGATGTCTGCTAGTTACAATAGTTTTCTTCCAAAAGATGTCTGTTAGTTACAATGGTTTTCTTCCTAATGATGTCTGTTAGTTACAAAAGTTTTCTTCCAACAGATGTCTGTTAGTTACAATGGTTTTCTTCCTAATGATGTTTGTTAGTTACAATGGTTTTCTTCCTAATGATGTTTGTTAGTTACAATGGTTTTCTTCCTAATGATGTTTGTTAGTTACAATGGTTTTCTTCCTAATGATGTCTGTTAGTTACAATGGTTTTCTTCCTAATGATGTTTGTTAGTTACAATGGTTTTCTTCCTAATGATGTTTGTTAGTTATAATGGTTTTATCCCTAATGATGTCTGTTAGTTACAATAGTTTTCTTCCAAAAGATGTCTGTTAGTTACAATGGTTTTCTTCCTAATGGTGTTTGTTAGTTACAATAGTTTTCTTCCTAATGATGTTTGTTAGTTACAATGGTTTTCTTCCTAATGATGTTTGTTAGTTACAATGGTTTTCTTCCTAATGATATTTGTTAGTTACAATGGTTTTCTTCCTAATGATATTTGTTAGTTACAATGGTTTTCTTCCTAATGATATTTGTTAGTTACAATGGTTTTCTTCCTAATGATGTTTGTTAGTCATAATGGTTTGCTTCCTAATGGTGTCTGTTATTTACAATAGTTTTCTTCCGAAAGATGTCTGTTAGTTACAATGGTTTTCTACCTAATGATGTTTGTTAGTTACAATGGTTTTCTTCCTAATGATGTTTGTTAGTTTCAATGGTTTTCTTCCTAATGATGTGTGTTAGTTATAATGGTTTTCTTCCTAATGGTGTCTGTTAGTTACAATAGTTTTCTTCCGAAAGATGTCTGTTAGTTACAATGTTTTTCTTTCTAATGATATTTGTTAGTTACAATGGTTTTCTTCCTAAAGGACAATGACATAAATACAATCAATACATATTTTTCATTGTCATTGTTTTGCTTAATTATGTGTTTTGTCAGTTACGTTCACTGACTTTTAACAATGCCAGTTATATATGAGCCATTCCACGAGAAACCAACAGGGTGGACTCTGCGTAAAGAATCGACCCGGATCAGCCGGATCATGCCGCGCAGGCTGACCCGGACAGACACTTTTCACCACCTGTGGATTTTCTGTTTCAGAAATCATTACTCTATACCTCTATCCCCCGGAGACGTAATATGTCGGCCCGGATTAACCTGCGCGGACTGCGCATGCTGATCTGGGTCGATACATTACGCAGAGTCCGTAATGTTGGTTTTCTCGTGGAACGGCTCATATATTCTCTGTAAACTGGCAAGGGACAGTCTTGTCAAAACATACACTGTAATACTATTACTTACATAAGCTTCAGACAATTCAGTTTGTAGCTCCTGATAAGCTTGCACATATGGACAGCGTGATCTGAACCTACAATGTACAGATATTACGACGTGGACCGCCTCATGTGTACATAGGGACGAATAGCAAAACAAGAAGCGAAATAGGAAGTTCAAAAAACCAATCCAATCGACATTGGCTTCCCTATGAAAACAATAATTACATCTCTGGACAATGAATGCTAGTTATAAGACAATAATCAAGTCATAATGTCATAATTTCCGTCTCGTGAAGTAAGCGTGAAAATAACAATGATGAGTTTACTAATAAATACGAAGTTGGCTGTTAAATTTAGATCGATATAAATCAATTTCGTAAATGTTTCTTGTTATTGTACTTTTTAATATTGATCGCGTGTTGTTTTGGGGCGGTAAACTGGCTGTCTAGTCACAATTAATAACCGAGAGCGTTATGTATCGAACAACCAGTCACAAATGATAACCAAGCGTTATGTATCGAACAACCAGTCACAAATGATAAACAAGTGCTATGTATCGAACAACCAGTCACAAATGATAACCAAGCGTTATGTATCGAACAACCAGTCACAAATGAAAACCAGGCGTTATGTATCTAATAACCAGTCACGAATGAAAACCAAGCGTTATGTATTTAACAACCAGTCACAAATGATAAACAAGCGTTATGTATCGAACAACCAGTCACAAATGATAATCAAGCGTTATGTATCGAACAACCAGTCACAAATGATAAACAAGCATTATGTATCGAACAACCAGTCACGAATGAAAACCAAGCGTTATGTATCGAATAACCAGTAACACATGATAACCAAGCGTTATGTATCGAATAACCCGTCACAAATGATAACCAAGCGTTATGTATCGGATAACCAGTAACACATGATAACCAAGCGTTATGTATCAAACAACCAGTCACAAATGATAACCAAGCGTTATGTATCAAACAACCAGTCACAAATGATAACCAAGCGTTATGCATCGAATAACCAGTAACACATGATAACCAAGCGTTATGTATCGAATAACCATTCACAAATGATAACCAAGCGTTATGTATCGAATAACCAGTAACACATGATAACCAAGCGTTATGTATCAAACAACCAGTCACAAATGATAACCAAGCGTTTTGTATCGAACAATCAGTCACAACTGATAACCAAGCGTTATGTATCGAACAATCAGTCACAACTGATAACAAAGCGTTATGTATCGAACAACCAGTCACAAATGAAAACCAAGCGTTATGTTTCGAACAACCAGTCACAAATAATAAACAAGCGATATGTATCGAACAACCAGTCACGAATGATAACCAAACATTATGTATCGAACAAGCGGTCACAAATGATAACCAAGCGTTATGTATCGAACAACCAGTCACAAATGAAAACCAAGCGTCATTTATCGAACAACCAGTCACAAATAAAAACCTAGCGTTATGTATCGAACAACCAGTCACGAATGAAAACCAAGCCTTATGTATCGAACAACCAGTCACGAATGAAAACCAAGCGTCATGTATCGAACAACCAGTCACAAATGATAACCAAGCGTTATGTATCGAACAACCAGTCACAAATGATAACCAAGCGTTATGTATCGAACAACCAGTGACAATGGATAAACAAGCGTTATGTATCGAACAACCAGTCACGAATGATAATCAAGCGTTATGTATCGAACAACCAGTCAAAAATGATAACCAAGCGTTATGTATCGAACAACCAGTCAAAAATGATAACCAAGCGTTATGTTTCGAACAACCAGTCACAACTGATAACCAAGCGTTATGTATCGAACAACCAGTCACGAATGATAAACAAGTGTTATGTATCGAACAACCAGTCACAACGGATAAACAAGCGAAATGTATCGAACAACCAGTCAAAAATTATAAACAAGCGTTATGTATCAAACAACCTGTCACGAATGAAAACCAAGCGTTATGTATCGAATAACCAGTCACAAATGATAACCAAGCGTTATGTATCGAACAACCAGTCACGAATGATAACCAAACGTTATGTATCGAACAACCAGTCACAAATGATAACCAAGCGTTATGTATCGAACAACCAGTCACAAATGATAACCAGTCGTTATGTATCGAACAACCGGTCACGAATGAAAACCAAGCGTCATGTATCAAACAACCAGTCACAAATGATAAACAAGCGTTATGTATCGAACAACCAGTCAAAAATGATAAACAAGCGTTATGTATCGAACAACCAGTCACAACTGATAACCAAGCGTTATGTATCGAACAACTTTGGGTTACCCGTATACCTCTTTAAACTATTTTGTTGTTCGATTGAGATGAAAGAAGTCCAATTGTGTTATTATATGGTTCATTTGCAGTTATTAACAGATATGAGCCGTTCTACGAGAAAACCAACATTGTGGAATATTGCGTAAAATATCGATCCGGATCAGCCTTAGCATGCCGCGCAGGCTAACCTGGATATACACATTTCGCCTCCTGTGGATTTTCTGTTTCAGGAAGCATTACTCTATGCCTTCATCCCCCTGAGACGGGATGCAAACTGCGCAGGCTGATCTGGGTCCATACGTAACACAGAATATAATTGTTTTCATGTGGAAGGGCTCAATTATCTTTTACTAAAGGTTTTCAAGTGACATTATTGAAAAGTGCTACAGCTCCTCTTCCCGCTGTGTGTCGAGTTGCGAGGATAGCTCAGTTGGTAACGGTGAGGGTTATTAAGCACGGGACCAGGAGTTCGAACCGCGACTCGGTCATACAATATTTCCGATTATTTAAAGGCATTAAAACTAGTGGCATTTGTCTTCAATTAATGGTATGAATAGGTAATGTTGTAAAGTAGCCAATTGTGGTGTGCTGGTCTGTAATAATGCAAGGATACACGTTTGGTGAAGTGGCCGCCGAAACAGAACTACAATGCGGTTTAAACGGCGTGAAAAGGGTTATGATGAAGTTGAGATTTCGCGACGGATCAACCTTATGACAACATGTGAAGTGTATCATGGTACGGAGTAGATGTACAGGCCTATCTAAGCCTACACTGTTCACAAATGTCAGCGTGTACCTCTACCCACAGACGGGCTCAAAAAGTGTTATATATTGCACATACTGTGAAAGCAATTAGATAATCTGTTATATATAAGGGCTCTCCCGCCCTACATTGTACGTTTAAATACATGCTTAAGGAAATACCAGTGTGTTTCACGTAATTCAGTATGCGCACATATGAGCCGTCACGCAGAAAACCAACATATTAGCCTCTGCGTAATGTATCGACCAAGATCAGCCTGCGCAATCTGCGCAGACTGATCTGGGCCGACACATTCTGTCTCATGGTAATAGAGATATAGAGTAATGATTCCTGAAACAGAAAATCCGCAGTAGGCGAAAAGTGTCTATCCGGGTAAGCCTGCGCGACATGCTTAGGCTGATCCGGGTCGATACGTTCCGTCTCAGGGGGATAGAGATATAGAGTAATGATTCCTGAGTCCACAATGTTGGTTTTCTCGTGGGACGGCTCAAATTTCATCTAGGCAGACTAGCCTCACTAATGAGCTGTTTTCAGTAATTATAGGTTTAAATTCACGAGTAGGTCTCTATTATGTTATTAGTAGCTATATATGAGGTAATATTATATGTAGGCAGCTGCGCTAATGAACAGTTATCAGTAACTATGTTTGGGGTTATATTATTCATTTTCATTCATTTAAAACAAGTTGTATATACATAAATAAACAGATGTGGTTATATTACACGTTTACACGCTGTTATTTGTGGCTACATACCAGATATTTCCTATTTTTTTTAAAAACTTTCACCAATTGTTCATAAGCTAATTATCCCTTTTTAAAGTTGATGCAGTCGGGGTAATAGGCCATTGGCCTAAAATTTGCGGAACTCCATAATTAAATATTTGCGAGAAGCTGATCAACTTGCACAGTCGAGTTCGAGATATATATGTGCACTGTTCGCTTACTAGCTGAAAACAGTTTCAAGAAACGCCTGATATATGCGATGTCATTTGGATCCAATTGCTTTGATGCGCAAGCAGATACGTATCGACACTTGACGGACCACGGTGGGGTAGTGTAGTGGAAGAACATCCGCCTCGGATGTGGGAGGTCGCGGGCTCGATTCCTGACCCTGTCATAAACATCTTAGTAATGGATATTTTCTCCTCCGTGCTCTTGATTGGGAGGCAAGCATTACGACTGACTCGCTGGTGTCAGGATACATAGATCAGTAGGACAGGTAACTTACCCAAGAAAAGCCATGTTATAACTATATAAACCAGCTAGGGGCTAACTGCAGATCACGGAATACATTAAGACAATGATTTACCGATCACATTTTTTTATCACATACCATTCACAAGAAGACTTTGTTATGTTCGTTAATTGTATAATATTTGAGTTGAATGCACAATATTATATACACAGAATGGGGGTCTATCACAAAAAAAACTTTATTTGACTGACGGTATTTCACAGAGGTCGTTGCATAGTTTACACTCTCATTGATGCATTAATCACAATGCATGCTATATCAAAATCAAAAGAACGCTGCATAACAATGACAACTATATTAAAAGGTCAACTAAAATATCAAAGCAAAAAATAAACAATCTGTATCTACATTTTCTCTTTACTAAAAACAAAGAATGGTGGCATACTTGTTTTACCTTGTTTGAAATAATTTATATAATACTTTTAAAATGAACATGATTTTCATTAATAAACAAATTGGTTTTTTACAGTGATAGAACAATAATGCATGGTCCGTGCCTAGAGATTATTTTACAATAAACTACGTTAATACAGCATACTACAAAGTGTAGCGGTCAAGGCTTTTATACAGTCACAGTCGCAGCTGCCTCAAAACAACTGAACATGTTATTTTTCCATTACATAGGTGAACAAATACATGCATTGTTTTTTATTCTTTCAAATACTCAATAGGAGTGAATATTCAATGAGCAGGTTGTAGAAGTTGTTGATCTGAAGGTACTTATAGATCGGTCGGTGGTACTTTTTACTCTGTAGTGTTTTTCACGATACACACTTTCTATTGATATGTATAGCGTCCTAGCGAATTTTGCACCACGATGCGAATGCATTTTGAAATTATAAACATAAAGGCCGTGTTTTAAATGTTTACAACATTAAAAAAAGGAACAGCTGAATAGGATAGTAGAATATTTAATAATACAAAGATTAACATGAAATGCATGGGTTATATATAAATATGTCACACTAAGAGGCGTCGCTTTGAGTCTTAAGACAATATAGTGAATATGCACAAAACTCTCCGCCTTCAAATGTAACATCATCAATTCAAAATCAATTTATAAATCGCAATCATAGTACACCTGATGAACGTATGTACATACTGCTTTAATTTGTTTCGATTATGATTAGCCATTAAGTTCCAATTTCCACGATGACCTCAATCGGTACAAAATCCGAACCTCGTCACCAATTGGTTGTGTATGTGTACAACATTAAATGAAGGAACAACCATATAGCTTTGCAGACTATTTAATAGTACAACGATTAACATGGAATATATGGTATATAAAGAAATATGTTACACTAATAGGCGTGTCTTTGAGTGAATACACTTCCATTCATGAGTTAATTAGTTAAGACGATATACACAGCACTCCCACCTTTCAAATGTAAGGTCGTTACTTCAAATTCAATTTCGAAATCGCAATCATAATTACACCTGCAAAAAGTATGCACATACTGCTTTAATTTGTACATGCATGTTTGCGCGTGATCAAGTGATATTGAAAGCGTAGCATTTTAATTTTTAATCGTGTAATTCATATATTTTTACATAAAAATTCTTTGGAGTTCTTTCTTTTGGTTAAGTGATGTCGAATCAAATCCATTGTCCGTCTGATATGCCAATAAGTTACCGCATTTTGGTTTTGAGACAAGAACTATTTGGGTGTTCGAAAGGTACAACATGGGTATTAGCTGGCAACATTCCATTCATTTTTTAAAAATATTCCACAGATCATCCACTTTCATTGACATTATATACGATCTGCAACTTCCAAGACATCTCTCTGAACCCGAGATGGTGTACAGAAACGGAGAGCTGATATAAAAAGACTGATGTGAAGTAATTCAATGCCGATATTGTAAAACACTAGTCTAGATTCCAGTCTCCAAATGATGAGTGTCTTCGGATTTCGCCTACTATAGCTTGGCTTGCTAAAAAGCGTACTAAAACATCATTCAAAGAAACTGCAATTTTCATATTTACGCTAAGTGTTTTTTTCCCCTAGATCACGGCTATCATACATGTACATTATCTTACTCTATCCCTTTAAGCCCGTGTGGCTGGGGGAGGCTTTATAAAAAATGACAGCCGTCATCTGACCGTTGTTTGAACCGTAATAGCCGGCTACATGGGTCCGGGCGATCAGAGTCAATGCAACTCTTGCTCTACAGCAGTTGGAGCGGTATTGGTTACCAACATTATATTAATTAATGTCGTTGTAAATACAAGGTGTGGGACCAATGTCATGTTTCCTCTGCGCCGCGATATGACATTGGTTGTATGAAAGCGGAGTAAACCCATACAAACACTTCGTCGTTTTTGTGGGTGTTCTCTGTAGTAGAATTCATGTTATTTAACCCTTTCCCTCATATAGACGCTTTCTGACGCCTCTGCAGCAGACGGCTTTTTGAAAACATAGCGACAAAAGAAGAAATTGCACAAAACGTGCAATTTCTCCTTTTGCCACAATGTTTTCCACTTTTTGTCATAGGTTATCCATTCAATTATGGAGATTTTCTATTTTTTGACAAAATACGTTCAAAGTCGTCAGCTGCAGAATTGCAGTATGAGGGAAAGGGTTAACCAGACTTTAAAGCAACAAGAGACACGTTACAAATACTCCGCTGATCGATCCACATCACAGGCAGGTTCCTGTAGCGTATTATACGGCGTTTAATACAGGGTCATTACCTCTCTAGATGATAGGTTCTGTCTGCATCTGGTCAGTCAGACGATCTCTAAACCCAATTACAGGTTTTATGGCCGCACTCGATAGGAAATGTCCTTTCCAATTAGCGATGGACAGACGGCCTTGGTGTATCAAAATGTTTATGTGCTGCAAAGTTTTTAATTCGCGACCGGATTTTACAATAATGCATTGTCGAACAAAAATATAATTGCAAATCCAGTATTTAATGAACATGCCAGTTGTTTGTGGCGATACATTAATCGTCTAGAAATAAAAGAAATTTGAAGGATTCATTTTTCTCCTGACTGTAAAATATCAGAACAGATGGATTCTGTCTTATAATTTCATATTACCTTTTTCACATTTATCACAATTGTAAAAGGCTATATTTGTTACAAGAACAACATATGAGCCGTTCCACGAGAAAACCAACAGTATGGCCCCTGTGTAATGTACCCGGATCAGCCTTCACAGTCGATGTAAAAATCGAAATTTAATCGGACGATAGTTGCACTTTTAAGGCGTTTATTTGTTTATAATTGCATAGCTAGTGCAGGAATAATCTAGAGACATTTCATATTACATTATCTCTGCCGTCGGAGATTTTGAACCGGGCTCGATCCCCAGTTGCGATGGAGAAGGTGGAGTGCCCACGGCACCCCCCCCCCCCCCCCCCCCCGCCCCAAATTCCATATCCCAAAACATTATCTCTCTCATAGCGAGAAAACCAACGGTATGGCCTCTGCGTAATGTATCGACCATATCAACATGCGCAGTCCGCGCAGACTGATCCAGGCCGACACATTCCGTCTCAGGTGGATACAAGTATAGAGTAATGTTTGCTGAAACAGAAAATCCACAGGAGGCGAAAATTGTCTGTCTGGGTTTCCTTGACATTTTTGTCATGCTTTTCCTGAACCTGCCTAATCCATCGTTAAGCTAGTCCATCACAATGTAATCAATATAGCACACAAGACAGTAGAACTAAACCTTCTCGCCAAAGGAATGTGCTTACTTCGTGGTTTCGTGTGACCGCAATAGTTCCATGTTTAAGACATCTGTTTGAACTGTTATGCTTTCCAAATTGAGCCCTTTTAACCAACATACTACACACTTTTAGGTAAACGACTTTAAAAGCATGTAGTTAATGATATGGAAACTCTGTATAAATGAAAGAGTCAGGTACAAACAAGTTTTGAATGAAATTCAAAAGTGTGTTAATTAAAAATTACTCAATATGAGAAATGTTAACTTTGACACAATGTTTTCAAAATTCATATTCTGGTGAGGCGCCAGTATGTTTACTAATGCAAGCTACGAGAAGTGTTGTAACAGTATGGCTTCATCTAATTGTACTGTTGTCCGAAACCTCGCTATGTATATATACTTTGCGTTTGAGATAAGATGTGAGTTTCTGAAATGCACTGTATAGTGTTGTGTTGATGATGTCACGTGTGTGTGTTGTTCTTTTCTTCAAATATGTATGAACAAATACTCACATCGTTGAGAAATGACATGTATTCTTTTTCTAATATTACTATTTGAGCATGTCGTCTCATTGTGTAATCTGCCATTGCATTAAATTGATATTTGATTGTATATATGACTTTGAAACATTGTGTGTATAGGCCGGAGGCCTGAATATGCAATAAAAGTATCGTATCGTATCGTATCCAGGGGCGTAGCTCCCTTTAGGTACTGTAGACACGTGCCTACACATTTTTTCTCTCAAAATAAACCCAAAATGCAGCTGCGGCGATAGACATCTGCGTAATGTCTTAGGGGGATAGATGTATAGAGTAGTTATTCCTGAAACAGAAAATCCACAGGAGGTGAAAAGTGTCTATCCGGGTAGGCCTGTGTGGCATGCTTATGCTGATCCGGGTCGATACTTTACGCAGATTCCACAATGTTGATTTTCTCACGAGACGGCCTACGCATTGATTATTGCAAAGCTACGCCCCTGGTATCGGCGTCAACATGCACTTGTATATGGGACAGCTGTACGATCTGTAATGTGAAATAATGTACTACTATGCATTGTCCATTGTCATGATGAGTCTTAAATGACTTATTGGAGTTTAACACCATTTTCAACTGTATTTCAACTGTACCATGGAGGCTAGTGTCTTTCCTGTACTTCTTCTCCATACAACATCATTCTATGAAAACTGGCTTCTTCCGAAATAGACTACTAAGCCAGTTGGTGGAAGACGAATGTCAATAGTCACATTGACATTATCAAGCATCGGAGAGAATCTTTAGCCGATCCCTGGTTCGAACCAACCACCCCTATATAAGCCAAAATTGACAAATATAGGTATTTGTCTGCACGAATATCTGCATTGGTCTAAAACACTGAAAGAAATGTTGAACTTGATAAGCAAATGCAGTGGACCCATCAATTACTCAGTGTTCGAAATAATGTGTTGGTCCGGTCGATATAGACTGCGATATATCGTGAGACACTTTATATCCATTACGAGGAGAAAAGTACAAACACAACATCTGACAGCGACAAAAGTATGAGATATGTATTACATGAGGATATATCTTACTTACAGAGCGGGGCTAGACTACTCTAACGAAATGCTAGGTAATAATATCAGAGATAATTCATCTAAGATGGATTGATTTTCTCTTCAATTTATCTAAACAAATCAAGATGCGTTCACGATCTATAGTTTCAATATATTCCCCCTAACACGCCACTTATGTATTTTACGGAAATTGCCGATCTGACTTTTTTCCGTAAATCGCGATCAAGCTTATTTTTAATCAGGATTTAAAATGCATTAAAGTTTTTTTGTTTTTTTATTTTATGTTTTTCAAAGAAAGGTATTTTCACTTACGGTGATAACTGATCAATCTGACTTTTTCCTACGTATTCATCGCGTATTTGATTATCATTCTAGGTTTCTTTTCAGAAACAATACAATACAATACAATACAATATATGTATTCGTAATATAAGGCCGCCGGCCCACAATTCATATACAATCTAACAAATTAATTGATATGAGTAACGTCCAGTAAATATAATATATGTAAACCTAAGTAATTATGTAGTAACATTTTTTTATATAATTTGACAAGGTATTTATTTCTTTTAATTTAATAGATAACACAAACACAATACTTGTAATACTGCATACACAAAGACAGTGAGTGTGTGTATACAACGTGACATTTGACGTCATATTTGCATGGTTAGACAGCAAAAATTTCTCTTGATAAGAATGTTTACAACAATGGTAACTTTTGTATTTCTTCACACTTTTTAATAAAACATCGCGCAGTCTACGCCGCTTACAATGACCTATCTCCGGGTGTTAACAGGAGTTTGATTGGTGGTCTAGTTCGTTCAAACACTTCGACGAACCTGTTCTCAAAATCTAGTTTGGGTAATGCTCCGGCTGTCGGCGATATTGATACATTTTGAGAAAAGGTTCATCGAAGTGTTTGGAGAAACTAAACCACTTATCAAACTCCGTTGGAAAACCGGAGATAGGGCTCTTTAAGAGCCGTAGACTGCGCCATGTTTCATTAAAAATGATGAAGAAATAAAAAAGTTACCTTTGTTTTTACTTCTAAACCGAAGGAAAATATTTCTGTGCATCGTAGCATTTGTGACGTCAAAGTCATGTGGTATACACACACTGAAAGACAACTTTATAGAAATATACAAAGATGAGAAAATACTAATTTCTCATCGCTTGATCATACTATATTTACATGAAGATATCTCTTTGTTACAGAGCTAGGCTAGATTACTCTAACGGAACCTGTCTAACGGTAACAGTATCATCGTCATATATGATGGATTGACGTTATGTTAAATACAACACAAGACTTGTGAAAGTGAATACACTAAGATTAATTAACCCTTCCCCTCATATAGACGCTTTCTGACGCCTCTGCAGCAGACGGCTTTTTGTAAACATAGTGACAAAAGAAGAAATTGCTCAAAACGAGCAATTTCTCCTTTTGACCACTTTTAGTCATAGGTTATCCATTCAATTATAGAGATTTTCTATTTTTTGTCAAAATATGTTCAAAGTCGTCTGCTGCATAATTATCGTATGAGGGAATGGGTTAAAGAATTATTCAAAGACGAGATAATACTAATTTCTTATCATTTGACCAAACTATCGTATACTCAATTGTATACATGTATCTGGGAGACATTTACAAACAAACCATCTGTCTGCGACGTAACTAGTATATATCTATAACGGGGAGAACTTGATAAACACACTACCTGTTAGCGACACAACTATTATATAGTCAACTGTATATCTATACAAGTGAGTTATTTACAAACACACCACCTGTCAGCGACCAAACTATCATATATTATCCTGTCACGTCTAGCAATTTCGACCCGATAACAGGGTGCCGTATATTTCTTTTGATCTACTCAGTTGGTCACGTGATAAGCTGGCGGGCACCTGCTAGCCGGGACTACTTTTTTAGCAAGCGCCAATGCAAATTCCGTCGATGCCGTCAACATCGCAGGGAATGATATTGCATGTGTTTGTTTGGAGTTTAACGCCGCTTTCAACAGCTTTGGTCATATCACGGCGGTCAGTGCACCTACCCATGTTTTCCTGGCTTTCCCACACCAGTACTTACACAACATTCTTTCGAAGCCACTGACTACTTTCTCACATAGATCAGAGGTGAGAGGCAATGGAAAACATCGCCCGAAAGAATGTCGCCGCAACCGGGTATCGAACCCGTGACCTCCAGATCACGAGTCAGATACGCTACCAATTGAGCTACCCGGCCGGGTTATTGCATTTGTAAACGACACGGTCACACTTAATACAAAGATGAATTCTCTGTTTTCTGCAGCTGTTTTAAATATCCAGAACTTTAATTTCCATATGAAATAAATCCAACTTTGATTTCGATGTGAAAATAGCGTGCTGCGTGGGAAACCTGCCCCTGAATGGACAAAATAGAAATTATTGACTTATAAATGAATTGTTGCAACTTAAATATTTCTTTAGTTAATATTTCTCATTTGTGAATACAACATTAATGAAGATAACTGTTGTTAGTGTTGTATTATGTTACAATTTTGAGAACTATGTCTTTCAGCGCATCAATCTTAAATGGCTGCTGTTTATTTATAAAACATGACGTCACAATCAAAGGGATGCAATTCAGTAAGTTACATATTTCTAAAGATGCCATACAAATAAAAAATAAATGCGACAGTATAAATCGAATAATAGGTTTGTGCCGTGGATTGAGAAAGTTTATCTGGCTCGGCACCGTAATTTATCGAATTCGCCTTCGGCTCACCCGATAAATTACTCCGCCTTGCCAGATAAACTTTCTCAATCCACGGCACCAATCTATTATTCTCTATGTATAGTGTTTATCTACAACAGGGAGTTATTTACAGACAAGCCATTTGTCAGCGACAAAACTATTATATAGTCAACTGGTAATTCTATAAAGGGGAGATATTTACAAACACACTATCAGATAGTTCAATGTACATCTATACCGGGGAGAAATCACACCCTATGGCAGCGACCGAACTATAAGATTAGTATCTACATAACGATACATCATTCATCGTTGCAGAGTGATGCTAGACAACTTTAACGACACGATCGGTAACGATGTCAGGTGCTAGTTCTCTAAGCGGGCGTGATGTTAAGAAAGTAATCTTTACACGAGATACGTTATATAAGATATACTAGGATGATTGATAGAAATACTCAGGGATGACAACATTAATGATGATATATCAGTTGACAAAACTATCAGATAGTCCACTGTATATCTATTCCGAGGAAACATTAATAAAACACAACATATGTCAGCAGCCTAACTATCAGAGAGTATATTGTATATCAAACATATCATCGGTCAGCGACGAAATAATGTACAAACACGCTATTTGTCAGCGACGAAATATCAAATTAGTATCTACATAACCATGCATCATTGGTACAGAGCGAGGCTAGACATCTCTCGCTACACGATCTGTAACGATGACAGAGAAAAGACATCTATGATATTTTGTCTTAAAGAAAAAAAGATTCACGAGATGTCTTTACCAGATTATTTGAGAATAACAATCCGGATTTACATTTATTGCAGTGTACATCGATCAGGTAAAATTCCGCCTTCGTGATAATATATAAAACATGCAGAAAATGATATTTAAATGTATTAATCTTACAGGTAAAAGAATGCGACAATGTATATCATTTTATCTAATAAATTGACATCCTCCGAAATTGATATAAGGCAACTAAACTTGTATGGCGCATTTTAGATCTATAAAAACTAACGTTCTGCTCAATAACATTTATATGCACCAATGTAATTAAACACTCAAAGTACTGAAAGTACTAAAGGAAGAAGAGGAGATGCAGTAGTGCATATATCAATATTTATCTGAAATAATCCCCACCATGACAAACAGGTAATGATGCATCAGGCCATAATGAAATATTTCCAAGATCATAAATTCTTGTCTGTCTTGTGAAAATTAATTGACCCTATCTCCGAATATATCAATCGGTCCACTTAGTACTTTTTTAATTATCATATTACCCAATAGCTCTACGTAAATCCCACCTGGAACATTAATGACAGTACGGTGTGTTCATGTCTATTGACTTTACTGAGCCAACTGTTGCATTTAGGGTATGCAATCTATAAATACAATCTAAGACGCCCTTCCTGCTGCCGAAGCAACACAAGTTGTGTTTACAATTTATATATTTAAACAAATTTGAAAGAGGATCACCAAATGAACATTCTTGCGAAGTTTTGTTAACATTTTCCCAATGGATTAGGATGAGATGTCATTTGAAGCTAAAAGTTCAATTTACCCATGTAAATTTGTATTTCAACCAATCAATATGGCTCAAATAATTACGAAGAGGGTCACTGAGGAAAGAAATAAGTCAAGCACTTGGTCAGGAACGTTGGACTTCAGGCTAAGTATAAACTTGCAGACCGCTCGGAACGGAATGTTTATGTTGTCCTGGAGATGCCAAATCTTTATATTCCCATATATAAGACTAGACGCCGCGACAAAGTTGGACCGATACGATGTCTTCATCGTGACCTGCTACTTCCTACGTCGTGTATCGGCAATGATTCGCCGAGGAAGAGGACACGCATACACAATGCTAAGACACCCAGTTCTGAACACACCAGTTCCGACTCCGACTCTGATATGCACAAGTATGTTAATCCCCAGCACAGGTCCCGTCGTTTCATTAATCAAGATACTCGAACCTCATCCCTAACCAGATACCTGCAATGCCCACATCGCCTACTCTTACAGTAACGGAAACGTCTTATTTACAGTTACCCTCCCATCCTCAAATTATAACATTGCCACTTTCCCGACCGGCGCGAAAGCGCAGACCCTCCGATTGTTATGGGGGAACGTGTTGCGCCTATGAACCAGGATTTGTTTTTGTTAATACATATTTTGTTACTTTCTGCCGTTATAGCAACTGACTTTTCAGTGCTCTTTAATATACTGAGATTGTGTTTTTTTCCTTTACAGGTAAAGTACAAATGCTTCTTGAAAATTTCAGTTTGTACTTCTGTTGATTATAGGTAGCCCATTATAGCACTTGACAGTTAACCTAACATTCCGTTGTAAATACTTTAATTTTATCCCATTCAGCTTGTTTGTTTTCAGATGGCCAGCATAACCTGATAAATTCTACATTTTATCTTTATTGTAGTACATGGCAGGGCCATTTTATCAAACGGGGATGGGGATGTGGGACAGGGTACATGTCTTGTTTTGAACTCACGTTTATTTTCATGTGTTGTATATACTATGTGTTTGTCTTTGATTGTCTCATGACTATGATAGTACTTGTCAGTGTGAAAGCGTGTGCTATAGGTCTCATCTTTCCGCCTTAAACCACATTCTATTGTTTCAATCCCCATTTTGCATTTTCGGTCTGCTCTGCGACCAGTAAACACGTCTACTTAACTATTTTATTGCGATTTATATTAACTTATAAGTAATAAGACACACAATGCTCTGGTAGGATTATATTCTCCATTCATTGCGAATATTATTATTATTAGTAGTAGTAGTAGTATTAGTATCATTATTATTAATGTAGTTAGTGCAATAACAACCGGACATTTGTTTACTTTGCAGCATTATTAGTCATGTTTACTTTTTAACAGGTTCTTTGAACATAATTAAGAAAGGGACCGCCAAAAAGACATTCCTTGTTTTGTTTGTCCAGTGGATAAGGATGAGATGTTATTTTAAGCTAAACGTTCTGTGTTCCCTTTTTTAGCATGTAAAGGTTCACTAAATAAACACTTCTGCTAAATTATCTTGAAATCAGACAAGCACTTTCATAAGAATGTAGTTTCACAAAATCGTGTCATTTTGCCCCTTTTCTAATGCCGCCTGATTGTCGTGTATAACAAAGGGTAATTTGTTCAGACAGTTGAACACACGTGAGTAAATGAGAGGATGGGGGATGGGCGTAGTTAGATCCTTATCATTTATAACACTTAAATATGATATTTATACATTCAGAGACTTATAATTTTATTTCCTAGAATAAGTTGATTTTTTTATACTTAATTTGTCTTTTGCTTATGTTGCATGCCTCATCATGGTGAACGATTTTAACCAAGTTTCTTTGAAATCCTATAATGCATGGTTCAAATGTGAGCCGGACAAGGTACAGTCCTTTCAAATAGTACTCATTTCAACCTTTGACATGTAAGTGTGACCTTGACATTTGAGGTACAGGCCTGGGTCTTGTGCGCGACACGCCGCCTTATCATGGTGAACATTTGTGCCAAGTCTCTTATAAATCCTATGATGCATGGTTGAAATGCAGGCCGGACAAGGTACAGTTCTATCAAATAGTACTCATTTTGACCTTTGACCTCTTAAGGCCTGGGTGTTGTGCGCGACACGCCGCTTCATCATGGTGAACGTTTGTGCCAAGTTTCGTTCAAATCCTATGATGCATGGTTAAGATGCAGGCCGGACAAGGTTAGGTGGGACTGACAGACAGACAGACGTAAAGGGGCTATAACTCTGTAAAATCACATGCAATTGTGAAACCTTTAAGGTAGGCACATCTCCTCATATGATAGAAGCTTCATGTAAAACTTTATTGAATTCCACCCAGTGGTTTGTAAGAATAGGCCGGACAAAATATGGCTTCCGACCGACCGACTCACTGACGGCCCGACCGACCGACCGACCGACCGACCGACACAGTGACTCCTATATACCCCCACAAAAAAATTAGCTTTTTGGGGGTATAATCTATTTAAAGAAACAAATGTTTGGTTAACAATACAAGGGTGGGAGTTAAGGCAGTTCAATTTGTTGCAGAAACATGTTCGCTAAGCAATATTAACATATACTTACATATACAAAGTCTTCAAGTTGCATTTTTAAAAGTGTGCAATATCTTTTTCTCCCTGGAATTAATAAATTAAGAAGATGCCCAAAATGTGTGTGTTTCTTTTATATATATATAAAATGCGGTATGCAAATATAATATAATGCTCAATCATCACAAATGTTGGTCACATAATTTGGTTCCGTTTGTGTTGTTGCTGCTTCATCTTGGGGCCATTTTTTTTTTTTTTTTGGCCTCTTAACAATAACGCATTTCTCCCATTGAAAAGAACTTTATCAATCAAAAGCAACTGCCGGTGTGTATATCATGAAGTCACAATATTGATGGCAGGTCATAATTGTTATCTATTTTGGGACAATTCTTGACAACTAGGTCAGTTAGCATGTGCGTCATTGGTCTGTTATCACTCAATGATATGCATAGGTTGATTAGTTGCAATCAAACTTTCTCATTCATAAGTAAATGCGGTTGTACAATGAATATAATTGCCCAATCCGTCGTGATAACTAAGGAGCGAAAACAGATAAATGCAAACTAATTTACCAAAAATGCGATTGGCGCAAAGAAAAAAATCGTTAGATAATTTTGACCGGTCTGCGCAGTCTGATCTAAATTTGCACACTTCCTCAATACGTATCAGAAGAATTCAAGAAACTTCTGCAAAGCAGTATTCATTTGGCTCTTTAACATAGATGCATAGAAAAGTATTTATCAACACGTGTAAAAATAACGAGAAGGTTGGTATCCGCAACGCACCTGTATGAACGTCATAATACCGTTAATGTTGTTTTTTGCAAAGCACCGCCCTGAAGAACAAGTAATAATTGCGTTTGTGTTGGTTTTCACAGAGCACCGCTCAGATAACAACGGGTAATAATTACGTTACCGTTGGTAATCGCAGAATACTGCTCATCCAAACGTATAATACTTACGTTACGGTTGATTTTCGTAGAGTAGGCCTACCGCTCCTTTACACGTGTAATAATTACGTAAATATTGGTTTTCTCAAAGTACTGCTCATATATACATGTACACGTGTAATAATCACGTAAACGTGATTTTCGCTAGTGCCACTCTTCATTACGTGTAATAATTACGTAAATATTGGTTCAATACGTGAAATAATTACGGTAAAGGTTGACATTTATTCACATGCGATGCACTTGATCGATCCAATTCCTGCGTCCCTTGTTCGCATGAAAACTAGTTAGTAAGTTTAGGGAGCTATCTTTTTCTCATATGGTCGCTGTTAGAAAATATCATGTTTATTTTTGACTGTTCTAACCATCCAGCATGTCGAAAAACCCTTTTAATACAATCCATTTTATAACGTTTTTCCAGGAGTGAAGTGTATGAGACCATTTCCCAGACAGTAAAAATATGCCAATTAAAGAATCTGTTTAGTACTGGGGGCTTCCGTTTTTGTTCACAGCAGGTCTTTCTTATTGACATTTACTTGAGGCTGGGTTTTATTTATAGCACAGACATTTCAACATGCACGTATCAAAAACAGATTGGTGTACAATACACTGTCTTTGAAAAAACTCGTTGAGAAAAACAAGCGTCTGAGAAAGAAGCAAACTCGATTTAATCATAACAACTATTCAACTGTCCAAATACTTTTATCTTAGTCTTCACTGCGGATCTTGCATGAAACGTTTAACTATTGCTAGAACAGCAGCTGGACAACATATGTTCAGACATAAAGGTGGAGACTGAACGTCTGTGCATTATGTGCGAAATTGGGGTAGCCAGTCGGCCCTGTGACCCACATGTTCAGAGTCCGATACCCGAGCGAGTACTAGCTGAGTATCAAAGGGGAAGACGTCTTTGAGAGTGTTCAGGTTTTAAGAATTGGCTTCACAATCAATGTAAAATAAAAGAGTTTAAACGTTTCAGGTCCTACTACATGTATGATGCAGATACTTTGCCCGTTATGTAGAAATGAAGATTTATGTTACAGATAACATTTCCGTGGTGTAGTGATAAGAGCATCCGCCAGGAGCGGAAGACCAGTGTCCGTGTCTTACCGTAGCCTATACATATGAGCCGTTCCACGAGAAACCAACATTATGGCCTCTGCGTAATGTATCGACCCAGACCAGCCTTCGCAGTCCGCCAATGCTACTCCGGGCCGACAAATTCCGTCTCTGGTAGGTAGATGTATAGAGTTATGATTCCTGAAACAGAACATCCACAAGAGTCCACAATGTTGGTTTTCTCGTAATTCGGCTCATATTATAACAACGTCTTCGTATGATGCATCGGTGTCGAATAGTACTGGCAGTAATTAAAGTTTAGAAAAAATGATACTCGTTTTTTATGCCATAATTATCTTCTTAGAAATATCAAATCGGTTTGTTCACTAGATCGTGTTTTCTTGGCATTCTTGTAAAACGATGTATAATATAACGTCAAATAAACCTATAAGATATCGGATGCTGATATGACTTTCGCCATGAGGTTATTGTCTGGCTAGAATATGTCATAGCACAATGTTAATATATTTAGATACGAAATAACCAAATACAATCGTAAGAAAAACCTGTTTTTTACTTAATTCTTTCCAAATATTTATGCTTTCTGACGACTCTTCAGCAGACAACTTTTTGTTACGTTTTTACGCCGCTTTCAACATTTTATCAGTTATACCACGGCGTTTTCTGATTAAGTTACCAGTACTTCTTGTCCATTATTCCTGACACCAGTCAGTCAAGTCGTAAAGCTAACGCTGAAAACCTAAGCCCAAAAGAGGGCATCCATTACTACCATTTTAAAGTATTTGGTATGACCCGGTCGAGATTGAACTTGCGACCGTGATGGGAGAGTTGGTCTGTAATGGAGTTTTTGTTATACTTTTATTTCGCGCCCAACGAGAAGTATAGAAAGGCTTTATCAAACTGGACCCCTTTTTGATGGGCTGCTTAAAATGAGTGTCCACTTTTAAATTTTCTTACATAATACATGACCCCTTTTTATATCTTTTTATAAGCTGACAGGTTACTATTTTATATTCTAATAATATAGGATTGTCACAAAAACTTGGTTGGAAGTCACTTTAAAATGTCTATGATAACAAAGTAAATAAAGAGGTGTCGATTAAAGTTCAAAGGTCAGTAAGGAACTACCTGGTATGAAACGCTATCGTGTGTTTGATAGTGAAAGAAAATGAGCATCGCCATAAATTTAACAACTTAGACCCTTTAAATGCTGAAATAAAAAAAAACATGACTTGGTTATCCTCGCATTTAAAACAGTCTATAGCTAATCCTAGGAATTTCAAAAAAAAATAACTTTTGTATTGCGCTGTAAACAGTACAGAACCCAGTCAGACGACACGCATGTGTACGCTTGCATGGCTCTATAGCGTTGGCACAGGCTTCGCAAAATTGGTTCCATTTGTCAAAGAGTTTAAAAGTGACACGCCTAATGTTTGCACCATCTTGACCATATTGGCACTTCTGAAACGGCACCACTACTTATTTAAGGTACATTTACAAATCTCGTAACTTTCCTGTTTAACATGTACCTGAAATGCTCAGAACAAATACTTAGATGTCTTAATTAATAGGTATACACCTATATCTTGCTTAATATCTTAATTTAACCTCTTTCAATCTCCAGTGAATAACCATCACAATATTATATAATTAGCTAGTACGCTTATAATATGAACTTCTAATTAGGTAACTGATTTACCTTAATTCTTGCTAAAATCTTAATTTAACATCTGTCAATCTCCATGTCGCTTAACGGAGCTGACAAGGACTCGTCATCAAACATAGACAATTGATCGGGAATATTCGATTGGATTGTTTGATCACTAAGTGACATATCACTCTCATTTTGTCTGTCTGTACCGTGAATACGCTCGTATTCTAAACGCCTAAGACGTGCTTGTAACTTACTTAGTGGAATATTATCTTCACTCTCTTGACTGGTTGAAAACTCAGAACTATTCTTATGTTTGTCAATTAATTTTGTCATTTTAACCTTACGTTTTGGAATTAATTCTTGATTATCCGAATCTTTATTATCATCAGAGCTCTCTGAAACAATTTCAGGAGAAATAAGATAGACTAATTTCTATGTAGAATTCTTTATATAATTAACATGGTGAGGCGTAAAGATGTAATCAAACATCTGACCAATAATTAATGGACTAACTTCTCTAAGGCAGTTATACATTTAGTATGTATGGCCACCAGAGGTGACTGAGGTTATAAGAGTTCGGTGGCTATAAATACTATATAGGCAAAGATTTCTTATCGGCAAATTCCTGTCAAATATATTTTGATTTAAATTGCATTAAAATTAAAGATACTTATGTCTCTATGCAAGATGGTCGTTGTATAGCCTCTATTGTGCGACTTACCAAAACAGTACAATTAAAACCTATGACTACATACAAGTTGCCAAGAAAACTAAAACAAAATCCCAGTATTTCTAATGAAGGAACTTATGAAATTTCAAGTATAGAAAAGTGTTACCTTGATACGGAACCACATCTAAAGCTTTCAAATATTTTAGTGACACTAACTAATTACCGTAGAGTACCAATTATAATATCAAACCTGTCAAACAAAACTGTATCACTTCATCGCGGGTGTGTTATGGGTGAATTACATCAAATAGATAAGGAATATGACATTTCATTGATTGATCGGCCGCAAGTACCGCAGAGTTCATTGCATAGTATCTCTTCAGTCGAGTCCGTTAATGAAAATGTTAATGTTCCAAATATACATAAAGACAGGTTTTTAAATTCATTAATTTCAAGTTATAATGATGTATTTTCAAAAGATGAATTTGATCTAGGAAGGTATTCATATGGCTCTGTTGCTATAGAGACCAAAACAGATCAAGTGATTAGGCAAAAACCTTATCGAATTCCATTCAGCGAAAGAGAATATTTTAAACAAAAAATAAATAATACGCTCAAAGCAAATATCATACGTCATTCACATTCAGAATTCAATAATCCGTGTATTCTGGTGAACAAAAAAGATGGCACCAAACGTTTAGTAATTGATTTCAGAAAAACAAACCAAATTATAAAGACTACAGCTTATCCACTGCCTCGTATCGAAGATTATTTTAGCGTCCTTATATGGAGCAAAATATTTTACTTGTCTAGATCTTTCAAATTGACTGGACAGTTCTACCGCAGGGTTTAAATATTTCAGCGGGAATGTTCCAATCAATCATGTCCTCTGTTATAAAAGGATGTGAACAATTTTCGGTTGGTTATTTAGACGATTTCCTTATATACTCTAAGACTCTAGAAGAACATTTTAGTCATATAGAAGAAATATTTAGGCGACTGCGAGCTAATTGTCTTAAGCTAAAACTACAAAAGTGTGAATTCATTAAAGATAAAACCCAATTACCTTGGACATGAAATATCAGCAGAAGGTATTCGTCCTAAGGCTGATAAATTTAAAGCTCTTAGACAAATAAAAACTCCACAGAATGTTAAGGATGTAAGATCATTTTTAGGTTTTGTCGGATTTTATAGGAAATTCATTGGTAAGATTAACAAAGAAGAATGTTAAATTCGAATGGTCTATTGAATGTCAAAACAGTTTTGAGGATTTGATCACTCAATTAGAAAAATTACCACTGTTACGTTACCCAGACATAAATAAACCTTACATATTATATACAGACGCAAGTGATTATGCGCCGTCTTGATGCAAAATTTAACAGGTAAAAAGGGAGATGAACTACCAATATCTTTTCTTAGTCATGCCCTATCTAGAACTCAAAATAAATATTCCACAATTCTTAAGGAAACTCTAGCAATTACCTATAGCTTAAAAAAGACTTGACTGTTTCTTGCAGGGATGAAAATTCGTAATTAAAACAGACCACAAACTTCTAACTTATTTGTTATCTTCAAATTTCGATAATAAACTTCTAAAAAGATTTGCATTAGAAATGTCATGTTATGACTGTTCAATTGAATACGTACCTAGAAAAACTAATGTAGTAGCTGACGTTTTATCCAGACAAGTTAAAGGATCGACTTTTGATTCAGACACTGATATTATGACTGAACATAATAAAGGAACTACGATTAATGTTATTAATAGCCAAGCAATTAATCATGATGAATTAACAAAATCATATGAAGCACCACAAACTATACCAGTTACTACCCCAGAAGATTTAGTCTCTATAGATATGAAAAAAGAACAGGAATTAGATTTAGATTTTAAGAAATTAATTAAACGAGTACGGACGAACTCTTTAACTAAATCTGAAAATAAGAGGTTTGTTATGATTCAGGACATTTTACATTACTTGTCAGATAAGGATATTTACCCTTGCCCACGAATATATGTTCCTAGTCAATTAAGAGAAATGGTTTTAATTTCATATCATAATATAGCACACCCTGATGTGAATATGATTCAATGCCGTGCGAAAAGCATATTACTGGCCCAATCTCTTCAAGGATATTTACACATTTGTAAAGACATGCATAGCCTGTCAAACTGTAAATCTTAAAACCATAAAATCACCTTTACAATATCAGATAATACCAAGCTACCCTTTTTCGGACATTTCATGTGATATCGTCGGACCGATGGCTCCGACAGCTTCGAATGCCAAATATATGATAGTATTTATGTATGAACTTTCTGGTTATCCTGAAATAGTTGCATCACCAACTGCGACTTCAGCAGACGTTGTTAACGCATTTTTAGAAAAGATATTCTGGAAATACCGCTCTCCTTTATCAATACTGACAGACAATTGGTCCGTTTTCACCTCCAAAATATTCAAAGATGTTATGCAGGAATTAAATATCAAACATCGTAGAACAGTCATCTATAATCCCGAGGCTAATGGAAAAAATGAGCGTTCACATAAAACTTTAAATGCCATTCTATGTAAGCTTACTATGGATAATCCGATGGATTTCGATATTGTACTAGAACAAGCCCTTGCTGGCATCAGGTTGAATCCATCAGAATCGGCTGGACATAGCCCATTTTTCATAGTATTTGGTCGAGACCCAGTACTACCTATTGATTCACTGTTAGGAAAAAGGTTACCTTATGTTGGCAACGAATTCCATAAAGAATTACTACAAAGAAATCACGAAATGTACTGTGATGTATTCAAGCAAATGACTAAATCAAGAAGAAGGCCTAGTAACAGATATGCCAATAGGAAAGCCCAACAAGTAGAATTCAATGTAAATGACCCTGTCTATTACAAAAATGTCTTCCGTGAATTCAATACTTTGTTGTTGCCATTGATATTTGATATTAAAAACAATTTGAAAGTGCTCTCTTATATGCTGTCATATATTGTTCGGTTAACAAGTTTTATAGACATTTGGTAGAGATATCTCTACCAAAGATTGATTGTTGTCACGCAACAGAGAGAGTAGGTCAGCAGTAAATTCGTCTACCTCATTTGCAAGAAAGAGAGTTATGTGACATATTATACGGAAAACAGTCACGAAACCGTCGATTAATATAATACGGGCGTGATTGGTTTATTTAGTTTTTTAATTCAAGTACGTTTTTATAAATCAGGACCTTACACAGTCGTAAGTGTTACGTAATATTTCTACCCACGCCGAATCAGAGTCTTTGAAAATTAGAATTAATCGTTTAGCTCGTAGAAATCAAAACTGCAGCCGCGCTGTTTACTTGATATCCTTTGTATCACCAGTTTGCCTTGTTTGTATTAAACACTTGAATATATAGGAATTACGAAGGAGACAATACATGAATATATTTAGCATAAAACTTGCGATAACTCGACCAATTCGGTTTTAAATGATTGATTGATTGATTGATTGGGATTTAACGCCGTTTTCAACAATGTTTCACCTACTCTTGTGTTTCATGGCTTTCTCACAACAGTACTCCACCCACACAACATACTTTCCAAGCAACTGGCTGCGTTTTCACTTGATTGTTAGCCCATTGGTGGAAAACGAATGACCCTTGTCACTGACTTTTTTCAAACGTCGGAAAGGATTTTGCCCGACGTTAGGCTCGAACTCACAGCCCCTGGATTGACAGCTCGCGTCGCTACCGTCGGAGCTACCGAGGCCCGGCCGACCAATTCGGTAAAGCGGCCATTTCACCAAGGATTGTTTTGGTCCCGATAGTACGCGATCCTTTTTTTGGTCGATCGGCCGCATTTTTGCGAAAATAGTCGGGAACCTGCGAGCACTGTCGAGCACTACCCTATACCTTCGGGGGAACATCTGGCGCGATCGCCCCAGTCCTCCGAGGGTCGGGTACCGAACACGTGATCGGCTACTGTTTTTAAACATGTTGAAAAACAGTAGCCGATCAAAACCCGTCGGCCCATGGTCGTCCGAGGATCCCCTTGTCTCGCCCGCCCTCTGGAGCTTTCGTATAGCCTCTGCGAGAAGCGGGTCTCTACCGGGCCTTTGCCGTGTACCTGCGGGTACTTTCGCATACTTGCGCCCCGGAAACGTGTCGATCGTGCGAGGAACGTCCGTGATTCGTCCCCCCGCCATGATCCATTGGTCGGGACTCAATCGGGTCAAAAAAGGGGACGATTGGAGGCGATTCAGGACGACAATCCGGCCGATCAAAAACATTATTCATCGGGGACAATCTGGTCCAGATCGGGCCGATTGGAAAAAACAATCCTTGGTGAAATGGCCGCTTTACTGGAAGTAATTCATGAGTCCTATTTCGACTTCGACTTATGGCCAATCCACTTAAACGACATTTTCTATAAAATTGCATAATAAAAATGTCGATGTTCGTTTTATCAAATGGATCGCCTCGATTGTGTTGTGGTAGAATGTCAAACTAGGGTGCAGGATGGGCCGCGTGTTCGATCCCCGACCGTCTCATACCAAATCATTTGAAAATGGTACTAATGGTTTTACCTCCTATGCGCTAACGTGTGTAAGAATTATATGGATCAGTTGAACTGGTAACTACCCATGAAACGCCGTGATATAACTAAAATATGTTTGAAACGACCTAAAACACCATAAAACAATTATATTATTTATCAAAATTGTTTCCCAGCGGCTTATACGATCTTTGTTCTAATAGAAGTAAACAGACAAACCTGATCGAGGTCACACTGTATAGATGCGCATATTTAACTAGATCCGTACTGTTCATAAAATAAGCTGTCCCGCGAGAAAACCAACATTAAGTAAAGTATGGAACCGGATCAGCCTAAGCATGCCGTGCACGCTTACACGGATAGATACATTTCGCCTCCTGTGGATTTTCTGTTTCAATAATCTTAACTCAATACCTCTATCCCCCTAAGACGGAATGTGTCGGCCCAGATCAGTCTGCACGGACTGGGCAGGCTGATCAGGGCCATTACATTACGCAGAGGCCATAATGTTGATTTCCTCGCCATGCGGCTCAAATGTCCTTTGTTCTAATATCCTATAGCAAGACTCACGTTGGCCGTGTTTTAAAACAAAGCTCTTTGTCTAACAAGAACTGAATCAATGTCAACTAATTGGTTCCAAAGAAACTGGCGCACGTAATAGTTTATAGACACTGATTACGATGAAGAGTCTCTTAACGTTGTTACAGTGGTACTGTGGCACGGACGAGGCGTATCTTTACCATTTACAAACTTCTTTAACCCTTTCCCACATAACATACAACACATCTGCAGCAGACGACTTCGAAAACATACCCAATCTCTTTAAATGAAAGCCTACGTATTGAAATGAGCTGAACACATCGTGGCAAATGGACTTTGTCACATTGTTTTAAATTGTCGTCTGCTGCGAACACGTCAGGGCACGTCTATATGTATTTTGAAAACAGATTAACCCTTTCCTACATACAACAATTCTGCAGCAGATGACTTTGAAAGTATGTAGGCAAACACACAGAAAACCTATATAAATATAGGTATAACTACTGAAAAGAGTTGGAAACATTGTGGCAAAAGAAGAAATTGCTCGTATTGATCGATTTCTTCTTTTGCCACAGTGTTTACAAAAGGCGTCAGACAGCGTTTATATATGGGAAGGGTTAAGTTATGCATATTAATAGGCCTCTTCCCGCTGATTTCTCTGCATGATACGAGTATGAGTTGCGTTAAGCGATTTGGGGTCTTAATGTATTTGCGTACGGTGAATGCTCAGTCGAACCTGCGCATCCTGGCTAATCTGGACAGACACGTGTCGCCTCCTGTGGATTTTATATTTAAGGAATCATTATTCTATACCTCTATCCCCCTGAAAACGAAATATGTCGGCCCGGATTAGCCTGCACGGAATGTGCAGGCTGATCTGGGTGGATACACTACGCAGAGGCCATACTATTGGTTTTCTAGTGGAACGGCTCATTTATGTTAAACAAACTGACAAAAAAATGGAAGTGTAGCCTAACCAGTGTAATGCCAATATGTATTTAAATGATATCAAAACGGAGTGCCATTAAGACCCGTACCGCTAGACACAGCTCATGTTGACCAGTTGTGCATGATATGATAAGTTAGAAAAGTTTATTAATTTCAATTAGTTTAGGCTTCCAGTCCATGAGGAAACATGCTCATATACATACTGGTGCCTGACAGTAACACATCAGATAAAAGAAACATATATATGTATATGTTGTCTACCGTTATTCAATGAAGTGTATATATTGTGTCAGATAAACATTTTGAGACAAAGAAGAATACCTTGTGGCTGGCTGGCATTGCTCATTATCATATTTCCTCAGCTTTTTATTATACCCCCTTCGAATAAGAGGGGGTAAATAGGAGTCACTGTGTCGGGATGTATGTCTGTCTGTCGGTCGGTCGGTCGGAAGCCATATTTTGTCCGGCCTATTTCTTACAAACTACTTGGTCGAATTCAATAAAAATTTACTTGAAGCTTCTATACCAAGAGGAGATGTGTATATCATAAAGGGGTTACAATTGCTTGTTATTTTACAGAGCTATGGCCCTTTTACTTATAAAGTAAGCCATATTTTGTCAGGCCTATTTCCTACAAACCACTGGGTGGAATTCAATAAAATTTTACATGAAGCTTCTATACCAACAGGAGATGTGCATATCCTAAAGGGGTTACAACTGCGTGTTATTTTACCGAGTTATGGTCCTTTTACTTATAAAGTTATGGTGTAGGTCAAGGTGCTGTTTAGGGGGTATTTATCATCTTCAGTGATAGTTCTAGTTTACGATTAAAAAAGATTCTGCAGTGTTGATGTTTTTCTTACCTTTTCCCCCTAGTTCGCGACTTTAATAAACACATTCACGTTTTTTGTTTTTAATTATTTTTTAATTTATTACAAAATTTATATAAAGCCTTTGCAATAGATTCACCACATTTAACAACAAAACGATCCTTGGGAATGTTCTAAAGAAATGGCGCGAGGAGTGGTTGTGATACAAGGAAGCAGACATCGAACATGATTTACCCTTTCTCACATACAACACATTTGCAACAGATGATTTGAAAACGAATAAGCAAAAGCATAGAAAATATCTTTAAATGAAAGAAGAATTGAATCGAGTTGAAAACATGGTGACACAAAGGGAGAAATTGCTCGTTTTGAGCAATTTCTTCTTATGTCGCCATGTTTTCAAAATGTACTCATTTGTTACGCGCGTCGTAAACGCTCAGGATGGAATTCCAGTATAAATACTTTAATGTTTATTGAGTGTTTGGTGTTTTTCAATCCTTTCAACAATTCTTTCAGTTTTATCACGACGTTTCCTGGGTAAGTTACCGGTACTACTGGTTCATTTATCCTGACAACAGCGCGTCAGTCGTAATGCTAACCACACGCAACACTGAGCACCAAGGAGGACAACAATTACTACCATGTTTTGTTGTATGACCCGACTGGGGATATAATGCACATAATGAGAAATATATCGAGGGCTTGGCGTGAAACGGTTGTAACTTAAATTGGTATTTTTTTTACCAAGCTTAATCACCTCGCCATGAAGTCTTAATAAGTGTTAAATCATTTTACTTTGTAAACAATGGAAATTTAGGTGCCATTGCTCGTTCTGAGCAATGGCACCTAAATTTGCATTGTTTACAAAGGGGTCAAAATTGCCCCTAAACCAGGGTTTTTAAAATAGGTTTTTAGTTACAACCGTTTCACACCAAGCCCTCGATATGTGTGTGCAATTAATTTTTTCAAATATATTCAACAACAAAATACTCAATAAAAGATTGTTTCCACATATTTACTGAAATACCGTTGCAAACGGCGTTAAAAGGGACAACCAATTCAATTTAATTTATCTAAAAAGCAATAACACCTTCATAATAATGAAATCCAATTAAAGTCTTACATGTACACATGAGCCAGTAAAAATGGCTCCTTTGCTTCTTTGGGATGACTGACGTCAGATTATCTCAGCTTATAAAGTTCGATATTAACTCACTCTCGATCCCGGAATTCGCTCCCAGTCCAAGATGGTTGATTTAATGCCAAACACTCAGAATGATGTGCGACTATAGAATTGCAATTGTATTGCTTGAAATATTCTAAACTGAATCTTTGTTATTATTCCTTTCGAACATTTCTGAAAAGTCCAAGCCGAGCCCCGGTAGCTCAGGCGGTAGCGACGCGGGTTGTCAACGCAGAGGTTGTGAGCTTGAAACCCATCTCGCCCTACATTATTACTTTGGTTTGACAAAATTCGATGTGACATTCGTCTACCACAGATGAGCTACAACTGTAACCGTCTATGAGAAAAGCAGCCAGTTGCCCGGAAATACTATTGTATGGAGTAAGCAAGCCAAGAAGGCGTTTCACCCAAATCAATTAATCAATCAATCTGAAATTAGCCTAAAAGGCTGAATGGTTGAGAGTGAGGCTAGCATACGAGATCTGAGCCGTCCCGCGAGAAAACCAACATAATGGCCTCTGCGTTGTGTATCGACCCAGATTAGCATGTGCAGTCCGCGCAGGCTAATCCGGGCCGGCACATTCCGTCACAGGGTGATAGAATTATAAAGTTATGATTCCTGTAACAGAAAATCCAGAGGAGGCGAAAAGTGTCTGTCCGGGTTAGCCTGCGCGGCATGCTTAGGCAGATCCGGGTCGATACTTTACGCAGAGTCCATAATGTTGGTTTTCTAGCGGGACAGCTCAATTATGTGTTAAAGTTCTTGACAAAAATAATATAACTACAATGTACTTTCTTTACCATTAATGCATGACTTGTTATTTTAATACTCCATCTTTGAATATGGTTTGTGTGTAATTAACGGGAAATTTTACAATTTACAATGAAAGACGAAATAATCTGTAAAGTTCTTCGTATCCTTTTGTTGTGTATTATGATGACATTTGCTCTACAAACAATGCATTCTGGGGAAATAAATATTCAATGACAAGAAAAGGATTGATTACAAGACCCTCAGCAGGGTACTAGACATCTGAATACATCAAACAGTTTGTGGTGTGCTGACAGACTAACCCCTTACATAACTCCCTTACATACACCTTAGAGTGCAATAAAATATAGTAAATATAGTAAATATCAAAGATATGTAGATATAACCATTAAATATCTCCTCTGGTCGTAACGTTTTCAAGACGACTTACTTGCTGGTGTCAGGATAAATGGACCGGTGGGACTGGTAACGCCATGAAATAACTGAACAATTGTTGAAAGCGGCGTTAAACACCAAACCAAACAATGAATAAGTACAGGTAGCTTACCCAGGTAACGCAGTGATATAGCTGTACAATTGTTGAACGCTTCGAACAGTTTTCGACACGGCTTAGATTTGAGTTTTACTTTCTTCAAACACTTAACGACACACTAGTAAATTATGAAAAATGAAAACCTGTGTCAAAAGTTTATTTTGAGAACAGGTTTATCGAAGTGTTTAAAGAAAGTAAACATCTAATCAAAGCCGGGTAAACAACCGGAGAAAGGGTTCCGTTACTTGTTCTGAAATTGCTTAATTTCATTAAAGATAAAGGGTGAAGAAGAAAAAGTAAATTTTGCCAAAATTACGTCATATGTCTAGAGGCTTTCACGCAGTGTTATCTACTTCAACAGCTACTCAGGAAAAGTCCATGTTCACTGTAAAAGTATGTTGGCTTTATAATAATATCAAACTAGATATTGTAAGAAATATTGAGATAGTAATAGCCATAGTCTGTAAGGACTTGAACTTCTGCGGTAGTCAAGGTGACTTTGCCAGGGAAAGTTGAGAAAAAAGTTGGGATTTTTAGGAATACGCAATCTTTACCACTGCTTTGAAAAAAAACAATGCAGGCATCTCAAATCAGGTTTACTTCAGAAAAATTAGTTGTTTAATCACATTTAAAAAAATATACTGAGTATCCCCGGGTCATGTCACAAGAAAATCGACGTTAGGCACTTTGCTGTCGCTACACATTGTCATATTAAAACAAATATATGGAACAATTTGTTTACCTATATTCAGGGTCAGACCTATGGAACAAATTACCTTTTCATATAAAACATACATACATTTAAGTTAAATTGCTTCAATAATTTCAAAGAAATTTCACAGTAACATTTTTTGATACTGTACTCTCAGTACTCTGTTGAGTAAATGTAAATTCAAATTGTTTTACTTAATGAGGGTCTCTTGGAAGGGACCCGGCCGGGTAGCTCAATTGGTAGCGTATCTGACTCGTGATCTGGAGGTCACGGGTTCGATACCCGGTTGCGGCGACATTCTTTCGGGCGATGTTTTCCATTGCCTCTCACCTCTGATCTATGTGAGAAAGTAGTCAGTGGCTTCGAAAGAATGTTGTGTAAGTACTGGTGTGGGAAAGCCGGGAAAACATGGGTAGGTGCACTGACCGCCGTGATATGACCAAAGCTGACCAAAGCTGTTGAAAGTGGCGTTAAACTCCAAACAAACAAACAAAGTCTCTTGGAAGATTAGTTTTTGTAACTAAATAAGTTACTTTGACCCTCATAAAAATAAAGTTGTTATTATTATTATCGCGGTCCTTTGATAAAGTTGCATACTTAAAATGTCGACTGTTGATTTATCAAATGGACCGCCTTGATGGTGTAGTGGTAGAATGTCCTTCTAGGGTGCAGGTGGCCGCGTGTTTGATCCCCGACAAACTCATACTAAATACTATGAAAATGGTAGACATGGCTTTCCCTCCTTTGCGCTCAGTGTTGTTTTGGGTGTGTAAGAAGTACGACTGACTCGCTTGTGTCACGTATAAATTGACCAGTTGTCCTGGTAACTACCAATTAAACGCCGTGATATAACTGAAAATAGGGCTGAACCGATCTAAAACACCATAAAAACAATTATATAATTATTAAAATCGTTTCCCATCGGCTTATATGATCGTTGTTCTATTAGAAGGCGAACTGACATGGCTGATCCTGGCCACACTGTATAGATGCGCATATTTAACTTGATCCATACTGTTCATAAAAGGAGCCGTCCCGCGAGAAAACCAACATTGTGGTCTCTGTGTAAAAGTTTCGACCCGTATCAGTCTAAGCATGCCATGAGGGCTCACCCGGATAGACACTTTTCGCCTCCTGTGGATTTTTTCTGTTTCTGGAATCATTACTCTATACCTCTATCCCCCTGAGACTAAATGTGTCGACCCAGATCAGTCTGCGAGACGGCTCAAATATCCTATGTTTTGTTTTCCTATAGCAAGACTCACGTTGACCGTGTTTTAAAACAAAGCTCTTTGTCTAACAAGAACTGAATCAATGTCAACTAATTGGTTCCAAAGAAATTGGCGCACGTAATAGTTTATGGACACTGATTACGATGAAGAGTCTCTTAACGTTGTTACAGTGGTACTGTGGCACGGACGATGCGTATCTTTACCATTTACAAACTACTTTAACCCTTTCCCACATTACATTCAACACATCTGCAGCAGATGACTTCGAAAACATACCCAATCTCTTAAAAGGAAAATAAAAATATTGAAATGAGCTGAACACATCGTGGCAAATTGACAAATTGCTTTATTTGATCATTTTCGCGTTTTGTCACATTGTTTGCAACAGTCGTCTGCTGCGGACACGTCAGAAAACGTCTATATGTATTTTAAATACAGATTAACCCTTTCCTACATACAACAATTCTGCAGCAGACGACTTTGAAAGTATATATGCAAACACATAGGACAATCTCTATAACTATATGTATAATTACTGAAAAGAGTTTAAAACATTGTGGCAAATGGACAAATTGCTTTTTTGAGCACTTTCTCATTTTGTCACATAGTTTTCAGCTGTCGTCTTCTGCGGACACGTCAGAAAACGTATGTATGTGATTCGAAAACCGATTAAGTTTTGCATACTCATGGGTTTCTTCTCGCTGATTCCTCGGCACGATACGAGTATGAGTTGCGTTAAGCGATTTGGGGTCTTAATGCATTTGCGTACGGTGCATGCTCAGTCGGACCTGTGCATCGGCACAATCTCACCAGTGTCTTCACCGTTCACATAACTGAGCCGTTCGTTCCATGAGAAAACCAACAATCTGGACTCTGCGTAAAGTATCGACCACCCGGATCAACCTCAGCATGCCGCGCAGGCTATAACCCGGACATATATCCTGTGGATTTTTTGTTTCAGGAATCATTACTCTATACCTCTGTCAACCTGAGATGGAATGTGTCGGCCCGGATTAGCCTGTGCGGTCTGCGCAGACTAATCTGGGTCGATACATTACGCAGAGTCCATGATGGTTTTATTTTCGTGGAACAGCTCATATATAATGAACATACTGACAACTACTACTAACTGTTGCCTAACCAGTGTAATGCCAATATGTATTTAAATTTATCAAAACTAGATAGACCTCATGTCAGTTTTGTATGATATGATAAGTTTGATCAGTTTATTAATTTCAATTCCTTCAGGCTTCCAGTCCATCAGGATACAATGTACATACTGCTGCTTGACAGTAACACATCAGAGTAAGAAACACCTATATGTCTATGTTGTCTAAATTCGTATCCTTATTCTATGTGGTGAATATATTATATCAGGTTACCATTTTGAGATATAAAAGAATACCTTGTGGCTGTCTGGCATTGCTCATATGATATTTTCTCCGCTTTTTATGGACGATTAATAAAAGATATTCTGCCGTGTCGATGTCTTTCTTATCTTATCCCCTCGTTCGCGTCTTTTAAAAACACATTCACGTTTTTTGTTTCTATTATTTTTTAATTTATTACAATATTTACATAAAGCCTTATGCAATATATTCACCACATCTAATAACAATACGAAACTGGGGAATTATCTAAAGAAATGGCGCGAGGAGTGGTTATGATACCAGGAAGCAGACATCGAACATGATTTAACCTTTCCCACATACAGCACATCTGCAGTAGACGACTTGAAAACGTCTAAGCAAAAACACAGAAAATCGCTTTAAATGGAAGAACAATAACTGAATAGAGTTGAAAACATTGTGACAAAAGGAGAAACTGCTCGTTGTGAGCAATTTCTTCTTATGTCGCCATGTTTTCAAAAAGCCGTCTTCTGTAGAGGCGTCAGATAGAGTCTATATGAGTGAAAGGGTTAATATAATTTAACAAAAGCTGATAAGCTGAAAAGCTTGTTTCGATGTGTAACCGGCCACGGCAGTTTTGATTTAGGATACAACACGACAACAGAGAAAGAATGCTAGTTTATACTTATAATAAGTGTTTGCTTTTACTCATTGCCAAAACAGGGTAAATATATACAGTAAATGAGACATGTTAACAACTAAATTAACTAGAACTATCACTGAAGATGACAAATACCCCCTAAACAGCACATTGACTTACACCATAACTTAATTAGTAAAAGGGCCATAACTCTGTAAAATATCATGCAATTGTAACCTTTTTAGGATATGCACATCTCTTCTTGGTATAGAAGCTTCATGTTAAATGTTATTGAATTCCATCCTGTGGTTGGTAAGAAATAGGCCAGACAGAATACCCCCTAAACAGCACCTTGACCTACACCATAACTTAATTAGTAAAAGGGCGATAACTCTGTAAAATATGACAGACAGATTGCCCGACACAGTGACTCCTATATACCCCCTCTTCGTCGAAGGGGGTATAATAATATAGAACATAATAGAGGGAAAATCAGAAATAGAGAGAGAGAGAGATTGCTCAGAGTGGTAAGCTAGTAGGTAAACGTTAGCTTTGGAGCTGGCCACAACTGGGCAGAGAACAGACAGAGACATGCCTTATATAGTACCGAATACCTTGTGTATACACAAGAATCACAATAATCACATGACCCATGCATACCACAAGTAAATAAGGCAGGCATACATGTAGTAACTAGAAGAGGTAGAGGCAGGTATATGTACGGTGGCTTCAAGAAACCGCCCCCGTTACAGATGTATTAATATAAGTTAGGGGATACATGTTCATCACATATTTCCATAATTGCAGTGGCCCGACATTGTGTTTGTCTCGGAACGTGACTCGTGATTTATGTGATAATTACATGTAACACGGTAGCCTTATACAAGCATGTTGTCATGACAAACCCTTTGTGGTACAATTAATATAATTAATATAGCAGAGGACTATGTACTGGGGAGTAATTGGGTTTATCCAAACACTCTCTCTATTCAGACTCAACTAAACCCTATGTTGTGGTACTCAAAAGGATAGCCTCAATGGAGTTGATGGTTATTTAAGGATTTTTGTATGTGAAATACCCTTCTTATCTAGAATTATTAGGTAAAGACAATATAACGATCAGACGTGGCAGGGAGAACAATTAATTGTCGAGCCTTCGTGTGCCACGTTATCATGATGTAAGGATATTGGTACAGAATAGAGTTTCACTCAAACAAACCCGTTTCGGCATTATTGATGTATAATAGGATATGCAGATAAGTAGGAGGGTGACGTAATATGACTTCTAAATCACCCATGTCTTGCTGACGTAGCACTGGTAGGTCATACAGCGATGCTCTCATTCTCTGTGTCTCTCTCTGTGTCTGTGAAGAGGTAAGCTTATTTACAAAAAAAAAAACGTAATTTGTGAACAATGTTATCCTGATCAGACTGTTCTGTTATGTTCATAAAAGCCAGAACTTTGTTTGTCATGGTCGGGCTCAAATGTTATTTACGTACGACGTACTCTAATACTTCAAAACACATTTGCCAACAACTACCAGCACATGTGTGCAGTCTACTCTTCTCGATACTTATTCATGAATAGGTTTCAAAGACTACACCATATATGATTTAGAACTTATTTCAAAGTTAGCGCTGATGATACAAGTTAAACAAATTCAGCAGGATAAGGCTTAATTTTGGAACACTCGAGTGACAATTTGTGTGTGACGTAAACATTGTTAAAATTTAGCGAAGATTATACTAGTCGCTGTAATTCAGCTGGTTTAAGGGTTAATTTTGGAACTCTCGAATGTCGATTTTCACGTGACGTGCGTCCACAAATAATCAAAGTAAAAGAAGGGCGTGTTTCGTGTGAAGAAGCATCTTCTTTTTGTATCTGTCACACACGTAATTATAATCTTCACTTTGCTGACAGAAGAAAGGATTCGTCACGTCAGATATCCAATCCCTGAAAAATGCAGTTCAATGACATAACGTTCGGAATACAGTTGACGAGTTATTTGGACGGTCACCGATGTCTTATTTAGAGTGTGCACTTTGTATTCCTAGTATACGGTGCGAGGTTTTAGCGAATGAATTTACTTGAAAATAAAGGATTTTGACTTTACCATGGCGTTAAATGATAAACGCCGTTTCTAACCCTGAAAGTCGTTCGGGATTTTGTGCGTTTTATTTGCCCTTTTTAGTCCATAAATAAAACAATTATCGTTGTACTCTAGTATACTTTTAAAACATGTATTTTAAAATTGGTAGCAATGGCTTTCCCTCACGGTTGTTGGGGTTAGCATTTAAATTGATGATGTCAGGATAGTTGAACCTGAAAGTCGTTCGGGTTTTTGTGCGTTTTATTTGCCCTTTTTAGTCCATAAATAAAACAATTATCGTTGTACTCTAGTATACTTTTAAAACATGTATTTTAAAATTGGTAGCAATGGCTTTCCCTCACGGTTGTTGGGGTTAGCATTTAAAATTTTAAATTGATGATGTCAGGATAGTTGAACCAGAGGTACTGGTAGCTTACCCAGGAAATGCCGTGTTATAAATGGAAAAAGTGTTTCTCAAGGAATGTTATCAGTCGCCTGGTTATTATATACTCGCATCGTGAAACTTGTCTAAGCACAGCTACCGTTATCAATATATTTATAGAAATGAAAAATGTTCATCGATCAAATATTTAACCCTTTTCCCCACCTAACTACCCATTTGCAGCAGACAACTTTGAAAACATCTGGGCAAAGAAATGGAAAACCTCTATAGATTAAAAAAGATAATCACAGGATGTTTCAACATTAACCATTTGAAGCTTTGGTATTAAAAGATTCGTTTTAATACTATTGTATTCCTCTAAGCCATCGCTATCTTACATTAAAAGTGTATAATCGTTTACTTGTGCACGAAGTGTAATTGAAACCACAATGGTTTAACTTTGGGATATATACGTCGAGATATTCTGTGCCTGTTTGTCCATTAAAAATAACCAACATGCAATATAATAAGAACGCTTCAATATCCATGTTGAACATTATTTAACGATCAAACCGACGACTGACGGAGCAGTGTCAAAATTTTAAGAACAGGTTCATCGAAGTGTTTAAAGAAAGTAAACAGCTTATCAAAGCCGGGTCAAAAATCGGAGGAAGGGTTCCGTTAGTTGTATTTCATTTAAGAAAAAGGGTGATGAAAAACAAGTTAATTTTGTCAAAAGTACGTCATATGACAAGAGGTACTTACTTCAACAGCTACTCAGGAAAAGTCCATGTTCACTGTAAAAGCATGTTGGCTTTATGATAATACCAAACCAGACAGTATAAGAAATAATGAGATATTAATAGCCATTCTCTGTAACACTTGAATTTGTTCGGTACGCAAGGTCATGGATTTTGCTTAAACTTAATACATATTGCCCTATTGCCATGGAAAGTTAAGAGAAAAGTTGGGATTTTTAGGAAAACGCAATCTTTACCACTGCTTTGTAAAAACAATGCAGGCATCTTAAATATAGTTTACTACAGAAAAAAATACCTTGAGTATCCCCGGATATCCAACTTTGTATTGCCACTTGTACTTATATTCGTTGTATATCCATCTGCTTTTAATTTATATAATTATAAGAAATGCCATGTCACAAGAAAACCGACGTTCTGCACTTTGTTGTTGCTACATGTATACATTGTCATATTAAAATGTCGAAAGCCTTTATCTGAAATTCAATCAGGCAATGCCACATGATACTTGTGATGCTTACATTGTAAAATAAATCGGAAAGGGAATGACAGTTCTGGAAACTGCCTATGATAAAAGCATTCTCAGCATATGGTTAAACATATACATATGTACATATTTATTCATATCTATACATACATGTATAACTAAAAAATAATGCATTAGTTCATCGGTTTTTGTTTATGTCTCACTCGATTTGAGCAATATCTCCTCCTTTATTTCGAATTTCTTCTGTATAAAACGCCAGAATTCTGCATCATGGAATGGCAGTCACGTTGAGTAATTTCTAAGAGACGAACCCACGTATATCTCACCAGTGAATAACATACTGATCCTTTGTCCAGCTCGATAATGTGTGACACATTCGAGTGTCGCCAGGCTACATTAGGTCCTGGGGGCTGCATATAGTCTCAACAGAGCCATCACCGCCAGTGCATTTTATTTTTAGAAGAGATATGCACATAAAATCAAACGAAAATGAAAGTAGATTTGGTAACCTACTCTTCGACTTAGATCTGGGACGATATAGCCTATCAGGAACGTAATGAGACTGACACTTTAAGTACTTTGGTTGTACTTTAGGAAAACGCAGTGGAGGACAATTAGAATCAATGCAAGTTGATTGGTTTCGAAGATTGGTTACCGCACATGTGTCATTGTAATTATCTTTCCTGATTACTGTCTGTGTATGGACTTTTATTCTTTCCTTGACACCGATGAGGATTACCATGCAGCAGGCGATAACATTGTAACCTAATGCCAAGTTTACCAAAGCGATCAATTTCTCCTTTTCAACGTCTTTGTTTTTCTTTTACTCCCCTATTGTGTATACACTTCTAATGGGCGGGTTACAATGATACACGTTTGTATTTAGAGCTTTGAAACTAGATATGTCATTGGAGGGAAGCCATGTAATGCTGGTTCATTGACATTCGATCAGTTCCGAACTGATGTTGAATCTAAATACAACTTTTTGAACCAATACTGATAGTCATGGGGAAGGGACTTTACCCTAGTAGTGTGTAATCAATTCGGATACATTCAGGTCAAAATGCCATTCAAAGGTTTTTCTACATGAGAAAAGCTTAGAAAGTGTGACAATTATGGACTGAAACTGGTGGTCGATTTACATGGAAACAAAGAAGGAATTTATTTGGTGTATTGTAACCTATATATACTGCTTATACGAAAACCCCAATACTACTACATTGTATAGAATATATAACATATGCGTACAATCTGTTTGTATGACCATTAAGAATATTTATAATCGGTCTCAGAAGTAAAATATCAGTTTGTTGATTGATACTCTTTCGATATCTCATGAGGAACGACTAAGTAAGAAATCGCAAACAAATGTGAAATATGCGAACAGCCTGTCTGAAAGAACCTTTAGAATATTTCAAATTTATATTATAAGTAAAATAGTTTAAGTTGATATATATCTAATGAGGAAAAGATTCAATAAGAAATCGACTATAATACTAAATATCATAAATGTGGCATGTGCGTACAGTCTGTCTGCATGAACGTTATAGTTCGAATTAATCTACTGAGTAAATCCCGTTTCGCTTGGATATCTTGCTAACTCTCTAAATGATAAATTACAGCTAGAGATATCTATTTAAGACCCTGGCCAAAATCCGAATACTCCGACCCCAACTTGTATATGCCACGTTCAGTCAGTCTTAACACTATTTCTCTTAAGAGAATAACGTCATGTCACGTTCGTATCTTGTTCGTCCTCTAAATGATAAATTGCATTCAGAGACATCTAATTTTGACGCTGGCCAACTCTGAATATCCCAACCCCAACGTGTATATGCCACGTTCAGTCAGTCAGTTACACTATTTCTCTTAAGAGAATAACGTCATTTCACGTTCGTATCTTGTTCGTCCTCTAAATGATAAATTGCATCCAGGGACATCAATTGTTGACCCTGGCCAAACTCTGAATATCCCGACCCCAACTTGTATATGCCACGTTCAGTCAGTCTGTTAAACTATTTCTCTTAAGAGAATAACGTCACGTCACGTTCGTATCTTGTTCGTCCTCTAAATGATAAATTGCATCCAGGAACATCAATTGTTGACCCTGGCCAAACTCTGAATATCCCGACCCCAACTTGTATATGCCCCAACTTGTATATGCCACATTCAGTCAGTCTGGAGACTAATTCAACATGTTATAAAGCGTTAAGTCTCGATTCGTATCCTGTTCGTCCTCTAAATGACAAATTGCATCTACAGACATCTAACGAGAAAACGATGAAGTACGAAAATCCCAAATACTTCAATAAACCATTACGGGAACGCGTATTAATTTTCATTAATGGTACCATTTTATAATACTTGTTAACACCGTCTTGTCATACTTCAACACTGCTTCAATTTATTGCAGAAAACTCGAGTCTTTATACATGCCTTTACATTAAACCTAGCAGGTAACGCGGATAGATCTTCATTAAATTTATAATAAATTGTATAATACTTGTTAACGTCGTCTTGTCATTTTCGTCAACACTGCCTCAATGTATTGGAGAAAACTCTGAGTATATATACATGCCTTTACAATAAACCTAGCAGTTTAATATTCCGGGGTAGTTATTGAAGTAATTTTGAATGTTTGTATGGTGTTTGACGTTGCGTTAAAAGATTGTTCAACGCTGCGTTAAACAGTTGTTCAGTTACATCACTGCGTTGCCTGGGTAAGTTACCTGTACTACTGTTCCATTTATCCTAACATTAGTATCAGTCTGTTACTCTGACGCCTGTGGTAAACACCAATACTTCAATAAACCATTATGGTTACGCGGACAAAATCTTCATTAATGGTGCCACTTTATAACACTTGTAAACGCCGTCCTGTCATACAATGTATTGCATAAACCTCTAAGCCTACATACAATGTATATACATTAGCAATACACCCGGAAGTTAATTTTCATGCGTAGCTGTTGAAGTAAGTTTGCATGGTGTTTTACGTCGCATTCAACAATTGTTCAGTTATATCACTGCGTTGCCTGAGTAAGCTACACGTACTACTGTTCCATTTATAACAGTAGCATCCGTTTGTTTCTCTGGTGCCGATGGAAAACAGAAACACTACCAGAAACCATAACGATAATGTGAATACTTGTCGATGACTTCTTGTCATACAACAACACTCATTCACGCCGAGCCCCGGCAGATCAGTCGGTAGCGACGCAGGCTGTCAATCCATGGGTTGTGAGTTCGAACCCTAGCTCGGCCAACACTATTTCCAACGTTTAACAAAAGTCACTAGAACAAGCGTCATTCGTCATCCAGCAATTGGCTAACAGTCCATGTGGAAAAGAGCCTGTTACTTGGAAAGTATGCTGTATTGTATTGTGTACTGGTGTGGGAAAGCAGGGAAACACATGCTTTCTAAAGGTTTTAAAGGCCATTTTCTCAATATCTCGACTTTCATTGTAAATTCCATTTTTGGAAGGTGATTATTATGTAATAATAATCTTCTTCCTATGGGATTGCTCACCTTAATGGAATATGCCCTATAACACACATCCTCTCTATAAACTATATGATCTCTTCATACATACGCTAGTCAATATAGTTCGCAAAAAAATCAATGTAAATTCATACTTTAAGTGTTTTCATGTACAATCAGTTTGATGTAGAAACTGGTTTGGACAATTAAATTTTCAAACAATTCATGTTTTTGTGGCTTTGAAAATTAAAATTGATTTTGATTTTCCAAATACACATCTTTCTGTGGTAAACATTGTTACCTGTATATCCTTACGCGCCACGCTTTTGTGAACAACACCGATACACCGGATCAGATATACATTACACGAACTAGGTCAATTCGAGGACATACCGTGTCGTAAGGTAGTTTCCCCAAAATATGCTAATCTATACTTAATTACGACTTTCAGTTTTGTTCTTTATATTTCCTCTAGCATATTCATTTATAGGTTTTTACATCAGTTATATATATATTATATGTATATATATATTTACTAATTGAAACGTTGTGGGGAAAAAGGAAAAAAATCCCTCTCAGATATTTTCAAAATCGTCTGCTGCATTTGGAGTCCTGGGATAAATTTCTTATGTTTTGTTACAATGTTGTCAATAGTTGTGTGCTAGGGAGAAATGTTAGTTATCTGGTAATTCACGAATGATGTGTTCTCCCGAACGACTACTCGACTAAATATGTATAAGGGGATTAGGGGGGCATTCTAAATGGTAATTTACAGAATGATTATATAAAAAGGATTGATTGATTAGGCTTTAACGCCGTTTTCAACAATGGTTCAGTCATATCACGGCGGCCAGTTCACCTATTCATGTGTTGTCTGGCTTTCTCACACAAGTAATCCACACAACATTCTTTCCAAGCAACTGGCTTCTTTTCCAAATAGACTGTTAGCCCATTGGTGAAAGATGAATGACGCTTGTCACAATGACAGAAAGAATGATGGCCGAGCTTCGATTCGAACTTACAAATGCTTGATTGACAGCCCGCGTCGCTACCGACTGAATTACCGGAGGAAAGTTGAAAGATGTGGAAATCACTTTTCCTGAATTGGTATGGTAAAATCGAACTCATGCATACTGGATAAGCACCCAAACATGTTGCCTCTTTAGATATTGTAGCTCTTGAAACAAAATGTTGTGGGAAAAGAAGTTTTTGGTTTTAATATGCATTGGGTGTTTTTTTTTTAACAATTCGTTTCATTCAATCAGATTTTATCCGAATATCTAATTGTTTTAAATTGTAAAATATTTGGAAGTGTTTGAATCCACGCTTGACGCGTAATACACATCAAATAAAATTATTTCTATAAAAATCTGATCATCGTGAGTTGTCATGATATTCTTTAGATTTTACAACACTTTCTTAATGTTTTTGTTATGTGAGAATTGATTTAAATTGAGGGCACACCTATACTTAATTAAGCTTTCATGCAAGGAGAAAACATTACGTTCTACGTTGTATCCTCATTCAGACACAGTTTATCGAACATTGTTGCAAATGTAAAATTAATTCATGTTTTCATATTTTCATTCATAGCACTTGTATACGTTCATTCATAGCATTCGTTCACTTGTGAAAAGCAAATTTGAAAGACAGTGGCTGTCATAGATTTTTTTTATGACGAGCAAGTTCTCCTATTGTTACAATGTTTTTATATATTTATGTTCTCACTTTTGTAATGTTTAATATTAAATGTACTTGCTCTTCACATTTGGAAGAAATAAAGAATATCTATCTATATATCTTTGTCCTTATACAGACGCATAGAAAGATAGTATTAGCTATTGACGGATATGACTGAATGTTATTCTTTCCTGTACTTTTCTGTCTAAATATGAAAAAACGCTTTCTATATATTTTACAAATATTTCTCTCTATATTTTTTACCAAAAATATATTTTGTTTCAATGCAATTTCTAAATGAATTGTATGTATGCAATACTCCTCACTTCTTGACAGTGTATGCTAACTATTGTGAATATAATATAATGTCCAGCTGTCAACAATTTTGAAGTTTTATTCTTTCTTTCTTATTGTATTCTACTGATGAAGGCGTTCTTCCATTTGTTTGATTTATTCTTTTTATACAATTTTACCTATTCCGAAACTGCAGCAAAATAAAGAAGTTTTAAAGACTTAAATTCTTTCATTCATTTATTTTCCAACATATTTGCTCTCGTTTGTTCCTATCCATATATCCTAGCCATGATCTGTTCATACCTTGCATACAATGCATTATCCCATCTGCACCTGGCTGACATCACTCTAAAATCACCTTCCAGCAGTACTTTCAGTACTTTGATTTATGTAAGTTATGCACAAACTGAATTCAAATGAGCATCGTTAAATGAAAAAAAAACAAGTTCATGCAAATGGACACAAAACATCATAAATCAGCTTTATAAAAGGCTTTTATCTTCTTTTGTTTGTTAATGGCACATACTAATTAACATTTTTGAAATCAATGAAATGGCCGTTCTATTATCGTATATGAGCCGCATCGCGAGAATACCGACATTGTGGACTCTCCGTACAGAATCGACCCGGATCCGCCTAAGTATGCCGCGAAGGCTTAACATGACAGACGCTTTTCGCCTCCTTTTGATTTTCTGTTACAGGAATCATTACTCTATATCTTAATCCCCCCGAGACGGAATGTGCCGGCCCGGATTAGCATGCGCGGACTGCGCAGGCTGATCTTAGTATATACATTACGCAGAGTCAATACTACTGGTTTTCTCGTCGAACGGCTCATATTATTCCAAGTGTTTGACATTAAATCAGTTCGGACCTGTTGAACTTTTATAAAGGAATGACGACCGGGGTAGCCACGTGGTTTGACACTCCAGGAATTGTGTTTTTTGACAAAGTCACGATAACAAGCGATATTCGTCTTACACTAAATGGGATAACAGTCTATGTGGAAAAGCAGCCAATTCCTTGGAAATTCTGTTGTGTTGTGTGCTGGTATAGGAAAGCCAGAAAACGTCGAGTATGTGAACTCGCCGGCGTGATATGACTGAAATATTGTTGAAACGGCATTAACCGTCAATCAATAAGGCAAATCGGTAGTAGATATCATTTAACAATCGTGCTTGTTTTATTCGAATATGGATACATAGTGAGTGGAAAGATCCGGATTGATTGATTGATTTTGGATTAACGCCGTTTTCAACAATTTGTCAGTTATATCACGGCGACCAGTTCACATACTCACGTGTTTCAAGGCTTTCCAACACCAGTACGCCACGCAACATACTTTCCAAGCATTTGGTTGTTTTTTCACATGGACTGTAAACCTATTGTTGAAAGACGAAATACGAATGACGCTTGTCACGATGACTGTTGTCAAGTGTCGGCCGAGCTGCATTTCGAACTTACAACTCCTGAAGTGACAGCCCGCGTCGCTACCAACTTAGCTACCGGGGCTCGGAGGAGCTAGGTCAGGAGAGTGCATCCATTACTAAATTATGACTATGGATTAACACGTTTCATATTATGTGATTTATGCGATAATAATAATGTACTGTAATGACATATGAGCCGTTCCACTAAAAACCCAGCATTGTGGACTCTGCGTAAAGTATCGAACCGGATCAGCTTAAGCATGCCACGGACAGTTTACCCGGACAGTCTCTTTTCGCCTCCTGTGGATTTTCTGTTTCAGGAATCATTACTCTATACCTCTACACCCCTGAGACGGAATGTGTCGGCCTGGATTAGCATGCGCGGACTGCGCATGCTGATCAGGGTCGATACATTACGTAGAGGCCACAATGTTGGTTTTCTCATGGGACGGCTCATATGTCCAACGTCATGGAAAACTCAACCGTTTTTAAAAGAGTGATCATTGCGCAACAAATTGCGTGTGTTGGTCCGTCCGTCCGTGGGAAAATGCATAAGTTGGCATTTCTGCGCAGCGTAGGTTCAGCTCGTTCTTTACATTGGTAGCGTCTAATCATAACCCAAACAGGTCCATAGAATATTCCAGGAAACTAACTTTAGCCTTGGCTCAATTAATAATCGGTTCTAACGTTACCTGTTTTCGTGATATATTTCTCCGGAGGCGAAAACTGTAGAGTGTCCGGTTAAATAGGCTAATCTGGATCTTTAGTGTCCGCATAGTCGAAGTGAGGTCAGGTTTCATCTGACTGTCACAAGGAAAGAAATATATCCAGCCAGTCCGGGGCTCGAACCCGGGACCTCTCGCTTTCAGGGCAAGTACTCTACCGATTGAGCTCACCGGGCCGCTTACGTGTAATCTCTCCAACTGTGTACAAGTTCAGACCGCGACATGACAGTAACTCTCAAATGACATATGTTTAGTGCCGGATCGTGGTCCTAGTCATGTCCCAGAGCTATGCATGATGCTTGTTTGACGAAATAGCGAATATGCGATAAATTGATTGTTTGGTGTTTTACGTTGCTTCCATCATCTTTTCCGTTATATCACTGCGTTTCCTGTGAAATGTAACAGTTCTACAGGACTATTTTTCTTAACACCAGACATTCAGTCATAATGCTAATCCCGCAAAAAGGCAGCATTTAAAGTCATTGGTATGACCTAACCGGGAACAAACCCGCGTTAGTCTGACCGAGGCGGACGCTTGACCACTACACCAACGAGGCGGTATATAGCAAATAGGGAAAACTGGTTTGGTTACTGGCGCGTAAAATATTTCTGGAGTAAAAAGTTAAATGGTAAATACTGATACAATGGAAATGGTGTTGTGATAGCGTTGCGTGGTGTTTTTAATGTTACATTCCATTCATTTCCAGAACAATAAGGATTGGTCTAGCGATCATATAAATTCCAGCAAAGAATATTAATTGATTGGGGTTTAAAGCCGTTTTCAATAATTTGTCAGTTATATCACGGCGGACAGTTCACCTACTCATGTGTTTGCTGAATTTCTCACACCAATATTTCACACAACATTCTTTTAAAGCAACTGGCTGCTTTCCCACATAGACTGTCAGCCCATTGGTGGAAGACGAATGACGCTTGTCACAGTGACTTTTGTCAAATGTCGGAAAGAATGTTGACAGAGCTTGGGTTCGAACTCACAACCCCTTGATTGACAGTCCGCATTGCAGCAGACTAAGCTACCGGGGCTCGGCCCAACAAAGAATATGTACAGGATGTAGATACCTTCAAACAGATTATTCCTTTTTTAAAATGATATTCATCTTTATTTTATTGTACGTTTACCCTTCCCATATGTAGATACATTTTTGCCGTGTCTGCGGAAAATATTGTTATGAAAGGTGTAATTGCACGTGGTAAGCAATTTCTGATTCTGTATACAATGTTTTCAATTCTTTTCATTAATAACCTTAATATGTGTAGACTTATCACATGTTTGCCTAGATATTTTTCAAACTCATCTGCTGCAGATTTGCTGTTTGTGAGAAAGAATTAAAATTACTCTTAGATATTTAACAGAAGGAAACTCCTAAATGTCTCATTGATCAAACGTTACAGCTCCAAGTTATCAATTATATATCGTTCTGTCATATTATCATATTCAGTGGGAATAGTTCAGAACAATATGTCAGACGATATTATTCGAAATATTTTGCATTAATAAATCGAAAACTGGTAAATTGGTATTAATTACGTCATTTGTCTTAATATGCCGAAGTTTTGGAGAAATAAAACTTTTCATTTAAGGAAAAATCAACTCAGTCCCTTGTTCCCTTGCAGTGTACAGTAGACGAATTTCGAAAACGTTGTGACAAAGGAAGAAATTGCTCATAAAAAAGTTTCATAAAAAGCTTGTTAAAATGATTGAACCTCGAACTTATTCCGACACCATCAAGTCAGTCGTAATGCTAACCCAACATCACAACAGAGCGCAGCAATTACTTCCATTTGGTTTTACCCGGACGGGGATCGACCTCCCGTACGCGAGGCGGACGCTCTACCACAACACCACCCGAGGCAGTCGCATTGTTCTCAAGCCAATTATGTAAGTGTGTGTGAGGGGGGGGGGGGGGAGGGGGGGGGGGGTTGGCTATGTCGACTTATGATGAGAAACATAAACTATAGTTGACTCGTGGTAACCCGAAGCTGTGATTATTCTAATATAACGTTTAACTGGAATGGAGCTTTTCTTTAGACAGAAAAAGGCTTAGCAGTAGTTCTGATTTCTCATACATGTACGAGCAATCGGAACTGCTTTTGTGCTGTTTTCTTGGTATAACTTTATCACAGGCTTGCCCTAAATAAAACATTTTCAGGTACACATTAATTCAACGGATCTGAAAAATATAAATGAATTCGAGTAATTCGAGAGATTCGCTTGAACATGTCAACAGCTCAATGTATTAAATGAGTCCCGTTTAACTTTGAGTTACATAGTGTGAATTATAGGCCTATCTTAGGTATATATATGTATGTCCCCCATCGCTAAACCATTAGTTAATTGTTTGGTGTTATGACTTTTCAGTTATATCACGGCGTGTCCTGGGTAAGTTACCAGTACTACTGGTCCATTTGTCCTGACACCAGCCAGTCTGTCGTTATGCTAACCCCGCAACCTGAGTGCCAAGAAGTGCAGCATTACTTCCATGTTTAAAGTCTTTGGTATGACCCGACCGGGGATCGAACCATTAGTGTATCGTTTATTGTTGTTAAGCACATTTTAAGGTGTCCAGCAGCATGAAATAGCCCAGCAATATATGTGCCGTTCCACGAGAAAACCAACACTATGGACTCTGCGTAATGTATCGACCCAGAATAGCCTGCGCAATCCGCGCAGGTTAATCTCGGCAGACACATTCCGCTTCAGGGGGATAGAGGTGTAGACTTATGATTCCTGGAACGGAAAATCCACAGGAGATGAAAATACTTTACGCATAGTCCACAATGTTGGTTTTCTCGTAAGACGGCTAATGTACAAAACAAAATGCCTCTAAATGATAAATTTATATGCTGAAACTGAACAGAAATTAAATATATCTACCCCTTTGGAAATTATGTCGTTGTGGAGAGATAACATAATTATTAATTGGCAGATTTTGTTGTGTCTTTCGCCCATTTCAACAAGTTGTCTGTTATATCACGGCTTTTCCTTGGTTAGTTTTAGTTACCAGTACTACTGGTCCATTTATACTGACAACAGCCGGTCAGTCGTTATGTTAACCCAGAAGCGCTGAGCACCAAGTACGACAGCCAGTACTACCATTTTGAAAATAAAATCATTGGTAAGGCCCGACCGGGAATCGAACAACGACCTCCCATACCAGAGACGGACGCTCCACACTACATCAGAGACGGACGCTCCCCACTACATCACCGAGACGGACGCTCTATCACTACATCAAAGAGACGGACGCTCCACACTACATCACCGAGACGGACTCTCCACCACTACATCACCGAGACGGACGCTCCACCACTACATCACCGAGACGGACGCTCCACCACTACATCACCGAGACGGACGCTCACCACTTCATCACCGAGGCTGTGACACCATATTAGAGTAGAATAAACTCGGTCAGATTGCGTCTCGAGGACAGAATCGTTTGATATATCCATTTATAATCATCAAGGTCGTTATTCCCCAGGGGGGAGATCCTGTATTCAACAGGCGTTTTATAATTAAGTCATACCATGGGCAAAAATATAACTCAACAAATCTGAACAGTCTCTCTTCGGATCAGCATTTACAAGCTCAGTTTTATCAGAGTCTACACAAGTTG
>JASEVX010000014.1:32254648-32317148 GCA_031761405.1 Serripes groenlandicus
CCTGAAAGTCCAATTCCCTGTGACCTTTCCGATTTCTTATTTACTTACTAAAGCAGATAATTTGTCGAGGAGCTACCATCGACATCGTGAGCCGTGTCTTGCTTTCTGCCTTCATCGTCTCGTGTGTTGCTTCTTAAAAACTTTCTCAGCTCGCTGTAATCAAAGAAAGGTTGTTAAGATATTTTCAACAATAAGAATATGTCTTAACGTAGTACGTGACGATGTCTTCTGAACGTACGTAGTGTACACAATGCAGGTTCGAATCCCTTACTGGGCGGGTTGTGCCTTTTGGGATTTTTCCACACAACCGCCGTGAGTACTGGTAATGTTTCCAGCAAGCAGACATACAGCGTGATTAATTTAACTCTTTCAGCGCCGAATTGTTTAAAGTAGACTCTTCAATGTTCAAACTCGGACGACTCTATTTTCATGTTAAAGGATTTTTGGAATATTTTTTATAGCTCACAGCCAAACAATGCAGATTTCAGTTGAGACAGTTCGTTACGAGCTGACTCACCTGAATCTGTATTGTTTGAAAAAAGCTCAATATTGCCTTTGGCGCTGAAAGAGTTAAGCTGAATTTTTTGTTTCGCAATCGATGTCAAATGAACACGTTTAAACTAAAATTGCAGTTTCCTAACAATAGAATATTGTGATATGTGCTCCAAGAAACCCAACCCTTTTGCATTTGCAACTACATTGTTTAAAACATTGAGAAAACGGTTACATCGTGAAGACATGAACTTAATCCTTTTTAATCATAATTATAATAAGTATTTCACAGATGTTTAAATTTATCCTCATATGTTTAAAAGGTAGACCACACTTGAAATACCATATCAGCTAAATTGTTTATGTAAATCATGTATGGCGCAAGAGAAATGCCAGTTGCGAGTCCCATTACAATTTAAATGGTGGCAAGTATGAACTTGGATCGATTTATACGAAGCGCAACAAGATAGAGTCGATTTATCGGTCGGAATATTATATACTTGGAGATTTGAATACTATTTATTTGCGAAAACGGATATACACTTGAATAACACTACATTGGTCGATTTAGTTTTAAAATTAGATTTCGTGCAACTTTTTGAATCTTCAACGCCTGAAACTAAAAACTTAGTTGAATTAACCAATTTTTCACCAAACGCTTGGAAACAATACTTTTGAAATTACTTTTATTTTGACACATGAAGTTAAATTAATAATTAATAAGTTGAATATTAATAAATCAACAGGAATTGATGGAATAAGTCCCAAAATAATACAGTATTGCAAGCATGACATTTCCTGATAAATTAAAACAAGCGAAAGTTATTCCTCTCTTTAAATCTGGTACTCGTGAAGACCAGGCAAACTAGCGGTCTATTTCAATATTGCCAACATTGTCAAAATCTTTGAAAGACACATTGCTAATCATATTCATGAATATTTTAAAACAAGAGGGCCATGATGGCCCTGGATCGCTCACCTGATTTTTTTTTATTTCACTTTGGCCATATTAGCCCCGCCCCTTGGCGGCTATAGTTTTGGACCAATCAACATGGCTTGACGGAATCTAGGAACATTTCTAAAAAAATATTTGAAAATTGGCTTGACGCTTTCGGAGGAGAAGATTTTTTCAGTTTTCACTATAGCCATATAGGCAAAAAAAGATTGAATGAATCTGATAGAGGGTCACCCAAGAAACATTTCTACAAAATTATTTGAAAATCGGCCAATCAGTTTAGGAGAAGAAACAAAATTAAGTATTTTTCGTTTTGTTGCCATGGAAACCAGAATTCTGCATGGATTCCAACATTTTGAAGGTATTCTGTTGAGGACATTGAGAGGATGCTTTTCTGTGAAGTTTCATCACAATTGACGCACTGGTTACAGAGGAGAAGATATAAAAACGACATTGTTTACGAGTGTGACAATACTAACGTTGCTGTGTATGCCGACGACGCAACAGTGTATCAATCAGGCAAAAAAATACCTGACATTCAAATCACGCTGCAAACAAAACTGTGTAATAATAGAAATTGGTGTTAAGTTAACAACATGGCGATCAATCCTTCGAAAACGAAATATATACTAATTGGAACAGCCAACAAAATAAAATCTTCAAGTAGACTTAAATTGACAATAAATAATGTAGCTTTAAACAATGCAATTGGACACAAAATATTAGGGATTTATATGACTAATATAAACACTCTCATGGAACACTCAAGTGACGAAAGTCAGAAAAAGATTAGTACCAACATTTTATTGCTTAAAAGAATATTTTACTTCATCTCTTTTGAATATCTTACTTCATCTCTTTTGAATATCTTACTTTATCTCTTTTGAATATCTTACTTCATCTCTTTTGACATGAAAACGATGTTCTACAATGCCTACATTGTACCACTGCTTGATTATTGTTGGCATATGTGGGGTACTTGTCAAAGGAAATTCCACAACCAATGGGTTGGCTTAATTTTGACAAAAGATGTCGTTACCATGCTGCGATTCTCGTTCATAAAAACAATTAACAACATGACGCCGTCTTATATGAATGATGTTATACCAATATCAAAAAACAATTGTATACTCTGATATCACAAACACAGTGATCTTACTCTTCTCTATATACCTCGCACAAACTAAGGCAGAAATACATTTACTTTCTATGGAATGCATGTTTGGAATGAATTACCATTGGAAATTCGCAATATCAGAAACAATAAAATAAAACTTTTAAAAATAGATAGAGTTTAACATTGTTTTCATGATACGGGATTTAAATCCCAAGTGGAAGAGATTCTTGCGATATAAAAACGAGTGCGCCATTAAGCACGAGTTTTTATATGTAAGAATCTCTTTCGCGAGGGATTTAATTCTCAAATCATGTAAACAATGTTTATTTAACTATATATTATATACTCGGCGATAATTTTCGTTTTTAAACGACAATACCCCTGTGCAGCTTATTTATCTTTAGCTCAGAAGCGGAGAGATCTGTGGAGAGATCTGAATGACGTAATCTGCCAGTTTTGCAGTGACGTCACTACGCGCGCACCGACCAATGATTGAAATAAATGTGTCATGTCGATTCAAGCTCTTATTTGCGGATTTAAAAGTGCAATTGTGGATTATTTAACTGTTCATCATTGAAATAAAGTATTAAGTAGTGAGAACGGAGCTTAAAAGTGTTTAACGATGAGTTTATTTTTAGAAATTAAAAAAAGTAGTTCCGACAATCCGGCTAGTGAGCTATATCGCACACTAGGCGATAATGCTCAATAGACAAAAAGCATGTTATAGGTTTTCTCAAGTTGGGAAATCTCTATAATTTATCATTGAGTATATAATATAGTAACATATCACTTACTACAAGAAAAATTTGACCCTATACCAATAACAACTTAATTCAATAACATGCTGAATGTCAATGTTTATATTCTTAAAAGCAAACATAAATTGTTAAATTGTGTCTGCCTTTTGTTTACAACATTTTTTTTACTTTTTTACTTTTTCATAATGTTCTGATTTTGTATTTTTTTATGTATTTCTTATGTCAAATTATCATATCATGTACTCATCTATCATTCGCCATCTCATGTACAATGTATCATACTAACATTCACCTTATTCAAATTGAAATGTAGTTTCAAATATCCTCTATGTCATGTCTTTGATATGACTTTTTTTGGTATGGAACCATGATGTTTCGCTTTCTGGACAGGACATTTAAATCACTTCTTCACCGTGGTGGTCACGTGGTTAAACTATAGCCTGTTTTCTTTTTATTTTATCCCAATACTTGCTTTGTTAATTACCGCTTTTAAGATATATCAGTTATATAGCAAGTACTCAGCACAGTATTCATCCGCGGCAACTGGCTCACTTCCCATGTAGATTATATAAACCAATTGGTGGAAGACAATTGGTACTAATCACAACGCCCTTATGTCAATCATAGGAAAGAATCAATGGCCAATCCGACGTTATAACTCGCGTCCCCTGCTTTGATAGGAAACGTAGATGCCGAACGAGCTATTGGGTCTCGACTCCGGTCTTCCAAGTTTATATTAGAGATATTTTGAAAACCCAGGTTTAGGGGCAATTTTGACTCCTTTGTAAACAATGCAAATTTAGGTGCCATTGCTCAGAACGAGCAATGACACCTAAATTTCCATTATTTACCTAGACAAATGATTGAACGCTTATGAAGACTTTATGGTGAGGTGATTATCTTGGTTAAAAAATACCAATTTTAGTTACAACAGTTTCACGCCAGGCCCTCGATATGGTCATGACAAAACGACGAATTGGACATTATCATTCTCTAGTCAATCATTTGAAAGATGTATATATATTGTCATAGCATACTGTATAATTGTCAAACATTTTACAATATGTTTGCGTATAGATAGAGCACCTGTAGATATATTATGTATCATACATGTAGGTTAACAAATATAGAAATTCCCTTTTTTCCACCACACAAATGCAGCTGTCTCGTGAAGAAAAGAAAACAATATTAGTTTACTTTAAATGTCTATATAAACTAATATTGTTTAATTGCCTTCCGCGAAAGAGTTAATATATACATTTATTAATTAACTATTGCGTATTTGACGCGATACTAGAACAACCGTAGAGCTAATACAGAACAAAAGAAGACAATATTTGCTAAAACTCGCCTAATATGGACCAAGTCGGCCAATATGAATTTCTGCCGTTTTCATTGGCTACAAAACTCGCCAAATACGAAATCTGAGGAATGGACCATTTTCATTGGCTGTCGAAACTCGCCTTATACGAGAATGGTGGAACACAAAAATGAATTAGGTAGCCGTCTTTTTTAAAGATCAACGCATTGAATTGACAAAGTAACCGATTTTAACTTATATTTTCCGCCATATTAACCATTAATTGTTTATTTAAGATTATAACTAAAGACTCATGTATTTATAAAAAAGTTGATTAATAAAATACTTATTAATTAGGTGATTTCATATTGGCCGAGTTATTTGTCCTCTGTCAGCAGTATTGTCCTTCGCCCTTCGGGCTCAGGCCAATACTGCATACCTCGGACAAATAACTCGGCCAATATGAAATCACCTAATTAATAACATTATAGTATTCATTAATCGGCAGTTCAATTTACACGGACAATACCTGTTAAGGTCGTCTTTATTCATTGTAGAAATAAAAGAAGCGCTGTTGCCAGCTAGGGTTTCCAGGTGTGCGACAGGATCTAGGGCAGAACGGCCTGTAAGACACAAACATGTATATTAGTAGACTGATATCGGTCCCCTACGTGAATAAACTTCGGGCTCTCCTTCTATAGAACTCCAACATTACTGGGCATCAGGTGTAGATATGTCTTTGAAGATTGTATATAATGTAAATGCATTTACATGTAGCTATAAAAGAAGCACTGTTGCCCGCTAGGGTTTCAATGTGCGCGACAGGATCCAGTGCAGACACGAGCATGTACATCTATTAGAAGACTAAAATCGGTTCTTTATGTAAATAAACTTCGATCTCTCTTCGTTTAGATCTCAAACTGTCACAGTACTGGACGTCAGGTCTGGAGATGTCTGGAATTGTGTATATTTGTATGTAAATGCACTTATACCTAATCGCCATAATTGAGTTCCTAAAACTTATTTTTACTTATTCGAGTTCAATGCACTTCCATTTTTATCAAACTGCCATATGTTTGTTAAATGCTAAGATATGATTACGGAACTATGTTTCCACCATTAACGTGATAAATTGACATAAGGCGTTTTATTACGCTTTGTCGCGCTGAAAACTTGATCTCGATCTGTTGAAAAATAAGTTTTTGGTTGATATTTTCTAGGTAATTTTTACTTGTCGACCTGGAATTTTTCGGAGTAGAAGAAGACGATTCTGATGATAATGATGATGTTGTTGATGTTGTTGATAATGATGATGATGATTATTATTTTTATTATTATCATTATAATGATGATGGTGACGATGAAGAAGAAGAAGATGAAACATAAGAAGAAGAAGACGAATAATAAAAAGATTTGTTTGTTTTGTTTGTTTGGAGTTTAACGCCGCTTTCAACAGCTTTGGTCATACCACGGCGGTCAGTGCACCTACCCATGTTTTCCTGGCTTTCCCACACCAGTACTTACACAACATTCTTTCGAAGCCACTGACTACTTTCTCACATAGATCAGATATAATAAGAAGAAGAAGTAGAAGAAGACGAATAAGAATAATAATAATAAGAAGAAGACAAAGACGAAGAAGTAAAAGAGAAGAAGAAGGAGAAGAAGAAGAAGAAGAAGAAGAAGAAGAAGAAGAAGAAGAAGAAGAAGAAGAAGAAGAAGAAGAAGAAGAAGAAGAAGAAGAAGAAGAAGAAGAAGAAGAAGAAGAAGAAGAAGAAGAAGAAGAAGAAGAAGAAGAAAAAGAAGAAGAAGGAGACGAAGAAGAAGAATAAGAAGAAGAAGAAGAAGAAGAAGAAGAAGAAGAAGAAAAAGACGAATAAGAAGCAGAATAATAAAAAGAAGACGAAGAATGAGAAAAAGAAGAAGGAGAATAAGAAGAAGAAGAAGAAGAAGAAGAAGAAGAAGAAGAAGAAGAAGAAGAAGAAGAAGAAGAAGAAGAAGAAGAAGAAAAAAGACCTAGACGAAGAAGTAAAAGAAGAAGAAGAAGAAGGAGATAATGAAGAAAAGTAAGAAGAAGGAAGTCAGGGGTCTTGTTACATCTGCAAACAGTGAAGACTCAGGTGAACCTTTGTATGTACGTACAGTCTCACCATAACCTTCACTGTCCTTCTACATGTACATGTAATAGTGTCCTAGATGTAATCGCGGACAAATATCTGTAAGCTTGATTCTACTAGTACGACGCCAATGCACTCTTAAGCCTTTCCCACTTAAGGACGCATTGTAACGCATTTGCAGCAGACGAAAATATTGTTTCAAAATCATAAATTGCTCATGATGAGCAAGATCTTCTTTTGCCACAATGTTTTCAACGGAATAATTATACATATCTATATACATTAATGTGCTGGCAAATGGTTACGCGCTACCCAAACGGACACGCCACAAAACCCCTATTTTTGTCTGACATTTATTGTTTACTTCTAGGTCTTTTGTCCATAACGGTACCCTGTCTCTCGGCTACAATACTGGCAACCAGCTCAGTCACTGTCGATCCCGGGTGTCTTCTTAGTAACTCTTCGAACCTCTTGGATGTGGCTGCTGTCGAACATCAAATATAACATACGTTACTTTGGACATAAACAATTCAATATTCAGATGTTGAAATCAGGTCAAGGAATTCCGCGGTGGTCGAGATGTAAGCGTTGGAAATTCTAATCGGGCGTCCCGGGTTCGCTCCCTAGTCGCGTTGATGCGGTCAAGATTGAGTGCCCTTGGACAATGCACATTACCTAGGCTAGTACTAGTTTGTTTACCACGAGATAATGTATACATGAACTGTCGCCGCGATTTAACTGAACTAATGTTGAAAACGGCGTATAAACTTCATTAAAATAAAATCAAAATAGGTATCCGTTAAAATCGTGTCAAATCTATAACTTAGTTAACCTTTTAAACTCTTGTTGACGCCTCAGCAGCAGGAAAATTACAAAATTTACAAAATATTTTTCAATTTATTCGATGATTTTTCTTCTATAGAAAGTTACGATCATTTTGACTAAACGTTTTCAATGTCTACCGCTGCGAAGCCAAATTCAGCATATTACGTACAGATCAGTTCCGTTAAGACCATTGAAAACTAACACAGAATTGTGTTTGACAGGGTTAAGGCACTGACAAAATTGGTCGGTCAAAATGTGGATCAGTCCGCCTTTCACCTAAAGCGTGACAAAAGGGAACTCAAACACAGAATTGTTTTTGACATGGATAAGGCCCCTTTCAGATATGACACGATGTACAGGAACAATACCCGTCACAAAAACACATAAATGGTCAATTTCATATGTAGTACTATAGGTTGAAACTAAAAGTGCATAAGATGTAACTAGAGCAACCTTTCTCAGTATGTGTATACCACGTGACTTTTGACGTCATATTTGCATTGTCAGACAGCAATAATTGCTCTTGATAAGAATGTAAAAACAATGGTAACTTTTTTATTTTTTCATCCTTTTTAATGAAACATGGCGCAGTCTACGCCGCTTACAATGTCCTATCTCTAGACAGGAGTTTGATTGGTAGTCTTGTTTTTTCAATCACTTCGACGAACCTGTTCTCAAAATTCAGTTTTGATTATGCTCCGGCTGTCGGCGATATTAATACATTTTGAGAAAAGGTTCATCGAAGTGTTTGAAGAAACTAAACTACGAAAGCCTATTAGGACCATCTGAGAAAAAAACAATATCGTAAAGTCGTAATAACGCGAAAAAAGGCGTTATAATGCGAAAAAAAGGCGAAGTAACGCGAAACAAGGCGAAGTAACACGAAACAATGCATAATTACGCAAAGTAAAGGCGTAATAATGCGGAGTAAGGCGTAGTAACGCGAATAAAGGCATTATAACGCGAAAAAAGGCTTAATAACGCGAAAATAAAGGCGTATTAACGCTAATAAAAAGCGTTACAACGCGAAATAAAGACGTAATAACGCGAAAATAAACGCGTAATTTCGCATTATAACGCCTTTTTTCGCGTTATTACGACTTTACAATATATATTTTTTCTCAGATGGTCCTAATAGGCTTTCGTACTAAACCACTAATCAAACTCCGTTAAAAATAACGGAGATAGTGCTCTTTTAACGTCGTAGACTGCGCCATGTTTCATTAAAAATGATGAGGAAATAAAAAAGTTACCGTTGTTTTTACTTCTAAACCGAAGTAAAATATTTCTGTCCGCCGTAGCATTTGTGACGTCAAAGTCACGTGGTATACACACACACCACTGTTACTCAACTGCAGACATTCCTAGACAAAAACCTGTACAATGAGTCGAATGCAAGACTTTAGGGTTTTAGAAACGTCCACTGACGGTAGGATCCACTGAGAACGTTTGCCAACAAGTTCTTAGAATGGGCTAGTTGAACGCTAGATTGCGCATTACTTAGAGAAATATAGGATCCATCATGAGTTTTCTTTGGAGATCAAGATTTCTTAAATGAGTCTAGAAAAAGACGGTTATTAACCGAGCCTCTTGGCGAGGCGAATTTAAGAAATCTTCTCCAAAGTAAAACGAGTGATGGATTCTTTTTATCACCTAAACAGTGTGTTTTAATGAAAAATATTGACAACATCAAAACAAAGACCGAATAACATATTCTTCATAAGAACTTGTGATTCACCGCATAAAAAAGTAGTCCTCATCATTTTTGAATAAGAAGAAAAAAACAACAATGTTTTAAACAATTAGGACTCGTTATTTATTCAAAATAACGTATTATTGCATTTTTCAATGTGTAAAATTTAACAACTTAACAATAAACATAATAAAGATAAAGGTCAAAATGACGTCATCAGTAGTCGCGTGTATGACGTGTTTTTGATATCACACATGTTGGATATCGTTGTTCCGTGATTTGTTCTCAACTTGAAAATAAGGGTATTTATGTGATAAATTGTATTGTCAAGGGTTGAGTCAAATGTATTGATGTGTTTGATATGAAGTTATAGACCCTAGTTGTCACGCAAATGCTGCTTGTTTCTGCCTTTTAGACCATATGAGCCGTCACACGATAAACCCAACATTATGGCCTCTGCGTAATGTATCGAACCAGATCCGCCTGCGCAGACTGATCCGGGCCGATACATTCCGTCTCAGGGGAAAAGAGAGTATAGACTAATGATTCCTTAAACAGAAAATCCACAGGGGGGGCGAAAAGTGTCTACCCATATCAGCCTGCGCGGCTTGCTTAGGCTGATCCGGGTCGATACTTTACGCAGAGTCCACAATGTTGGTTTTCTCGTGAGGCTGCGGCGATAGGCATCTGCGTAATGTATCGACCAGATCAGCCTGCGCTGTCCGCGCAGACTGATCCGGCCGACACATTCCGTCTTAGTGGGATATATGTATAGAGTAGTTATTCCTGAAACAGAAAATCCACAGGAGGCGAAAAGTGTATATCCGGGTTGGCCTGCGCGGCTTGCTTAGGCTGATCCGGGTCGATACTTTACGCAGAGTCCACAATGTTGGTTTTCTCGCGGGGAGGCTCATATGACAGATCAATTCAGATATCCAGCAACAAATCCGATCATTTAAACGAGTCAAGGGTATTACTTGTGTTTTGAAACAGAGCAGCTGTGTGATTGCTAAGGAGTACTTTTATTGAAAATTACAGAATCATACTTGGTTTTCAATGAAAATTACTGAATAATAATGGGTTATCTCGGTAAATTACTGGATCATACTTAATTTTCACTGAAAATTACTGAATTATAATGAGTTTTCTCGTACAATTACTGAATTATACAGGGTTAACATTAAACATTACTGAAACATAAAGGATTTCTCGGAAAATTACTGAATTATGCTGGGTTTTCGAGAAACATGTTTATGTCTCTGTATCTATTGAACGCAAGGCTTAAAATCTGCTCATTGAATGATCTAACCCTTTCCCTCATATAGACGCTTTTTGACGCCTCTGCAGCAGACGGCTTTTTGAGATATAGTGACAAAAGAAGAAATTGCACAAAACGTACAATTTCTCCTTTTGCCACAATGTTTTCCACTTTTTGTCATAGGTTATCCATTCAATTATGGAGATTTTCTATTTTTTGACAAAACATCTTCAAAGTCGTCTGCTGCAGAATTGCCGTATGAGGGAAAGGGATAACATGTCATCAAACAGGACAATCATAAATTGTATTGACAAACAGGGACATTGTCATGAATTAAAAGGTACAAGGCCTAATGAATACAATGAGACCCATTCCAATGACTAATAACACAATGTACCTGTCATGAATTAAAAGGTACAAGGCCTAATGAATACAATGAGACCCATTCCAATGACTTATAGCACAATGTACCTTAACAGTGTTATTCCGAGGTGCGTCAGGAAACCAACCTAAATGTCATTACAACCATTGTATGTACAGATTCGTCTACGTATCCATTGGATAAAAAAAATATATACTATCACTGAGAAGTTTCGTGAAGTTACCGTGACTATTTGGCGAACCGGATCATACTGCACACGTGCACATCTGAATAAAGATCTACAATAGCCGTTGTGCATCCACATAAGAAAAAGGTGAAGAAAAAGAAGAACAACAATGCAAACAAAGGAGAGGTGTAAGAACAACACTAAGAAGGAGAAAAAGAAGACGAAGAAGAAGACAATAAACAAGAAGAAGAATAACAAGAGAAGTATCAATAATAAGAAAAACAACAATAATAACAACAATAACAACAACAAAAAGAACAAAAACAGGAAGAGGAGGACGAGAAAAACGAAGAAGGTTGGTTGCTTTTCAAAGAGCATGACCCATGTTTAATATTCCACTCACATTTGTCTGTGGTCTCCGATTCAAGAAACATTGAAGACGTCGGGTATTTTATGGCTGGCAGAGGTTTGGACATGACCTCACCACCAACAGCGAACGAGCCTAGCGCTCCCATAGCATTGTTCTTCGACTTCATTCTTTTGTAGAGATCTGAGGGTATAGAAAGTGAGTTGCCTTAGATAGGTACACAAGGCGAGGTGTGTTAGATAGCTACAACAAGCAAGCCGCGTTAAAGGGGTACAAGAAGCAAGTTGCTTTAGATAGATACAAACAAATGGTTATGTTGGAAAAGTACAAAAAGCAAGTAATTAGATAATTACAAACATCGAGTGAAATAGTTACTTAAAGCGATTTAAGTAAGATATGTACACACAGCGAGCTATGTTAAATACAAGAAGTGAGTTAAGTTAGATAGGTGTAATAAATGAGTTAAATATGTAAAAAGCGAGTTTTGTTAAATAGGTTCATTTATTTAGTTATGTTAGATAGACACAACAGGGGAGTTTTGTGAAATATTCTTAATAGGTAAGCGAGTTATGTTAGATAGCTACAAAAAAGCGAGTTATGTTAGAAAGTTACAAAAAGCGAGTGAAATAGGTACAAAAAGCTAGCAAAATATCTTCAAATGGTACACAAAACTAGAAAATATGTTCTAGAGGTACAAACAGCGAGTTAAATAGCTACAAAAAACTAACAAAATATGTTCAAAATGCGAGTTATGTTAAAAGGGTACACATATAGAGTTATGTTAGATAGATAAAAACGCGCGTTATGTTAGATATGGCCACTAAAATGTCATTTAGAACTACACAAATTGTAAAACTTCCCGGCGAGCCTCTACGCCATCATCTTGGCAACACTGCTTTTATTGGGCGGCGCTCTGCGAAAACAACCGTCAGATAATTTCGAAAAATTTACGCCAAGATTAGCCAGCGACCGTTTGTTATAACGTTCGGTTTCTCCAAATATTTGAGAGTTAGAGTATCTCAGTTGTTCACATGTGAACATTGTTTAATTATACCTTGAAATATTGTGGCAAAAAGGGAAATTGCTTATGAAAAAAAATGCATTTCGCAAAAAAACAACTTCAAAAGTCGTCTGCAAACTGCAATTTCCTCTTTTGTCACAAGTTCAGGTACATGTAAAAGTAAGCAAATACAGAGTATTCATACACATTGTGTGATTATCCGCGGAAAGTAATCCTATTAGCGAAAACAGTTCTGGCAATGATGTTCATAAATGGTTTGTGTGAATGGTGTTTTGGGAGACTTTGAACACGTTATCAGTAACAGCAAGTTATTTCTTGGTTAAGTTACTGGTAGTATTGGTCTATATAATGCTGTATATATGCTGACATAAGCGCCAAGGAGTTAAGCCATCACTTCACCTTCAACTGTTTTTCATATGCCCTGACTGAGACACAAAGGGGTCATTTAGCTACACCAAAGGTCGTTCCCTTCGTAATCTGTGAATCAACGAAGTGTGCATGAATACTTTCTAAACTCGGCGATTTATAATTGTAAATTGTCAATTTCAATGGGATTTGTAAGTTGATTTAGTTGTAGAGACCAGAAACGCGTTGAACGGATCAGTGTGTAGCTCCTATTGGCCCCTTTCTTCTACATTTCACGATGGAAAGGGGAGACGACGTTACTAGCTATAGAGTTGCCCGATCCGAAATTTATATTCATCTTCGATATAGAGACTATAAACTGGTAGTAATGGCTGCCTTTCTTGGCGCCCAAGGTTGCGGGGTTACCATTATGACTGACTGGCTGGTGTCAGGATAAATGGACCAGTAGTACTGGTAACTTACCCAAGAAACGCCGTGATATAACTCAAGAATTGTTGAAAGCGGCGTAAAACACCAAACAATCAACCATCACGGATATCAATGTCTATCTGCTTTCGAGTTTATGGTTATTTATGTTATGCCTATCGATGGATTATAGAGATATCTCAGTGAAATAGAAACCACTTTTTCAAGCAGTGAGATTACAACTTTTCAAACAGTTTAATTGCCATTTTTTGCCGGAACTATTTTTTTTCAAGATTTTTTTTTTTTTTTTTTTTAATTATGGAGTTTACTTATATTTTATTAGATAATATGCCTTAACAATAAAATGTAAATTAAAATGATCACTTTATGCAATGTCTTCAAATTATTTTTACGTTAATCTCCACAGAAAATACTGGACTATCTTTTCCAGATAGTAATACAAACTGTGTTAAAACGGTGGGGCTCACAACAGGGAAAATCTGGAGGCACTGTACGGGATAAAATATACAAAAAGAATGGTAAAAATACCTTTTATGGCCTTAGATAAAAAGAAAATTTGCTTGTTTCAGTGAAAGATCGATTTTTCTTCACTCGATGAAATAAAAATCGATCTTTCACTGAAACAAACAAATATCCTCTATATATTTTAGGCAAATATATGTCATTTAAAAGGTTAATCGACACGTTGACAAGAAAACTGTACGCCTACTTTAAAAGTACAATATCGATACGTTGTCATTAAAATAGTTAAACATTTCATCATATAGAGGTCCAGATAAGGAGGGGCATTCAGTTCTTTCCCCCAAAATTTCTCTCTTATTATTAAAGCAAAGCCTATGTTGTTGGTACTCAAAAGAATCGTCTCATTGAGACGATTCTTTTGAGTACCCACAACATAGGTTAAAGGGTCAAATAAGGATTTAAGAACTTGTAAAACGCCCCTTCTCTGGAGCTCTGATCACACATACAAAATCTGCAGCAGACTACTTTATAAACAACCTAGCATATACATAGAATATATATCTATAAATGAACGTTCAATTATTGAATAGAGTTGGAAACGTTGTTGGAAAAGGAGGAATTGCTCATCATGATAGGAAACGGGTTTTCACGTATAATGTAAAACCGATTTAGCCAGGGCATGAGACAACGTACAAAATGGCTTTCTTTTTTTAAGTATATATCCAGATCAGCATTTGCATCCGACCAGCCGGATCAAGATCTACACAAATTACTTACACAAGTTTGTTAGAACAGTATGTCAAAGTGTGTATATTCTGTTACGATTGAAGAGGTTCAAACAAGAAGCTCTGATATGGGATTTGTAAGTTGATTTAGTTGTAGAGACCAGAAACGCGTTGAACGGATCAGTTTGTAACTCCTATTGGTCCCTTTCTTCTGAGTTCACGATGGAAAGGGAAGACGACGTTACTAGCTATACAGTTGTTGTTTTATATTTTTTTGTTTTATTTGGGTTTTACGCCGTTTTCAACATTATTTCAATTACATCAAGGCGACAGTTCACTTATTCATGATCCCTGGTCAAACAAACCAGTCGTGGTTAGCACATGTGCCGTACCCATGGACATTCCACCAGGACCGCAAAGATGATGTGAACATAATGTGTTCAGAAAGGCCAAGTTGTATATCTCTCTCATGCCCTGGCTATATTTAATGTCTATTGAACCGAGGGCATGGACCTTTGTTTTATAGATGTACAAATAAACGGAGCAGATGAATTGTGGGCGTTACTAACACGATAAACGTCTGCTATCACCTCATTGCTATTGCATTACATCTGTAATCGACCCCCGGAATCCGGGAAATTGCTTCTCATTGTACGGATTCAGTCGTGATTTACGACGGTCAATCATCAGCGCATTTATGAGAAATGTAGATAAAAGGTCTCTCTGTGCAGCCTTTGAACCCATTTTAACGTATGCACAACAGTCAAGACATCTGAAAATATTCTGGCAAAAAGAGATGTTTCTCATAAAGAGCGTTTCCCAATTGCTACACTGTTTTCAACTATTTCAATAATTCTTCTTACATTTATAGAGATCTGCGTGTTTGCCTTTTTGCCCGTGGGAAACGGTAAATAAGATCAAAATAGGCGACAATTTATTCAAATACAAGATTCTCGTAACATTTTTTGATTATTATGGCGAATATTTAATAGTGCGGAGTCATACCATACTGCAATGATCTTAAAAAGTAACACATACTCTAAGGGTTGTTTTCTAAGAGCACGGTAAAAAACATTATTTGTATGATTTGTTGGGGTTTTACGTCGTTTTCAACATTAGTTCAGTTATATCACGGCGACAGTTCACGTATTCATGATCCCTAAGTAAACAAACAAGTACTAGGATAGACAATGTGCCTTACCCAAGGGCATTCCACCATGACCACCTCGCCGCGCCTGGGAATCGAACACGGGACGCCCGGTTCCAAATCCCTGACGCTAACCACTAGGCCTCGGGAAATATCGTTAAGCATATAACTTCTACCATATATTATCTTTAAACCTTATTGCCGGAATCCACGACATAATGAGTAGCGTAGAGATTTTTCACATGTTCATTGGGTAATTCTCTACTTAGATTGTTTATTTTACTCCGATCAGATGAAAAACATGGCCGCCAGAGCGCGAGGCTTGTTTTCCCTGTATGTACATATATGTATAGTGAACTCATTATGGGTCATTTCTCTTTTGCAACATTGTTGTCAACTCTTTTCATTAATTAAATTTTCAATTATAGAAATATTCCATTATTTTGCCTGATTATTTTCAAAGTTACCTGCTTCAAATTTGTCATATGTGTGAAAGATTTAAGAAACCATGTTCCCTGTCGCATGACCGCATCTGTGGTGTAGTGGTAGTGCGGGCGCTTCGGGTGCTGGAGGTTGCGGGTTCCATCCCCGAAGTCACATGATCACATTTTGTGTAAGAAATTGTGATGATGTTCGTCGATTTAGTATAAATTTGAACATGCATGTTCACAAGTATTTTCTCCTATAAAATTAATGCTTTTAAGAACATTTCAAAATTGATATATGTTGTATCCATGGTAACAACTGTTAAAGTCCATGTTCCCCGTAACTTGTGTACATTAATTTGTAAGAAGAGATGTTGATGCTCGCAAAGACATTATTTATTTTAACTCGCATGCCGCCAACACTACTTTATATAAATATTTAAAGTAAATGCGTTTGTGAATAGTTGAATATTTGAGCCGTCCCGCGAGAAAACCAACATTGTGAACTCTGCGTAAAGTATCGATCCGGATCAGCCTAAGCATGCCGCGCAGGCTAACCCGGACAGACACTTTTCGCCTCCTGTGGATTTTCTATTTTAGGAATAATTACTCTATACCTATTATCTAGCTCCCTGAGACGGAATGTGTCGGCCCGGAATAGCCTGCGCGGACTGCGCAGGCTGATCTGGTTTGATACATTACGCGGAATCCATTATGTTCGTTTTCTCGCGGGACGGCTTATTCATCTATTGTGTAGCAAGAGAGGGCATACTGTTTAACATTGTTTGTTACAAGAGGTGTTGATGTTCATGAATCAATTATTTATTTCAACTATCATGCCCCTAAGTATTTGAGATATTATCCTATTGGGAAACTATGAAAGTATCATTTATTTTGTAGTCAAAGAGACACATTTTCCCGTGAACGTTCAGCTCACCTCAGCATCGTGTGCTCCAGTCGAGCTGGTGTAATCACGATGTGTACGTCTTCATGCGTCGTTTGACGTCTGTCGTCGTCAACTATTACTTAATACTCCCAAACCGCTTGCTTGGTCCGTTGCTGCCAAACTTCACAGGAAGTGCATTTGGTTGTTCTTTACAATACTTTGCAAAGAATGACATTTAGTTTGTAAATTTGGTTGATGAGACATCAGCAAGTTGGTAGACAAAATTGTAAATGGGCTTGAATCTTTTCAAAATGTTTAAACATTTTAACAATATCAATATTGAATTACTGCTATCTCTCTTTCAATAGAAGCTCCTCAGTCCGTCCTTAAAAATGATCAAGTAGTACAATGTAACAGTATTATTATAACAATTTCATTATTGAATTATTGTAATCTCTCTTTCAACAGGAGTTCCTCAATCGGTTCCTTATGTTTACGTAGTATAACGATGTTACGGCAATATTATAACAATATCATCATTGAATTATTGCAATCTCTCTTATAAAAGTACATGAGAGCTTCCTTTAAGCTTAAGACAGTCCCTTATGTTGAAGTGTTTTAAGTGTCTTTACAATAGCAGCGTTGAATTACTTGAATATCTATTATTTCTTAATTCCCACATCACAGATTAGAACGAGTCCTTAATGTTAAAGTATTATTATTACAATTTCAGCATTGACTTTTTACAATCTCTCTTTCTTTAATAACTCCCTTATGTTAAGGTATCATTACATAATCAGTATTGAAAAACATAAATTTCTCTTTCTTTAGTAGCTCGCTATTAGCTCAAATCAGTATTGAAAAACATAAAGTTCTCTTTCTTTAGTAGCTTGCTATAATCTGGAATCAGTATTAAATAACATCCATATCTCTTTCTTTAGTAGCACCCGATTAGCTCGAATCAGTATTGGATAACATAACTTTCTCTTTCTTTAGTAGCTCGCGATAATCTGGAACCAGTCCCTTATGTTAAAGTATTATTACATTATTAGCATTGAATAACATCAATATATCTTTATTTAGTAGTTCGCTATAAGCTGGAACCAGTCTGTAATGATGAAGCATTATTACCACATCAGCTGGAACCAGTCCGTAATGATGAAGCATTATTACCACATCACCTGGAACCAGTCCGTAATGATGAAGCATTATTACCACATCAGCTAGAATCAGTCCGTAATGATGAAGCATCATTACCACATCAGCTCGAACCGGTCCGTTATGATGAAGCATTATTACCACATCAGCTGGAACCAGTCCGTAATGATGAAGCATTATTACCACATCAGCTAGAATCAGTCCGTAATGATGAAGCATGATTACCACATCAGCTGGAACCGGTCCGTTATGATGAAGCATCATTACCACATCAGCTGGAACCGGTCCGTTATGATGAAGCATTATTACCACATCAGCTGGAACCAGTCCGTAATGATGAAGCATTATTACCACATCACCTTGAACCAGTCCGTAATGATGAAGCATTATTACCACATCAGTTGGAACCAGTCCGTAATGATGAAGCATTACTACCACATCAGCTGGAACCGGTCCGTTATGATGAAGCATCACTACCACATCAGCTCGAACCGGTCCGTTATGATGAAGCATTATTACCACATCAGCTGGAACCAGTCCGTAATGATGAAGCATTATTACCACATCACCTTGAACCAGTCCGTAACGATGAAGCATTATTACCACAGCAGTTGGAACCAGTCCGTAATGATGAAGCATTACTACCACATCAGCTGGAACCAGTCCGTAATGATGAAGCATTATTACCACATCACCTGGAACCAGTCCGTAATTATGAAGAATTATTACCACATCAGCTAGAACCAGTCCGTAATGATGAAGAATTATTACCACATCAGCTAGAACCAGTCCGTAATGATGAAGCATTATTACCACATCAGCTAGAACCAGTCCGTAATGATGAAGCATTATTACCACATCAGCTAGAACCAGTCCGTAATGATGAAGCATTATTACCACATCAGCTAGAACCAGTCCGTAATGATGAGGCATTATTACCACATCAGCTAGAACCAGTCCGTAGAACTAGTCCGTAATGATGAAGAATTATTACCACATCAGCTGGAACCATGTTTCGAGAACGGGGGCAGGTCATACCATAGACTAATGATTTTCCCTCCGATTCACCCAGGGATGCTGGTATATATAGCTTTCCGTCTGGTGCGCTGGCGTCCATACAAGTTTACCAGCAGCACCCAGGAAATACAGTCCAACAGTTTGAAGACCACCAATGAAAAGAGAACAACCTGATCTGTGTTAACAGGTGGTGTTTAACTACAGGGTCATTTATGCAGAAAATGAGTAATTGTGAAATCTAAAATGTGGTTGCTACAGATAGAAAATTGCTAAACAAATAATATTATAAAGTCACAATTATACAATAGCATAGGGTGTAATGAGAGAGGGCATGTGTTACATTATTGTTTTTGTTTGAAAACACAGTTTGCTAATGAACATCAGATTTTTGTAGTTTTTTATAAACTAAACCACGAATCTCTGACATATTGGAACGACTGTCCTGTTTTCCGTATATATGTACTTGTGTCAATGTAGGTCATTAGCCATCAGGGATAAATGCAGGACAAGTATTAACATTATTGTACTGTGTCAGACAACATTACCGCAGAGACGTTAATCCCAGTTTCTGATACAGACGACATTTAGTCTGCTAGCGGCAGATGACTTTCGAAAACAATGTGAGGAAATAGGAAAATACTTCAAACGAGCAATAAATCATTTTTTTCTCACAGTGTGTTTAACACTTTCTCGCGCACTTTGGAGTACTTGCAGCAGTTGACGTTTGAAAACATTGTGCCAAATGGTGTAAATTGCTCTCAATGAGCAATTTCTACTTTTGCAACAATGTTTTATACTCTATTCAATATTAATATTTGCATATTTTTTGCCTAGATATTTTCAAAGTCGTTTGCTGCAAATGTATTCTTTGAGGAAAGGAGTTAACTCGCAAATAACAAGATGGTTTTAAATAGTTTTTTGGTTATTTGATGTTATCCTTTCCAACTCGCAATCGCATTTTGACATATTTCTACGTTTGCCCGATTTCAACTATATGAAAAGATTGTTAAACTTTTAACATGATTTTCAATCTTGTCTTTGAGCGTAGATGGCGTCAAAGCTGTCTGTCGCTAATTTGATGCATTGTGGGAAAGGTCATCAAGCGACTGCGACGAGCTCATTAAGTCTCGTATTTAATCCAAACATATATAAGTCCAGGAATCAGAAGTCTAGACTGATTAATAGGGCAATCATGTGTTAGGAGATATAAAATGAAAATAAATCAGCTATACAAGGCAAAATCGGGTCTTCTTACGTCAACGTGTTGTCATTGTATTACCCTTTTACACTTGCAGACACATTTTGACATTCTGGTGAGACCGCGCTTAAAACACAGGCTCGTCTGAGTCGGTACTGTTCGCAGAGGCGTATAGGTCCACTGTGTTTCGCCTCACGTGTTTTAACCCTTTCCCACCTGCAGACGCACTTTAACGCAAAAGCAGCAGACGACTTTTGAAAACATTGTCGCCAAAGGTGAAATTGCTCATCATGAGCAATTTCTCCTTTGGCTACCATGTTTTTAACTTTATTTAACAATTAAGCTATCTTTTATAGAGATTTTTCAGGTTTTTGTCACTATGTGTTCATAGTCGTCTGCTGCAGATTGTGTTGTATGTGGGAAAGGGTTAAACCTTTCCCACGTACATCCCGCAGACGACTTTGAACACATTAAGACAAAATTATGAAAAAATCTTAATATATGAAAGAATGATAATTGAATAGGGTTGAAACATTTTGGCTAAAGGTTTTCAGAAGTCGTCGGCTTAGATATCATTTATATGCCAGATATCATTTATAAAGGGTTAATCATTTACGTACTTAGCTTAGAGTTTACGTGCATTTCCGGAACACCGGCCGCTCCCGCCATCTTCTCAAGAGAGTCCACACAAGCCTGTCAATTCAATAGGAATCATTAAATTAACACTCTCCAACAACACCCTACAAGTCTGCAGCGGACATCTCTGAAAAAACATCTAAGCAAAAATAAGGAGTAAATACCTCTTTAAATTTCAGTGAAGGTATTTATACATTAAGCTCATAAGAAGAAATGTCTCCCTTTGTCACAATGTTTTCCTGTTTTAAATGTGTTAACAGTCATCTCTTACAAAACATAACATGATAAAACAAAAACAAAATTTAGACATTAAGTATAATAGCTCATAGACAAATAATGCAACTATAATAACATACAGTGGAAAATGGTGTCTGGTTGCCAGTGTCGTTTAGTGTTAAACAACACTGGAGTCTAAACATTGATTCTGGAAACTATGTTGAAAAGATTAAAGTTAGATATCTAGTTCCTTAAACGACACTAGTGTCTGGTTGCCAGTATCGTTTATGATAAACGATACTAGATTCTGGTTGCCAGTATCGTTTATGATAAACGACACTAGTGTCTAGTTGCCAGTATCGTTTATAATAAACGATACTAGATTCTGGTTGCCAGTATCGTTTATGATAAACGATACTAGATACTAGACACTAGACACCAACTTCACCTTACCATATTTACATGTATACACACACGTATAGGTATATACATGACATGAGAGCACTGCGTACATGTATGTGCGTAAATAGTTACTGGACACCTTTCCAACGTATGGATGCATTTTGACGCATCTGCAGCAGACAACTTTTGAAAACTTTTGAAAACACATTTGCTAAATGGGAAATTGCTTATAATGAGACAAATGGCTTTAAGTCACAATGTTTTCAATTATATATAATGGTTATACCGTAAGATATTTTTTTTTTTTCATTTGTGCATCGATGTTTTCAATGTCGACTGCTGCAGATTTGTTGTAAGTTGGAAAAGGGTTAACCCTTTCCCACATACAACAAATCTGAAGCTGACGAATTTGCAAACATCTGAATACAACTATTGACATTCTCAGTAAATGAAAGTATAATTATGGACTAGAAATGAAAACATTGAGACAAAAGGAAAAATTGCTCATGATGAGCAATTTTTACTTTTGACACAATGTTTTAAAGTCGTCCACTGCAGAGGCGTCAGCAAGCGTCTGTATGTGGGAAATGGTTAAGTAATACCTGACTGATAGACACATTAAGCTTAAGAATCCGACAACCACTAAAGGAAGCCTACGCGTAGGTTTGTGTGCGATTAGACATTCATCAATTAAGGAGCCACATCTGGGAAGAGAGAAAAAGTGATGCATTAAGCTTTTAATCACGTTCTTCAACCTTCTAGTACTGAGAACAATTTTCATCTTTACCTTGCAGAGCTCTAGATAAGCAGCGTTTAGCAAGTCCTACAATCGTTATTTGACCCTTAAACCCTATGATGTGGGTACTCAAAAGAATCGTCTCAGTGATTAGTATTAGTTGAATAATAATAATAGAGTTATTGTCGGTTAAAGAGCTGAATACCCTTCTTGTATTCATCGTTACCTTCATTCTAAAAACGGTTTTAACTTATCGGATCAAGTGTTGGAGGTGGTACAATGTTTTAAATATTTAGGAATACATTTTTAATAGAATGGATCCTAATACATAAGAATTGTATGTAACAAGCGTTTGACGCACTTCAAACCCTTTCCATATATACTCAGCGTTTACCACATGAGGAATTTTGACATATTATGTCATTAGATTGGGTAAGGGTTGCAGGTGAAGACGCATTTATCAATAAGATAATTATCATCTCCTACATGTCTTACACTTGAAGTATATTAACTTAACTTGAACTCTTCTTCTGTGTTCATATTGTTCTATCAGATGATAGGCATTGGCTCTGATATAAGTGTGGTAATTTAAATGAGATATTTCTTCCTTTTCGTTTTGTATCCTTTTTTTTTTTTTTTTTTTTTTTATATCATAATGTTCGTCTTTGTGTGATCTTCATATATTGGAGGAAATAAAGATTATATATAAATGGATGATTCAAAACTCAGCAGAAAATACATGTACCTACATAAACGACTAAAGCAACATATTTTAGTAATATACAATCAAAATGTGTACAGTAGAATAAACAACTCCCACACACTAGAATCGTATAGATTATTCAAGCTTGAACTTGAATTAGAAATATATCTATCAATCTTTAAAGAGGGAACATATCAAATAATCTATTCAAAATTCAGACTATCCAGTCACAAATTAGCAATAGGACAGGGACGACACTTTAAAATAGACACACACAAAATGCTCTACACAAACTGTAACATTGGTATGCTCGAAAATTGTATATCCTTTTATTACTAATATGTCCAAATGTTACTGCTTAAAGGAAACAATACTTGTATGTGTACAGTATGGGGATAATTTAAACGGTATGGGGATATTTATAACAGTATGGGGATATTTATAACAGTATGGGGATATTTGTAACAGTATAGGGATCTTTGTACCGGTATGGAGAATAGGTGTAATAGTATGTGGATATGTGTAACAGTATGGGGATAGTGTAACAGTATAGGAACATTTTAACAGTATGGAAATATGTGTAACAGTATGGGGATATATGAAACAGTATGGGGATATGTGAAACAGTATGGGGATATTTGTACCAGTGTGGGGATATTTTTTAACAGTATAGGACTATTTTGAACAGTAAGGGAATAGGTGTAACAGTATGGGAATATGTGTAACAGTATGGGAATATGTGTATCAGTATGGGGAAATGTGAAACCGTATGGAGATATTTGTAACAGTATGGGGCTATGTGTAACAGTATGGGGACATGTGTAAAGGTATCGGGATATTTGTGACAGTATGGGGACATGTGTAAAAGTATCGGGATATTTGTGACAGTATGGGGATTTGTGTAATAGTATGGGCATCTTTGTAACAGTATGGGGATATTTGTAACAGTATGGGGACATGTGTAAAAGTATCGGGATATTTGTGACAGTATGGGGACATGTGTAAAAGTATCGGGATATTTGTGACAGTATGGGGATTTGTGTAATAGTATGGGCATCTTTGTAACAGTATGGGGATATTTGTAACAGTAAAGGGATGATTGAAAACAAAAATGGGATATATGTAACAGTATAGGGATATTTGTTACTTTATGGGGATATATAGGGATATATGTAACAGTATTGGGGTATGTGTAATATTATTGGGATATTTGTACCAGTATGGGGATATGTGTAACAGGATCGGAATATTTGTAAAAGTATGGGGATATTTGTAAAAGTATGGGAATATTTGTAACTGTATAGACTGTATATACATCTTTGTATGGATATGTGTAACAGTATGGGGATATTTGTAACTGTATAGACTGTATATACATCTATGTATGGTTATGTGTAACAGTCTCGGGATATTTGAAACTGTATAGATTGTATATACATCTTTGTATGGATATGTTTAACAGTATGGGGATATGTGTAATAGTAATGTGATATTTGTAACGGTATGGTGATAGTTGTAACAGTATATGGATCTTTGTAACATTATGCGGATCTTTGTAACATTTTGGGGATATGTGTAATAGTATGGGGATATTCGTAACAGTATGGATATATCTGTAACATTATGGGGATATGTGTAACAGTATGGGGATATTTATTACAGTATGGGGATATTTCTAATATTATGGCGATATGTGTAACATTATAGAGATATTTGTAACAGTATGGAGATATGTGTTACAGTGTATGATATGTGTAACAGTAAGGGGTTATTTGTAGAGAGGATATTAATCAGAGAAATGGAGACAATACTTGTTGTGGGTCATATATATTGTGGCATAGTGTATTCAAACAGTGTACGCAGTAGTTTATAGATTTGAAAAAGAGTTAAACAATATTTGCGAACTTTGTCAAAAGGGAATCATAAATTACTTCGAGTTTGTACCGTAGTCGAGTGATCCATCAAATTAAGCTTAATCAATTGATGTATTTCATTTATATTTGAGCGTTTATTATGAAAAGCAATTCAGTGTTCAATTTAAACTGAGAAAGCTATTACCCTTTAAAATACAGATCCGTTCAAATAAATATTACAATCTTCGAGTATTTTTTTTAATTTTCCAAGTTGAAGTCATATCTAGATTGACATGTTTCGCTTCTTGTCTTTCAGCTTTTATCGTCACTTCTTCAAATTTTTCCCATATACGACCCATATGCAGTCGGAAACTTAACTAACATAAATGCAAAACAATAAAAAATCTATACAAGTTGGAAACATTTTAAAACACATTAAGGCAATAAGGAGAAATTTCAGATTTTGCCCTAATGTTTAATGCGTCTGCATGGGAGAAATGGATATAAAATAATGACGAAATAAAACGTGATATAATTCGACAAGAAAGGAACGTCAAACGTGCATAAAAGACATGCTGTTAATGGCTTTGGTTATTACAGCGGAATCAGTCCATATCGCATTATGCGCCATTTGCATTATTGATTCAGATGAGACAGCTTTTAACGAGCTATCTCACCTGAAATCAGCATTGTTTGCATTTTTATTTATGGAAGCTATCCGTATCTCTTGTTACATGAAAGATGAAGACGCCCGATTCTAAACAAGGACTTGTCTAGTTTATGTAATTTCCCACAGAAAAACCAACAGTATAGTAGACATACTTAGATACAATCAGCAATTAGATAAGAAGAAGAAATTAGGATATGGGTTGGCCACATTATTAAGAGGGAATGCGAGAATGACTGTGTAACAGCATTATGATGGGCACCAGAAGTGCGAGAATGACTGTGTAACAGCATTAGGATGGGCACCAGCAGAAGAACAACAACGCGGTGGATAGCAATAGAACGGGCAACAGAGGCTGGACAAGCTTGGATAGTGTAATAGCTGCAGCACAAAAAAAACAAAAGGCACAGATAAACTGATGTGGTAGAAGAAATAACTGACTTGAATACCTTTAGCAATGAGATATGAAGAAGACATTAGGACATGGGTTGACCACATTCTTAGGAGGGAATGCGAGAATGACTGTGTAACAGCATTATGATTTGCACAGGAGGAGAAAAAACCACGAGGAGGGCCAAAACAACATGGCACAGAAGAATAGAACAGGCACCAGAGGCTGGACAAGCTGGGATAGTGTAAGAGCTGCAGCAACATGCAAAAGTTATCGGAAAATCAAATGGAGGCATTATGCGACGTTGAAGCAGACGACATTTGTTTGAAAACACTGTGGCAAGATGAGATATTGCTCAGCATTGCTCTTAATTGGCTACTATTAGCTTTCAATAATATAATTGAAAAAAATACGCAAAATAAATTCCTACTTTGTTTGAATACCAATCAACCAGTTTCGACTCTCAATTAACACGATCTAACAGTGTTACAGGTAGAACACCAACTATCATAAGACGTTACCTCTTAACTTTAAAACAATTCAAAGAAAATAAGACGTCATGTATAATGCAAGAAAGAATTCACCCCGCGAAGATGGTTACCGTCATTTTAGATTAAATCGAACTGGGACGAAACTGGGTTTTTTCGCTTACTCTACTTTCACTTTCAAAATACTTAAAATAATCAAATGAAACATTTCAAGTGCCTCCTATACATATTATCATATAATTTAAACACATGTATTCAATGCATTCTGGTTAAGGTATACACTAATTGCTACGCAAAGAAAGGTTTTTGGGGGACTGTTGGGCTGTAGATCAGCATGGAAAATTGGCTTTCCCTATTTTGCACTCATGAGTATGTGGTTAACATTAGGACTGTGGCGCCAGTGTCAAGCTAAATTGATCAGTACTATTGATGTATCTTACCTAGGAAACGTCTTGATACAAACTGAATTAGCATTCAAAGCGGCGTAAATCATCATGAAAGGTTATTCCCTTACCTCCAGGCCCTTTACTTCGTCCTTGGCTTCCTTCAGTTCGCTTGAGATCTTCTTCTTCTGTTGGTAGAGAAGCTTCAGTCGAAAGTGCTCGTGGTCCATGATAGCCACCACAAGACCTGGAATTGGTTTAGTAGTTAACCTAGAGCTCTAGATAAGAGGCGTTTGGCACGTTCTAAAATCCTTATTTGATCCTCTAACCCTATTTTGTAGGTACTCAAAATAATCGTCTCAGTGAGACGATTCTTTTGAGTACCCACAACATAGGTTCGCTTGAATAATAAGAGAAAGATTGTTGGAAAAAGAGCTGAATGATAAACATTCGCGGATGAATACATAAATAGTGATTCAGTCATGTTATATTACACATGTTACATATAAGAAATACGTAATGGGTTTATTAGATCAGATACAAGCAATGACATGTGATAATAGGATGTATGTCAACGAGCATAAAAACACAACTTGCAATTTCACGTTTGTCACAATGTTTCCAAACGTGTGCAAACAAACATTAATCTTGACTTGTCATTAATATCCTATATATTGTTTTCCTTACCGTACGCGTCAAATGCGCTAGTATATTAGTCAACACTTGTTTACATACAACAAATCTGCAGCTGACTACTTAGAGAAAGCAGCAAGGCCATAATATCGTAAATCTCAAATTCTAACTCAAGTATAATTATTGCATAGAGTTGAATATGTTGTGACGAATTATGAAAGTGCTCCTTGAGCAAGTATTCCTTTTACAACAATTTTTTCAAAAGAACGAGGGACATTCGGAAAGCTTTGAGACAACACCCACTTGACAATGTTTCTTTGACAAATCGTTATGAAACTCAAGCATGTATGAGAATGTTATTTTATATAGAACAACTACAAATTTCCAAATATAATGAACATTAAGCTTAAAATCGCCGGCGTATTGGTCGGTTGGCAAATATTGATGTAGTGGATCATGAGAAAAATCATTTATGAACCTGTCTCTACCTGGGACCAGGTCGTTTTAGACGTTTTTTTGCGGAAATTATTGCCCGAATCGAGCAAGGGTGTAAAATGCCGTTCCACACCTTGTCATTATTATTACGCTATATGGACGTATAGAGGGGCTATTTATAGTAACACGTGCGGGATTCCCCAAATTACCATTACGATCATTTTTGTGGCGATTGGTTTGACAATCGCCACAATGCTAACAGAAACAACAACAACGAAAAATATTTATATAGTCGGTTTTGAACAATCGGTTGATATTTTTTTACCTTACTGCAAACTAATTTACTCACATCCGTTATAGTTCCATCATTGATGCAGAGACGTGATTAATAATAATTATGTCAGTGCTACTTTGGTACCGGATTGTTACTAATATTTATCGAGACATTATCTACATAGAGTTAAAATATGTAAATATTATCTTCGTCATGATTTGGCAGATAATAAATATCATTGCGCGTTCTGCCTTGCAAATAACGGCAACTCTGATGATACTCAAATCTGGAAATTCCAAAAGGTTCTATAAATAACTCGCGAGACCAAAAACCAGAAGAGCTTGTAAATCTCAATATTATAAACGCTTTATTTTGTATTTGTTTAAATATATGAAAGCGTCTAGATGATAAGACTGGTTTACAAAGGTTTAAAGGACACACGATGTCAGTGTGTACACACGTTATGTATACACGTCTGCACGTTCTAGAGTCAATTAGCAATCAATGCTGACAGTGTAGCCTAATTTAGTTTGGAGATCGAGCATTATAATATATGCCTATATTTTTATAAATTGAACAGTTTGGCAAATAGTGAAATTGTGCTTTTGGAGCATGTTTTGTGTTTGTTTTTGCACTCACATTATTCGAAGCAGTTTAACAACCTCAGAGACATAGAAATACATTGTGTTTATATGTCTCTGACAACCCTCAATCATGCAATGTGAAGGGACTAAATTGAACAAACCTGTTTAATATCGGACATCATTGAAACAAATACCAAACTAATGGATACTGTTTTCTCTCCTTTCTTGATAATTTAGTCATTTCTAAAATATATTTTATTTTAATATGGCCTAGCGACCTGGTGATAAACATGTGATTACCCGAACAATTTAGATTACAAATAGCCATTCTAATGAGCTAAAACGGTAGTCTATCGAATACCAACTAGATTTTTCATAACTTTGGAATGGCCTAATTTTGAACACATCATGACCCATTTCAGAACGTAACTAAATAATCACCAAGACAACATTCTGGCAAACTAACATTATTCTACTGCAGGGGTGATACATTCTCAAATATACCCGCACCAGAGTCATCGCAAGCCCTACACCGATATACTGCTTGTTACTTTGCAGGATTTTCCATACGATCGCCACTACAGTGCCATTGGCGCTTTGATTATCAAAGCGTATAGACAATATAGAGAGACTTGTTGTGTATTTTAACGAGGTATTGTGTGATTTTCCGCATTTTTTGCTGTAATAGAAATTCGGACGCCTGTGTTCATATCGACATCCGGAAGTAATAATTTAAAAACACGCACCTAGCGAATCCTACTTACGAACGTCCCTCGTATTCTTCTGCAGACGCGTCGAAATGCTATGTTTGCACTTGGAACATTTTTAAAGTTTATGTAAGCTAATGGATGTTACTCGTATAACAGGATAACGATAATTAACTGTGTCAGACGAAGACTTGTATACGGCTTTCTCTTACCCAACCAATTACATCAGACGACTTAACTCTTTCCCTCATACGACAATTCTGCAGCAGACGACTTCGAACATATTTTGTCGAAATATGGAGAATCTCTATAACTGAATGGATAACCTATGACTAAAAGTGGAAAACATTGTGTCAAAAGGAGAAATTGCTCGTTTTGAGCAATTTCTTCTTTTGTCACTACAGTACAGCTCACGCGGAAAACGCGTTTTCCGCGATCCCATGATGGACAAATATTTTTCATCGCGGATAATCACCGCAATTCAACCTATATGATCACCGCAATACCGTCTACGGGCTAATTTGATCACCGCGATTGATATTTCGTCGATTCGAGCTTCTTATCTATTTTGAAATCACCGCGATTCCACCGCAATATTTACCTGTAAAAATGTTTTACTTTTATTAAAAAGTTGTTTTTTTCCGATTATGTACATGTACACGTTTATTGACGAATTGCGATTATTTTATGACCCAACTTGCTAAAAATTCATTCCATTTCAGCAAATTATTCGAAAAACAGTGGAAGATTGTGTTTGTTTACGATAAGGTCAAGTTTCGTTATAGAAAATGGCGGACATCGGATATACGTTTAAGGTGCGGCCATATCGTACATATGATTATCTCACATTTTTTAGTAAGAGAGAAATATTGTTAAATTACAATACATGTACATGTACATTGTATATATATCTTTGAATTTTGTATATACAGTACATGTACTTGAATCTCCTATTCAGATTATCGGTTTTATTAACCCCATGGGGTTATCTTGTTGCGTCCGCGATGGTACATAAAATCAAATCGCGGTGATGGGTGGAATTCCACCCACCTTCGCGGACCAATATTTGTCCGCGTTGAGATTCGTCCGCGGTGGCTCGCGGACGATGCGTTTTCCGCGTGAGCTGTACTGTATGTTTTCAAAAAGCCGTCTGCTGCAGAGGCGTCAGAAAGCGTCTATATGAGGGAAAGGGTTAACTCTTTCACGGCCGAATTTCTCAAAGTCGACACTTGCATGTTTAAAATTGGACTTATCAATGTTTCGTCCAACAGAAAGCTTGGTAAAGTGTAATGTCTAAATGGCAAACAACGCAGATATCAATAGAGACAGCCTGTAATTGCCTTTGACAGCTAAAGGGTTAACAAACGCATTGAACTGATGGATACAAAGAACCTAAAAATAACTATGTAGACATCAGCAATAGGGCTTCACCATTTCCAACATACAACACATCTGTAGCAGATGATAATGAAAACTTTTAGGCTCGATTATGGACAATCTCAAAAAAAAAAAAAATGGTAAAATTACTGAAAAGCGATAAAACAGTGTTGCAAAAATAGAAACTGCACAATTTGAGCAATTTATCATTATGTCACAACGTTTTCAAACGTCGTCTTCTGCAGAGACATCAACATAGCGTCTGTATGTGCGAGAAAGGGTAAAACTGTACTCTATACACTGATAGATAGCATCTTAAAAGCTTGAGACAGTTTAACTCATAGTTAAAGGACGTACATATATGAGCCGTTCCATGAGAAAACCAACATTATGGACTCTGCGTTATATATCGATACAGATCAGCCTGCACAGTCCGTTTCAGGAAAAAAAGAGGTATAGAGTAAGGATTCCTGAAACAGAAAATCCACAGGAGGGGAAACGTGTCCGTCCGGATTAGCCTGCGCGGCATGCTTAGGCTGATGCGGGTCGATACTTAACGCAGAGTCCACAATGTTGGTTTTCTCGTGAGGCTGCGGCGATAGACATCTGCGTAATGTATCGACCAGATCAGCCTGCGCTGTCCGCGCAGACTGATCCGGCCGACACATTCCGTCTTAGTGGGATATATGTATAGAGTAGTTATTCCTGAAACAGAAAATCCACTGGAGGCGAAAAGTGTCTATTCGGGTAGACCTGCGCGGCATGCTAAGGCTGATCCGGATCGATACTTTACGCAGAGTCCACAATGTTGGTGGGACGGCACACATGTATAAGCTGTAGCCTGATCGATGAAGTAACTTGTGGCTAAGTTTACTTCTCTTTAGTTCAAGACCGCCTCTTCTGTGTAGTGGTAGGGCGATCGCCTCTTCTGTGTAGTGGTAGGGCGATCGCCTCTTCTGTGTAGTGGTAGGGCGATCGCCTCTTCTGTGTAGTGGTAGGGCGATCGCCTCTTCTGTGTAGTGGTAGGGCGATCGCCTCTTCTGTGTAGTGGTAGGGCGATCGCCTCTTCTGTGTAGTGGTAGGGCGATCGCCTCTTCTGTGTAGTGGTAGGGCGATCGCCTCTTCTGTGTAGTGGTAGGGCGATCGCCTCGGGTACGGGAGGTCTTGGGTTCGACCACCGTCAGGGTCATACCAAAGCCTTAACAATCGTAGTTAATGGCTGCCCTTTCTTTTGCGCAGAGGTTTGCAGGTTTAGCATCACGACTGATTGGACCAGAATTATACTTACCCAGGAAACGCCTGGGTGCTTATTGAAACGTTTGTATCGCGGAAATTGTTAATTATTAAATCCTTATGCCTTTAAACGTAATTTTTACATTTTCCTATATACATGTAAAACAATTCTGCTGCAGGACGCCATTCACATAATTCACTCGGAACGTTCTCTGTTGTTGTTGTTTTTCAGAATTTAATAGTCGTCTGATTTATATTGAGACGCTTGTTTTGCTTGTTTCGCGATAATTGCCAATTGTATAATCTTAATTCAACATTAATATATGAAAGACAATTAAAAAAAGCGATAATTTGGTCGCAGGAATTCAACTCTATAACAGTTAACTCTTTCCCATGTACAGACGAGTTCTGAAGTATTTGCGGCAGACAGCTTTGCTTAAAAGGATAAATTGCTCATAATGTTTTTTTCTAGATTAGTTTTCTTTCATTTATAGATATTTTCCAAATGTTGCCTTAATGTGTTCCGAGTCCTGTACTGCATAGCTGTTGTGTATGAGATTGATTAACCACTTACAACTCGAGATCTTTCAAATCTTTTACTGAAGGTCTCCAAAGCCGTCTGATTCCGATGTGTTGTATGTGGGAAAGAGTTAATTCAATAGACTTGAGCCGTTCCAGGAGAAAATCAACAATGAGGATTATGCGTAAAGTATCGACCCAGATCAGTTTAAGCATGCCATGCAAGCTAAACCGGAGAGGCACTTTTCGTCTCCTGTGGATGTTTCTGTTTCAGGAACCATGACTCTATACCTACATATCCCTGAGACGGAACGTGTCGTTCCAAATTAGCTTGCGCGGACTGCACAGGTTGATCTGGGTCGATACACTACGCATATTCCATAATAATGGTTTTCTGGTGGAACGGATCAAATGCAGATGTATGCATGCCGAACGCAATCGTGCCCCTATTCCTTTATTAACGAAAATAGAACGCGGATATACTATTGATGGGTTGATTGATTTTGTTTGGTGTTTTACGCCGTTTTCAACATTTATTTCAGTTACATCACGGCTCACTTACTGTTTACAACTCGAATGATCCTCCAGGGTACCATGAAGGCTAAGATCAGGACGAATTCCTGCACGGTAAACTGCTGTAGACCCTTCAGAAACACCAGGTCTACGACAAAGGAGGCACAGACAATCACACCATCGAAACACTGAAACAATACAATACAACAATACAAGCCGGCTTTGCTACGCTACTTTTTCCAACATAAATGAAGTTGGCAAAGTGAGACTGAACCACCTATACAATGACAAGTCACGAAAATGTGTAACGGTTGGGCATGTTAGGACGGCATTATAAATATTTCAAATTATTACTAAACCAAGAGTTATACTTGAATTCATTTTGATCTTTATCCTTACGCAAAGTCTCGGAGGCGGCCTCGGTGTTGTAGTGGTATAGCGTCTGCCTCGGTGCGGGTGGTCGCAAGGTTCGATCCGCGGTCGGGTCATACCGATGACTTTAACAAATGGTAGTAGTGGCTACCCTCCTTGGCGACCAGGGTTTTCGTGTTCGTTTTACGATTGATTGGCTGGTGTCAAGATACAGTGTACAAGGACCAGGAGTATTGGCAACTTACCTAGGAAACGCCGTGATATAACTGAAAAGGTGTTGAAAGCGGGGTAAAACACCAACACTAGCAGGGTATATAATTACGTTAGATGCTCTAACCACGACCTTATTAACTCTTTCAGCGCCGAATTGTTTAAAGTAGACTCTTCCATGTTTAAAATCGGGCGTCTCCATTTCTCATATAATTCAATTTTAGACTATTTTGATAATTAAAAGACAAACAATGCTGATTTCAGGTGAGACAGCTCGTTACGAGCTGTCTCGCCGGAATCAGTATTGTTTGCAAAAACCTGAATATTGCCTTTGGCGCTGAAAGAGTTAAACAATAAAGTAAAAGTGACCGTTAATGCTTTTTTTGTCTTGATAAAATATATGTATATTTCATCACTTGTTTTCAAATGTCTTACCTATGATGATTTAAAATACATTTATTTTAAAGGTGCTAAACACCAGATGGAGATCAAAATTTTTAAATGTTGAAACTTTTGCATATATTGCTTATTGTGACAAGAAAGTAAGCAATAAATAAAATACTTTGAATCTGACAGCATCACACAAAGGTCGTCTCGAAATAAGCTGATACACTTAATTACTCCTGATGACTAACACACGCATATTAAACAGCTGTAGATGGCAGACACATTGATGTCATACTCATGAATATAAGACCAACATACCTCGCTGTACGTATATTGGATCTGACTGCACACCACACAGGGACCCGATATACTTAACTACTCATGAGCACATGCCCGGTTTTCATGTCCAATGTCAACGCACGGTACAACAAACGCTGACTGATATTTGGGGCGATTATCCTATAATGCTTACCAGCCCCGTAATTAAAATGACATTGAGGAATCGGGCAATGGAGCACCTAATGAACATGTCTAAACATTATTTAAAAATCTGCCACATGCTCTCTATGGACACGTCTTCATTAGCCATAATATCACAAAACAGCCCCACCCCTGGCGGCCATGTTTTTCCACCAAACAATATGGCCTGAAGGAATTTCATAGAGATTCATCCAAAGATCTTTTTTACAAAAAATTTTGACAATCGGCTTCACATTTTCGGAAGAGAGAAGTTTTTACAATAGCCATAAAAGGCAAAACAACCCCACATCCCCTGTCGCCGAGCCCCGGTAGTTCAGTCGGTAGCGACGTGGGCTGTCAATCCAGGGGTTGTGAATTCGAATCCCGGCTCGACCAACTTTCTTTCCGACGATTGACAAAAGTCAATGCGACATGCGTCATTCGTTTTCCACCAATGGGCTAAGTCTAAGTGGAAAAGCGCCAGTTGCTTGGGAAGATTGTTGTGTGGAGTACTGGTGTGAGAAAACCAGGAAATGCATGAGTAGGTGAACTGGCCGCCGTGATATAACTGAGAAATTGTTAAAAACAGCGTTAAACCCCAAACAATTAATCAACCCCTGTCGCCATGTTGTATTTACCAATCAATATTGCTTGAAGGAATATGATAAAGGCACATCCTAGGTACATTTTTACAAACATATTTGAAAATCGGCTTCATATAAACCCATAAAAGAACGAATTATAATTTAATAGAGTTCAAAACATTGTAACAAGGGAAACGATTGCTCATCATGAGCAATTGCTCCGTTTAGCACAACATTTTGAAAAGTCAATGCTCTATATGCATCAAAATATGTCTGAATATGCGAAAGGGTTCAATTGTAGCATGTCTGTGCTGCTTAAAATTTACACGCGGCAGAAATAACTACTTTTTTGTTGGCTTATTTTAGAAATTTGAGAGGTACTTCTGTTTTAAAAGTAGCCGTTTCTTGTAGAAAAACGGGTAGTATAGTATGTGTGTGATTCAACAGCTGTATTAGTCAGAGCATACAAAGGCAATCATAGTTTTTTAAAAATACAAATACCTCAAGTTTGCGTTCTAACATTTCCTTCCCGAGACAAAATATCTTGAACAGCGTCTGAAATAAAATACGTACATAAATATGCCACCCAGTATGTTACAGGGACGAGTTCCGGTAGCTTAGTCGGTAGCAACGTGGGCCGTCAATCGATGGGTTTGTAGTTCGATACCCAGCTTGTCTAAGAATCTTTTCGCCGTTTAAGAAATTTCACTACGGCAAGCGACATCCGTCTTCCAATAGACAAACAGTCCATGTTGGGAAGCAGCCAGTTGCATTGAAAGACTGTTGCGCGGAGTATTGGTGTGATAACCAGGAAATACATGGGTAGGTGTAAACTGGTCGAAGTGATTTGATTGAAACCACAACCCGATCTTCACCAATAAAAGACGAAAATAGGAATTCAATATATAAAGAAGATATTTCAGGCACGACTTATTTTACCTCGGACACCTATACACTGAACTTGTCAATAATTAGATACGGTACATGTATCTTTATGAATGTTCGTCTAATAAAGTTAGAAAGTTAAAGTTAGGTAAAAATATTGTTAAAGCTTTACTTTATATGAGCCGTTCCACGAGCAAACTAACACTGTGGACTCTGCGTAAAGTATCGACCCTGAACAGCCTAAGCATGCCGCGCAGGCTAACCCGGAGAGACACTTTTCGCCTCCTGTGAATTTTCTGTTTCATGAATCATTACTTTATACCTCTATCCCCCTGAGACGGAATGTGTTAGCCTGGATTAGCCTGCGCGGACTGCGCAGGCTGATCTGGGTCTATATATTACGCAGAGTCCATACTGTTGGTTTTCTCTTGGAACGGCTAATATATAGTTATATATATGGAAGAAAAACTTACTCCATCCTGGTGGCCACGATTTGTCACGGATCGGAATAATTTAAACAATATTGGTAGAAAATCACTCTAGGAACAATTGTGCCAAATTATTTCATATTGACAAGTATTTTTGTCAAGACCATTATTAACATGTTGGCAATGCTCCCTCTTTCTGATTCCGCAGCAACCAAAAGTTCGGCTAAGCATATCAAAACAATCGAGTTTACCAGACAGAATATAATTATTGTTTTCATTTACTAAAATACATATCGGATCTTCGAATGTTGTCGATTATAGAAGGTTACCTACCTCTACGACCAACACACCGAGTATAGTAATGCTAGCCTTATGTAGACCATGCGCTATTTCCTCTTCTATACTATGGGGATGGTGAGACTCGTGGTACACGGCGGAATGCTCCGTCCCGTTGTCGGTTGCATTTACAGCCGTTTGTAAGTCCACTTCCGATCGTTTATGACGACCTACTTCCGGTGCGGCATGCTGGGATTCGCCCCAAGTGACAGTCGCGATGAGAAGCTCGTGTTCGAGGCCTTCGATGTCGGTCTGATCAAGATATCCAAGGCGTGCTGGATATAGAGCTTTCATTGATTCAATGAACTCCGCAGAACGATCGTACTCTTTACTTAGGAGATCTATAAATGTAATTGAAAGGAAATATACAATCTAGGGAATAACAGAAGGAATTATACTTTGCAATCAGGACAGGACGTACTGGGCAGTGCTTGTTGTCCACTCCTTTCTTTAAGTATTAAATGTAATTACTTTTAAAAACAAAAACATTGTGAAAATGTCGTTTTATATGTTAATCGGGTTCAATATTACGGGGACAGCATTACGAGTAACGTACCTGTGCTAAGATAAAACATACTGGTCGAATTTGACGTTTACTCAAGCTCTATGACTGAACTATTGTTGAAGCGTCTTTATACTAATTCAAACGAAGACCATTACTGTAAACATAGGGAAGTTGTCAATCTTGTGAGTGTCAAAACTTATATAACAGGCACTATTCCTGTGCATTCCAAATCCACGTCAGAAAAAACAAACATGTTATTATTTTTTATGCGAGCCGAGTTCTAAGAAAATTAACCGTAAACCATTTGCGACTAGCGTAGATTCAGATCAGTCAACGCAAATAAGTCAAAGTAGGCTTCAAGAAATATTCTGTAAAGCAGAATCCATTCGGATCCTTAACATGAAGGTTACAATACAACAACAAAATTCCTTCTTTGTTTCCATGTAAATCGACCAGTTTCAGTCCTCGATTGTCACACTTTCTAAGCGTTTCTCATGAAGAACACCACATATCATTGAAAAGAGTTACCTCCTAGCTTTAGAACAATCCAAAGAAAATGTGGGGTCATGCATTATGCAGGAAGGAATTCACCAGGCGAAAATGGTAACCGTCATTTTGGACCAAATCGGGCCCGGACAAAACCGGTGTTTAGCATTCTCTACTTTCACTTTCAAACAAGGTCAAAGTACTAAAAGTGATCAACTCAATCATATCCTATACACATTCATAATGCATTTAAACTCAATGTCATATATACATTTTGGTGATGGTATACACTCATTTCTACGCAAACAAAGTTTTTTTTAAGGACTATAGTACTTGTATTTAGCGTAGTTTGACCTGAAAGCGCAGACAGACCAATTTCCCAAACGTGTAATAATTACGCTAAGTTTGTTTTTCATGAAGCACCGCTCAATTGTACTTTGTGGAATTAAGAGACATACAAACAAGACATAAAACATAAACCTTATTAAACGAAATTTGCGTTTTCATCGCATTGTGACGGTCCTCAATTTAGGAGAAGAAGGATATTTGTAATGGTAATTCACTGAAATATGATGTGAAGTCATTGAAGTATGAATGCACGTCATTCAAAATGATGTAGTGCGGCGTATTTCACACGCCAATCATAAATGTTATTGTTTGTGTGAATTATTATCTAAATTATAGAAATTTGTGTAGATTATTAAATTTATACTAAGTATATAATGAAAAAAAACATATGTTGCATTAGCGATATTTGGATTTGTATAGCCTTCGGTCCCGCGGTATGTCTATTTTCCGGGCCCCCAGCAGACAAATACAAACCTAGCATCGCTACTGCAACATAATACTCACTATATGTTGTGTTGACTAACAGGAGTGTCAGAAATATCAGTGTCCGGCAACACAACTGTTTAGTCTGCCAATATGGCAGTAAATGAAGACAAATGGACGGACAAGTCGCGTAGAAGTAATCCGATATAATGTGTATGTCTCAAACTGATGCACTATAACACTTCTGCGGCAGGCGAGTTTTGATAACATTGTTGTAAAAGGTTTAATTGCTCATAATAAGCAATTTCAACTTTTGCTTCAACATGTTCAATTCAATTGAAGAATGATTATTGATATTTTCTTTATAGAGAATGTTACCTACATGTTTTCAAGGTTGTCTACTGCATAATATAAAAGTATGGAAGGGTTAAACCTATATTAGTTTTTACCTGTGACGTATTTGATATCCAACATCAACTCTCCAAGAACCAATAGACAGTCCAGCACATTCAGTGTGACAATGGCAAGCAAGATGTACTTCGAATGAAGTAAATGCTCCCCTTTATAACGCGTCCTGCAATGTATCGTGATATCTTGCCATTAGCATTTTCATTATTGTTTACCTAATATTTGGTAAAACATGAATAGTGGAATGCATTTAAGTAAATGATTAAGTTAAGATAAATAAGTATCTTGCTGACATACAATACATGTTAAGAAATTTTACATTTCTATTAGGCAAACACAATGCTGAAATATGTTTTTTAAGTATTTTTAAAAGTATTACTTAGTGCTAAGTAAAGTTGGTAAGAATTGGACCTAGAAGTATTACTTCTGTCGTTGACGTGTACTGTTTGGTAATACACTTAGAATGTTTAGTTAAAATCCATTCACAAAATCCCGATATATATATATATATATACAAGTACAACAGCCTTTATAAGAGTGGTGTTAATTGATTGCATTAACTATTGCCGAATTCAATGTACAATATTACATACTCAGTCATCGATTGTGATCTTTAAGTGGTAAATCAATCGAAGTAAAGAAGTAGATCTTAACTTATTCGTTAAACAATTAAAGTTTTACGTTGTTTTTAAATAGTTGAAATTGTTTGTTTGGGGTCAACACTTTCAAACAACAAAAACTGTTCCAAGTTTTACATATTTGAAGAACTTAACAAAAAATACCATTTTTATTATTCTTCCTAAGAGACAATTAATTCTAACCCTTTCCAACTGCAGACATTTTTATATAACACTGTGAATCATGATGAGAAATGTCTCCTTTTAACACAATGTTTTCAACGTTATGCAATGCATATAGAGTTTTGTTTCAAACTGTCTTTCTACAGTTTACGGAAGTGTCTTTTTCAAGGGGTTATTCTTGAACCCTTTCCCACATACAACAAATCTGCAGCAGACGACTTTGAAAACAAACGCGAAAAAAATTGGAAACTCCCTTTAAATGAAAGTACATTAATTGAAAAGAGTTGAAAACATGATGACTTAATGAGAAATTGCTTTTGAAGCAATTTCTTCTTTTGTCAACATGTTTTCAAAAGGCTGTCTCTGCTGCAGAGGGGTCAGAAAGCGTCTATACGAGGGAAAATTCGCCACAAGCCTGTTAAAAGTCAAAAGTACGCAAAGGACATTGCCTCATGTTTGGTCCTGTCTTCTTGTTACACAAACTGAATGTGCTATCTGAAATGTCGGCGTCATTTATTTACATCTTTGAGTGTTTGATTGAAATGTTGTCCAAGCTATAAGTCAAAGCTTGAATATTACCCTATCAAAATGCCTTTATTAAGTTACATAAGCTAGCTTCAGAACTACAATGCCCTTTGAACACGTTAACCCACATTTCTACGGAGTATCTACAAGCTGAAAGCTTTCGGCAGAATGTCAAATAAGATTTGTTGACTTAAACATTACTTTTATTGAAATTGCCCCCCCTCAATCCACAATCCTATCATCTTATAAGGCTATAACAATGAGACGGGTTAACAAGATTTAGCAATAAATGTACAGTAACAACACTGACGTTAGTCGATTTCTCTAAACCTGTACCGATAATTGTAACAGAAACACTAAAAAAATGTGGCACGAAATCAAAGTAAAACAAGTTATACGTTGTTGAGTTAACCCTTTCCCGCAAACAAATAATAATTCTGAAGCAAACGACTTTACAAACATCTGACCGTAGAGACGAACGATCTCCAAAAAGGGGAAGATGTTGTTTTTGTTTTATATGGTTGAGAACGTTACAACAAAGGAAATGTCTCCTTTCGACAATATGTTTTCGAAAGTCGTCTGTTTGCAGATGCGTAAATTGCGTCTGCAAGTTGAAAAGGGTTACCCTCCCACCTACCTCCCACGGCAACTATTCTCGTTATAGACCGAATTGATACGATTATCCAAAACAAAGTAGACAAATCGTGTTTAACTTTGTCGTGTAACAAACACCTTTGATGAAATTAATGTTTGAAGCAGACAGAGATGTGGAAAGGTTAAGTGTCAGTTTTATTTTATTGCTGTCTTTCTTCCAGGAAAAATCACAGTTATACAACGTGAGGTGACATGTCACGGTAAATTGGGACAACGTTTTGCATTTCGAGAGCTTGGCGTGAAACAGTTGTAACTAAAATTGGTATTTGTTTACCAAGGTTAATCACCTCGACCATGAAGTCTTTATAAGCGCTAAATCATTTTTCTTGGTAAACAATGTAAATTTAGGTGCCATTGCTCGTTTTGAGCAATAGCTCCTAAATTTGCATTGTTTACAAAGGGGTCAAAATTGCCCCTAAACCAGGGTTTTCAAAATAGGTTTTAAGTTACAACCGTTTCACGCCAAGCCCTCGATTTGTCATCAATTGGGATCTGGAATCGTTGAAAAGCCTGCAATTGCTGGTACTAATGTAGCATGGGCGTTTCGAGACCTCACTTCCAGCGAGCTTGAATCGACACAGAGGCAGTCGCTTCTTTAAAATTTAAAATTCGATACGTGTTGGTTATTATCACATGTTAGAAGTCTGAGATGGTAATACTATCACATGTTATATATGTATATATCATTTGAGATGGAAATAGTTTTTATTGACATCTGTGTTAGACTTAGTACCCTAAGTTTAATAAATATGTGTTTATACTCATAAGTTATCAAATGATAAAAAATGGTTAATACTGCAAATGGGGCCCTACATTTCATGGCATGGCATTTGACAAATGGGCACAGGTTTCCAGAGTTTTACTAAATCTTTCATCTCTGTTTTTTCCTGGGCGAGTCGGCCATTCGCAGAACCTAATGGCTGAGTACAGTTACAAACATGAATTTCTTTCACATTGATATTATGCTTTTATTACAATAATTTGCCAGTGTGTACATATGAATACATATATGAGCCCATCCACGAGAAAACCAACATTATGGAATCTGCGTAATGCATCGACCCAGATCAGTCTGCACAATCCGCGCAGGGTAATCCGGGTCAACACATTTCGTCTCAGGGGGGAAAGAGGTATAAAGTACTGGTTCCTGAAACAGAAAATCCACAGGAGGCGAACAGTGTATGTCTGGGTTAGATTGCGCGGCATGCTTAGGCTGATACGGTTCGATACTTTACGCAGAGTCCACAGTGTTGGTTTCTCGAGGGACGGATCATATATATGTATGTGTATGTCGACTGCAAATCAAACACCCGTCTCCCTGTACGCATAACAACGTAGTATTGTTGTTATGTTTTTAGCGAAGCTATGTGTGCAAATGCGTTCATTTTAGTAAACAAATGTATAAGAAATCAATCAATTCAAAACGCAAGAACAGACTAATGTCTTAGACTTTCCGATAATAATGAATAAGAAAACATACGTACTTGGCCACTTTTGTTGTCGGCGGTTTTCTTTGTTCTTCTTTTGCGATTTCACGCTCAAGAGCTGCCTCAGTCTTATCTAGTACTATCATGTTTTGGGCCATCTTTGCGGTTTCACCCGCCAGGGCCTAAATATATCCCAAGATGTAATAAACACTATAAGACACCCGCTAAGTTCGTATTATAACACCAGGGACCTATTCCTCCAACCTTACTTAGCGTTAAGTAATACTTAAAAACTTAAAGGCGTATTTCATCATTTTTGTTTCCCTAATAAAAATGCTAAAATATTGTATTTCTTAACAAATATTATCTGTCTGCAAGGTAACTATTTCTGTTTTGTTTTTTTGTCATTTACTTAAATACATTCTACCGTTCATGATTTACAAAATATTAGGGAAACAAATATGACGAAACATGCTTTAAGTATTTAAGTATTCGTTAGCGCTAAGAAAGGTTGGTGGAATTGGACCCATGTTTAAACTAAATGATAGTACATCCGCCAGGGACTGGATATTTCCCAGTTTGTATTGTATATCATAATATACCCGCCAGGGTCTGAATATATCACAGTCTTTTGGGAAGTGCACGACTATTACATCACTGTATGGGTGAGTTCCCCTCGAACCATATCTTTAATTAAATGAAGAAGAGAAAAAAATGTCTGCAACTAAATACAATTAACTCACGAAAACTCGAAGATGCGATTATTCGAAAATATCGTTTAACTAATTCTTGGAACAGATCTGTCTTTTGAAAACTGACGAGCAATCAGAACTGCTTGCGCGCTGTTTTCTTGTTATGATTTGTATCACCAGCTTGCTTTTTAAAATAAACTTTTAAGTACAAATACATTACAAAGCCGAAAATACTTTATTGAACTTAACGAAAACTCGAAGTAATATATTGGTAGGATGTTTGAAAGTCGGGGTAACGGGGTTTCCGATTGGAATCATACAACATCCGGTTGTGCGCGCGCAATGAAGAAAACACCGATTTTGTGTTTACCTTGGTATTCGTGATAACACGATACTCGTAGAACATACTATACTTAAAATTAGTACCGTTCGATTTCAAAGTATCGCGGGTCAACTGTTTTGAAAAACCCTTGATTAATTATCAGTAATTCCTATGGACAACTCTTTACCTGTTTATAAATGGGATACCTGTATTTTACAATAATGTTGATATCAATAACGCTATTGTAGATTATAAAAAATTAAGACTTTTCAGATGGTTAATGAAATATCATATTCCGGGCTCACAATTAATGTTAATGTGGCATAACTCTATATTTCTGATGTTGTTGTGTGTATGGTTCTTTACGCCACTTTCAACAAGTGATCAGTTACATCATGGTATATGTCCTGGGTAGGTTACCAGTACTGCTGGTCCATTTATCCTCACTCCAGCGAATCAGTCGTTACCCTTAGCGCCAATGAGAAAAAGCCATTACTACCGTTTTTAAAGTATTTTGTATGATAGATAGATTATTTCGTTTGACTTATACAAATACATGAACATGTATCTCATCATGTACATACATTTACATAAACAAGTATGACCCGGTCAGGGATCGAATCCGTAATCTCAATCCCCTAACGCGGTCTCAATCTTTCTAAATCTTGAGACCACATGACAGTAACCTTTCAAAAAGAGGTATTAAATTATAAAATATCTATTAATTGATTTAATTTTTTAATCGAATAAAAATCATCGAGCGGACCCATGATCACAAACCTAAGAGCATTTGAGCCGTTTCACGAGAAAACCAACTTTATGTACTCTGCGTATTGTATCGACCCATATCAGCCTGAGCAGTCTGCACAGGCTAATCCGGGCCGACATATTCCATCTCAGGGCGATAGAGTAATGATTCCTGACACATAAAATCCACAGGAGGCGAAAAAGGTATGTCCGGGTTAGCCTGCGCGGCAAGCTTAGGCTGATCCGGGTCAATACTTTACGCAGAGTCCACAATTTTGGTTTTTCGTGGAACGACTCATTTGCTATCAGTGTAGATCAAGATCAACCAGTGTATCGGCGTGTTTTAACATGGCTCTGCACTTTTCGACAAATAGTCATAAGTTGTTCCTGAAACATTGTATATTTGACCAGATAACATTGATGAGCAGATATCAGATACTGGCGGTGTACACTTGTTATAACAATAAGACCCGGGGGGGTCTTACTGACATAAACACAGATAAACTGTACTTACGAGAAGCCCACTTTGCCGTCTTTTCTTCCTCGCATTACCTACTGCAGGCGGCATTTTGAAGTCCTACAATAATTTGAAAATATACAAAAACAGCAATTACACAGACATTATAATTGTCACTTAGTTTCCGGTTCTAGATAATTACTATACTCTACCACCTATTTCTTTTCACTAAAACTCGCAATTACAATGTATTAAGCAAGTTCTCTTTAGTCTTTTAATAAAGATTCGCACAACATTTAAAATACTTTTGATTTAAACTTAAGACGTTTAGTTTATTCTCTTCTGTTGGTAAACAATTTCAAAAGTACACATGTGTCGACATCAACGCAAGTTGCAAACTTAAACATGTTTTGAACACACCGAAAAGAATGGCTTAATGTGTTTTCTGTAATTATATTCTGTTTACTTAATTAATTCACTAATTGCGATTAGTAGTACTTAGGCTACAAATACTCTGTAAAGGTCGTTCGTTCGGAAAAGCTAACGAAATTGCTATTCATGCAATCGAAGTTTGTTAATCAAACTCTTTGATACAGCCAACCCTTGTCAGATTAAGCTCAACAATTTTCTTTCGAGCAAAAATGCAGCTGCGGCGATACACATCTGCGTAATGTATCGACCAGATCAGCCTGCGCTGTCCGCGCAGACTGATCCGGCCGCACATTCCGTCTAAGGGGGGATAGATAGATTTAAAAAAAAAAAAAATTGATTGTTTGATTGTTTGGTGTTTGACGCCGCTTTCAACAATTTTTAAGTTAAAAAACTGCATTTGCAGGGTTAGTTACCAGTATTACCTTTATCCTGACACCAGCGTGTTAATCGTAATGCTAACCCTGCAACCCTGACTACTATCCATTATTATCTTTTATAAAGATTGTGTTTGATCCCGCCGGGGATCGAACCTGTGGCGTCCTCCAGCAACCGAGGCGGACAATCTTCCACTTCACCACTGAGGTAGTCTCGAGCAATTATACACGTGCGTACATGTATGTGAAACGAGTTTGTCTTGTGAATCATTTCCCACTTACAACAAATCTGAAGCAGACGACTTTAAAAATGTCTACTCAAAAGTATGGAAACCTCTATTATTGTGGGTTTAATTACTAAACAAAGTTGAATACTGTGTGGCAAAGGGGGAAATTGCTAGTTTTGAGGAATTTCTCCTTTTGTCAAAATGTTTTCAAATGTCGTCTGCTGAAGATGCGTCAAAATCAGGGGCGTAGCTCCCTTTAGGCACTGTATGCACGTGCCTACACATTTGTTCTCAAAATGCCCCCAAAATGCAGCTGCGGCGATAGACATCTGCGTAATGTATCGACCAGATCCGGCCGACACATTCCGTCTTAGGGGGATAAATGTATAGAGTAGAGTTTCCTGAAACAGAAAATCCACTGGAGGCGAAAAGTGTATATCCGGGTAGTCCTGTGTGGCATGCTTAGGTTGATCCGGGTCGATACTTTACGCAGAGTCCACAATGTTGATTTTCTTACGAGACGGACTACACATTAATTATTGCAAAGATACGCCCCTGAAAATGCGTATACATTGCATGACTATATGTATACCTTCGTCACTGCTGGAACCGAATGTGTAAAGCCTGTGTCACCAGAAAGCAACGTACGCCGTATATTTTGGCTCTAAACAATTAGCTACTCATATCAACATGTCCATCTTGATATTTCTAGAATTTGCTATGGAGCCATCCAAATTCAAAACTTGACAAGTCCTTTTTAAAAAATAAAAAAATATTGACAGCATTAACACAATTTACAGTCCAAATGCTTATTTATGTTCAAAGGTAAAAGGTAAATGTGTTTATATGATAGATACTACGGCGATTTACAGAGAATAATATGTAAACATAAATGGGATGTAAATCAGTCGCCCGGATGGTACGACATGATATCACATAGTTACCAATATTATAATAACATTCGCGTCATGTATGCACGATGGTTGGTTGGGGCTTAACGCCATTTAAAACATTTTTTCAGTCGTATCATGGCGACCAGTTCACATACTCATGCGTTTCCTAGCTTTCCAAGCAACCGGCTGCTTTTTCACATATAATGTTAGCCCATTGGTAAAAGACGAATGGCGCCTGTCGCCGTGACTTTCGTCAAACGTCACAAAGAATGTTGGCCGAGCTGGGGTTCGAACTCACAATCCCTGGATTGACAGCCCGCGTCGCTATCGACTGAGCTAATTTTAATTAAAATATGACGTGATATTCGGAGAATTTATTGGAATTTTCAGCGATCGTATATGCAATATATAAAGGTATGTGAAGTTGGCACGAAGTTCGATATTCGGTACCGATATGAATTTCGAGCTGAAACGAATATAGAGCCAGCACCAGATTCGTGAACTCCGTTACGCATTAAAATAAACGTTACCTTCATTGTTTAATAGGGCGAATGTATTTATGAATATATTCCCTAATGTCGAGCCATGTCGATATTCGGGTAAATGCTGATTGCGTCTTTTTGATCAAGTAGAGGAGCAAATATCAATCTGAATCAGATCGATATTCGAAAAAATGGTGATTTCTGAACATGCATAAGAATGGAATACCGATTTTAATATTCGGGAAAATGGTGGTATTGTCTTTCTGATTTTGTAGAAGGGCGAATACTGATTTGAATATCGATCTGAATATCGAGCCTGGTCGATATTCGGGAAAAATATATCAGTCGTCATTCTGACCATGTAGAAGTGCGAATACCGATATGAAAATGCTGCCATGCGCAATCAGTTTCATTTTCGGACTTATGATTAGCTAACAATAGTTTAAGTTTAAACTTATTTATTTTACATCGATTGTGAAATAAGCTTTCACCTTATATTAATCACGCTCGATGACTGCTTCATGGAGACTTAACCATTACTCGCGCCTTTCGACTGGAAACAATCCCAAATACAGAACCCGCTCATCACGGGATTCGAATCAGGGACCTTTGGTATGAGAGGCCGACGCTCTACCTCTGCACCACTGCCTTACAATAAGACATAACATTTATAAAAGCATTTATAAAAGCATAAAACGGAAATATGTCCTACAAATAAACATTTAGACGGGGTAGAGATTTCGGGAGATTTCAGATAAGGCATTTTTCGAATATGGACCTGGCTCGATATTCATATCTATATTCAAATTTGTATTCACGCTTCTACTTGATCAGAAAGAGGAAATCAGCATTTTCCAGAATATCGACCTACCTCGATAATCAAATCGATATTCGCACTAAAACATGATCAGAAAGACAAAATCTCCATTTTCCCGAACTGGCTCGATATTCAGATTTATTTTCAATTCGGTATTCGCTCTAATACATGATCAGAAAGACGAAATCATCATTTTCACGAATATCGACCTGGCTTGATATTCAGTTATATATTCATATCGGTATTCGTACTTCTACATGATAAAAAAAAACGAAATCAGCATTTTCCCGAATATCGACCTGACTCGATATTCAGATTTAAATTCAAATCGATATTCGCTCTTCTATATGATCAGAAACACAAAATCACCATTTTCTCGAATATGACCTGACTCGATATTAAGGTCTATATTCAAATTGGTATTCACTCAAATACATAATCAGAACTTGACGAAATCACCATTTTTACTCAAATATCAAACTAACTCGATATTCAGATCAATATTCGACCTTCATTTTATATTCAAATTGGTATTCGCTCAAATACATAATCAGAAGGACGATGGCACCATTTCCCCGAATATCGACTTGGCTCGATATTTAGATATATATTCAAATTGATATTCACTCAAATACATAATCAGAAAGATGATGGCACCATTTCCCCGAATATCGACTTGGCTCGATATTTAGATCTATATTCAAATTGATATTCACTCAAATACATAATCAGAAAGATGATGGCACCATTTCCCCTAATATCGACTTGGCTCGATATTCAGATCTATATTCAAATTGATATTCACTCAAATACATAATCAGAAAGATGATGGCACCATTTCGCCTAATTTCGACTTGGCTCGATATTCAGATCTATATTCAAATCGTTATCCGCACTACTACATATTAAGAATGACGTCATCACCAATTTTCCCGGGTATATCGACCTGGCTCTATATCAAATCGGTATTTGACTTTCCACATGATAAGAAAGACGATGGCACAATTTTCCCGATTATCGGCCTGGCTCTATATTTAAATCGATATTCAAATCGGTATTTGCGCTTCTATATGATCATAATGACAAAATCACCATTTTCTCAAATATCCCGAATATCAGCCTGGTTCTGTATTCAAATTGATATTCGAGCTATTATACGAACACAATGAGGAAAGCAAAATTTTCCCAAATACCGACCTAGCTCCATATTCAAATCGGTATTCGCCCTTCTACGTGGTCAGAATGATGATGAAAGCATTTTCCCGAATATCGACCTGGCTCTATATTCAAATCGATATTCAAATCGGTATTCGCGCTTCTACATGATCAGAAAGACGATGAACCATTTTCCCGAATATCGTTACATTATCAGAAAGACAAAATCACCATTTTCCCGAATATCGACCTGGCTCGATATTCAGATCTATATTCAAACTTATACATGATCAAAAAGACGTGATCAGCATTTTCCGGTATATCGACCTGGCTCGATATCTTGAACGAGTTCAAATCGGTATTCGCATTGTTACATGATCAGAAAGACGAGATCGGCATTGTCCTGAATATCGATCTAGATTTATATTCAAATCGGTATTTGCGCTTCTACGTTATCAGAATGACGATGAAAACATATTCCCGAATATCGACCTGGCTCTATATTCTAATCGATATTCAATTCGGTATTCGCGCTACTACATGGTCAGAAACACGATAGCACCTTTTTACCCACATATCGACCTGGTTCCATATTCAAATCGCTATTCGAGCTATTATACAATCACAATGAGGAAATAACCATGTTCCTGAATATCGACCTTGCTCCTCGGTATTCAAATCGGTATTCGCGCGTCTACGTAATCAGAATGACTATGAAAACTTTTTCCCGAATATATAACTGGCTCTATATTCAAATCGATATTCAAATCGGTATTCGCGATTCTACATGATCAGAAAGACGATAGGAACATTTCCACTTATATTGAGCTGGGTCGACATTCAGATCTATATTCTTCCTAATAAACAATTAAGGTTACGTATATATTCCAATGCGTAACGTTTTCGCGAATCTGGTGCTGGCTCTAAATTCGTTTCAGCTCGATATTCATATCCGAATATCGAACTTCGTGACAACTTCACAGACCTAATATATAATGTTTCACTATTGCCCGGTAAATGTTAAATGCTTAAATGTTCGCCCCACGTGGTTATATCCGCTAACACCAAACTCGTGCTAACCCACTCGTTTGTAACAATCCCGTTTTATTCATGTGCATCAAATACTTGTATCGAAAATCAAATTGTTAATAAATTGTATCTATAATTTCTTATTTTGGTCCTAATTATTTTGTGCTGTCATTCCAAAACAAAACCTGTAAAACATTGATAAATATACATAATAAGGAAAGGGTATCTGAATATAAATAAAAATAACTAAAACTGCAAGCACAGAACGAGTCTAATATTGCTAACGAATTCATCTAGTTGCGATATCTATCTTGAAAGTGTTCTACTTGTGTTTCCACTGTTAGAGCGGTATCATTCGTACGAGACGAAGAAAAAGCAATTATGTAAAACCATCCTATTGTGGCTCGGGTTAGCGTTATGGCGGAGTACCAACGCACAAGATATGTAATACAATATGTTGAAGCAGAATAACATCATTTGCAAATCATATCATCCAGACTCGAAGAACGAAAAAATGACGCTTGAAGAAATCCGAGACAAAATAGCATTATATGAGAACATTAGAGCACAGGACAATTGTAAAGGGGAAAATACACGACATAACACGTCCAGTTTGAGTAATAAGCAGCAAGTGATTTCATCAATGATAATTGATTAATTGACTGATTGTTTTGGTGTTTTACGCCATTTTCAACAACGTTTCCGTTATATCACGGCGTTTCCTGGGTAAGTTACCAGTACTTCTGGTTGCTTTATCCTTACACAACCCAATCAGTCGTTATGCTTATCCAAATGAGGGCAGCCGTTACTTTTATTTTTACAGTCTTTGGTAAAACCCGGCCGGTGATCGAATCCACGACCCCTCAACATCCGTGGCGGACGCTCTACCACTACACCACCGAGGCAGTTCCAATGATACTTGAGATGCAATACTGCGTAAAACATTCTAATATATCCCTTTTTATATCATAAATGACGTCGCCGGGAGTGTAATAAAGCCATTGTATAAATTGCGTATTCAACTAGTGTAATAACAATGCTACGTAACGTCATAATGAAAAGCATTGAAAATGACCGCGCTATATAGCGACGTTATATATATTTTGCGCTAATAATCGTCAAATTGGAATTTATGATATAAATAGAATATAACATTCGTGGTCATTCAATACAAAATTTTATTAAACTCGTTTTCTAAAATTGCTAAAATCTCGCCAATGCTCGTTTTTATCAATTTTAGAAAACTCGTTTAATAACATGTCGTATTGAATGACCACTCATGTAATATCCTCTACGTATTAAATTCACGACGAGTGTTGAAATATTAGTGTTATTTATATCTATGGACAATGGAAATATCGGTATCCGAAATGTTTGATGAACTAATAGCTCTTTCTTCGGTGATTGCAAAGGTTTTGTTATCAACATTTTTACAGATTCCTTGGAACCACTACCTTAGCGTACGTGTGTGGTGTCAAGTCGAAGGCTTCATGCAAAACGGTTGTAACTACATCTTGTTCAAGATGCAGTTGCAACCGTTTTGCATGAAACCATCGAACCAATAAACTGAACAATACTTGTTAAAACGATTCATGGAAAAGTTTCTGATTCAGATCAAACTGCGTTGATTTACACTTCGTTCAGATGCGCTATGGTTGGTTTCCATAGACCACGGATATTGTTATTTATTAACCCTTTCCCTCATACAACAATTATGCAGCCGACGACTTTGAAAATCTTTTGTCAAAAAATAGAAAATCTTTTTAATTGAATAACCTATGACTAAAAGTGGAAAACATTGTGGCAAAAGGAGAAATTGCTCGTTTTGAGCAATTTCTTCTTTTTTCTCTATGTTTTCAAAAATTCGCTTGCTGCAGATGCGTTAGAAATCGTCTATATGGCGGAAAGGGTTAAGTTTACGAATGACCCTTTACAATACCTCAGTTATTTAATGAAGTCTTTAGTATCAGACGCACACTTAATGTTATTGCCGGCCTTTCCGTACTTACCGTTGTCTGCAAAGGAAATAGGAAATTTTATTTGCAATTTAGTGCAAGTTCGTTGCAACTAATCCATGCAGCCAGTCAAACAGCAAAACCATGCATGCCACAAGAAAAGAGGTCAATGGCAAGACACAAGACCGCTTTTTGCGTTAACCAATAGAAACTGAACTTAGACAATTATGAATTACCTGTTGAAAGGCAGAATCAATTCAATTCAATTCAATTTAAATTTCTTTATTGTTCCCAGTTTCTACAAGAATCCTATTTAATAGTAAAACATTGTGGCGACTGAGAGACGCTTACCCCTTTCACATGCATACTCCACAAAGTCAACTCTTCCATGTTGAAAATTGGACCACTCCATTGTTCGTCCAATAGGAAATTGTGTCAAATTTAATGTCTACGTGGCAAACAAAGCTTATTCAAGGTGAGATAGCTCATCATGAGCTATCCCATCTGAATCTTCATTGTTTGCAAAAGCCTTTAATAGACTTTAACAGCGAAATGATTTAGAAGCGTAGGTCGTAATATGGTTTTTTTTAATACACTCTGAACACTACCTTCAGCGATACACATATAGTTGAATTGGTATTTGGCCACGTTCGATGGACACCACCACTCTATGTGAACTGTGTTTGTATATTTGCAGTATTTTGGTTCGGAAGCCTTTATTTACAAATAAATAACTATTGTATTGTATTGCACAGAGAAACCCTTGCGTAGGACAATAATATCGCGTTTGATTATGCCTCTCATCAAGTCATTACTAAAAGTCTCAATTCAATTGTTATTGTCTTACTCAAGGCAATAACTGTCCTGAATCGTAAACTCCAATTGCGACCGTTTAAAGACCACCCATGGAAAGTAAACACTCTGGTCTTTGATCACGTTGGTCTTTTATAACCGGGTCATTAGTCAGACAATAAGTTATTTAAGAATTTGGTTGCTATAGACAGGGAATTGCTTAACAAAGGTGATGTTTTCACAGCTTTGACTGTACATCATAAATGGTATGTGGTCACCACATATCTTACTATTAGGCCGATTTTTTCAAGAGCCGGTTTTGCTTAATGTTCAATGTGCAGATACTGCTGAAATCAATTGGCCAACATTAACTTAATTTCCTATAAAAGTCTACGGGGAACTTCAATGAATTGCACTAATTTTGTATCAGTCTCAACGCAGAATCTGTAGGCTGGTACATTATCATCCGTGGCGAGTTAGCACAACAAGATCATCTCAGTGCTCCAGTAACTGGTTAATATATCACATGCCATATTGTTAATTACCAAAGTCATGTTGATTTCAGCTAACATTCTAGCAGAGTAATTATGGTTTTTTTGTATAGTGTGTTATGCCACATTGAAAAAGTGTTTCCGTTAACCCTTTCCCTCATTTTCCCGACAATTCTGCAGCAGACTACATTGAACATATTTTGTCAAAAAATAGAAAATCTCTATAATTGAATGGATAACCTATGCCTAAAAGAGGAAAATATTGTGGCAAAAGGAGAAATTGCTCGTTTTGAGCAATTTCTTCTTTTGTCACTATGTTTTCAAAAAGACGTCCAATGCAGAGGCGTCAGAAATCGTCCATATGAGGGAAAGGGTTTAGTATATTACAGCGATTCCTTGGTAGGTTACCAAAACTACCGGTTCATTTATCCTGACATGAGCGGTTGATGGAATACCACGCTGGTTTTTGGTATTCCAAAAGCTAAGGTAAACGTACATTTAACTGATGTGATATTTAGGAATCGGATGGTTTGAAGGAAAAGTATTTCGTAGAATGTTTTCTGTTAAATCTTGATTCAGTGATGATAAAAGGGATAAATTGCATCTTTGAAAAATAATTTGTTTTTTCCATAATGATTTCAAACGCGGATAACTGCAAAAGACATCAGAAATTGTCTATACCAATGATCGGAGTTCTTACTACGAATGGTACACTAAGGTATAGTTCATAAAAGGTCAAGTGAGATGAATGGTACCCAATCGTTTTGTAATCCCTTCTCACATACACCAATTTGCATCAGACGACTTTAAAAAACATCTAGGCAAAATATGTATTATCTCTATGAATGAAAATTAAATTATTGAATAAAACTGAAGACAATCTGACAAAAGATAAAATCGCTCATAATGAACAATTTCTCCTTTTGACACAATGTTTTCAAAAGTCGTCTGCAACAGAGGGTTCAGAGAGCGTCTGTATATGGGAAAGGTTTTAGCATATTAAATGCTACAAGTAAACATGTCTTGAGGCCTAACATCATTAATTACCCCTTCACCTATTTTAGACGCATTTCGACGCGTCTGCAGAAGACCCCTTTTGAACAGATTGTGACAAACTGATTCTTTGCTCATAATGAGCAATTTCAACTTTTGTCACAAGGTTTTCAAGTTAGGTCAGTAAACAAACGTTCGTTCATAGAGATTTTCTTTTCTTTATTTAGATGTGTTCACGGTCGTTTGCTACAGAGTTGTTACATTTGTTAACCTTATGAACCACTAAAAACAGTACATAATTACATTGTTTTTCTATATCCTACTTAAGTGCGTGTGTGTCTTCATTCAGCGAGGACTATGAATATATTTGAGCCGTTCCGTGAGAAAATCAACATTATTGACTTTGCGTAAAGTATCGACTCGGATCCTGCATAAGCCTGCCGCGAAGGCTAAACCGAACAGACATTTTTCGCCTCCTGTGGATTTTCTGTTTCATGAGTCATTACTCTATACCTCTATACCCCTGAGACGGAATGTGTCGGTCCGGATTAGCCTGCGCGGACTGCGCAGGGCTGATCTGGGTCGATACATTACGCAGAGTCAATAATGTTGGTTTTCTCGTGGAACGACTCATTTCGTTTCATGTGGTTGTTGATTTTTCAGGGTCTTTTTGTGTCTTATTTTCTCCGTGAATGCTTTGTTTTCCTTCTGTTTGTATCTGTTTGTATGCTTTAGCATTTACTAACGTAATGACGAGAAACATTTGTTGTTTTACTAAGTCTAATATTAAACGAATTGAATTGAATTGTTAACAGGTCTCGTTATTCTACTTTAAATTTAAAACTGTTTAATTTGTGTTGTCCAAGAGATTGCGATTGTTCTCGATAAAAGGAACATAATAAACTAATAAATATGCATGTGCTTATCACAGTTTTCACTTTTTCTGTCTTTTCATCCTAAAAATCTTCATTCCTTTAGATGTTGATGAATGTGATGAATCTCGGAACTTGACAGAACAGTCCAGGAAATGTCTCTTGTGATTGTACTCAGAATCGGACAAGGACCTGTTTGTGAATTGAGTACAACTATTGATGCTGAACTGTTTTAGTAATATGCATTTGATTGCAAATTTCTGATCAATAATATTCATATAATGTATGGTAAGTAGTATCCAATGTACAAACGGTAGACGAAGGATTGGAAAACGTACAATCTGACCGTTATTCATGTTGGTGCGTTGAAATGGTAAAGGTACGTCCGTCCTATATTATACCAGAAAATCCAGTAAAACAAATAAAATGAGCTATTCTTTACTGCATTGATTATATTTACATCAAGTAGTGATAGGATTACAGCACACATGTGTTTATATCCACGTTTATACGTCTCTTTAGTAATTATTCTTGTAATTGACACTGAATGAAAATAATGACGTTATTCTTGTATTTGATAACTGAAAATAATGACGTTATTCTTGTATTTGATAACTGAAAATAATTAATTTGTATATTACATGTAGGTCTTCCAACGCCAGTAAAACACTTTATAACTTGATGATTAAAGAGTATTTAGATATAAAGTGAAAAATAATTAAATTCACATGTCAATACCAAACGCGGTACGACGTTTAAAGTCCGTATTAATCTAACGTTCACTGATCGTATCCGTCATCTGGCTGCGACGTTTACAGTCCTTATTAATCTAACGTTCACTGATTGAATCCGTCATCGGGCAGCCACGTTTACAGTACTTAACTATTATATATTACATTGTACATTGTCATTTTTCGTGAATACTGCAGAGATTTTAAAGTTCATATTTAAGTATAGGTACTTTATGTAATGTATGACTGTTTCTTTAATCTATGACAATTAGTAGGTACACAACTTTAAAGCAAAACACTGTTTTATGTCAAATTACGCAAACTAGTTCATGAAAAGACATTGTTTGCGTAGACAAGAGTGTATACCTTCACCAAAATGCACTGTCTATGTGACAATGAGTTTAAATTCATTGTAAATGTGTATAGGATGCACTGAACTGTTTGATTAGATAATTTTGAGTACGTTGATCTTGTGTGAAAGTGAAGGTAGAGAGTGTGATAAATAAGTATTGGCACAGCTCGATGGTCTTCAAAATAACGGTAACCAGCTTCGCTGGGTGAATTATTTCTTGTACCCCAAATTTATTTGGATTATTAGTCGCCGGGCAGAAGCCCGCGACTTCTATTTTTAATAGGTTTTCTGAAATCACATGGGAGGGGGGATTATTATTAGAAAGAAACACATTTAGATGTCTTGAACATATTACAATTGTGTTTGTTTAAAAACACTAAGTAATGACACATCTAAAATGAAATAAATATTCCGATGTTTTAGGTATTTTCAGTTTCTTTATTTTGACTCGCATTTATGTTTTGTTGTTTTATTTACGAAGACAAAACGGTCCCTATTAGCTAGACTGGTATACTTTATGTTTACACTATATACTACATGTACTCAAAAGGCGATAACTACAAACCTTTACGTCGCAGTCTAATTTGTTTACATACGCGCACCTGCTTGAAGCGTGACTCGCGAATACCAACTGCGTAGATCAATCTCCTTTGCAGAGAGCCGTCTCTTTACACTCACTTACAAATAGTCAATCGTAGGTGATTTAAAATGTTTATTTGGTTCGAAACAAATGAAGAAAAGAACAAACCGAGATAAAAACTAGTTTTAATAGAAAAATTACTTTGAACGAACACTCTCTGCCTATAAAGAGAGTTTCAAGAACGACACCTCTGCGAATAAGAAAGAATCGGGTCTTTCGTACAAAATTATTTCGTCCTTGACAATTTTAAATGTGTCATTTAATTCCCTAAAGGCATATTGCTTCCGACTGCATATTGTTATGGATCATTGACACAAGGGCGCTCATCATAATATAATTTTAAAATATGAGTAGTTTTGTTATTTTCATTATAAAAAAGGAAGGAAAGAATTAAAATAAATTAACATGTTGTAGGGCTTAGTTTATGTTCGAAATTAAGTTTAAATTATACAACAATTTCAATGAGATTTAACTGTTTAGTTGATATTATATTTCGAATGTGGTCTAATTTATAAATATTGGACTACATTTCAACATTTGTTAAAGTATGATATAATTAGGATGCCAATCTAATATCATTTTGAGAAAAAGAAAAAACTCAGCGATTTAACCCTTAACTCATTGTTTTAAAAGTATATTGCTGCAAAGGTGTCCACTGTTGACTTTAATAGAGGAAAGGTAAAATGATGTGCTATTGCATGCAAATCCTAAATTGTCTGTTTTGTGGTTTTATTGAAAAATGATAAAATTCAAATATTCTGACAAACATCTTGAAAAGTGTATGTGGAATTCACAAATCTTATAATTATTCCTTAATGAAAGCACTGTTTACATACTAAGACTAATGATTGGCAAGATTTCTCATTTCCATTACTGTTTATGATCAATAATTAGTTGGTTGTGTGTCTAGTCAACCTACTTAGGAATGGAGATTGATCATAAACAATGAAAGGCTTCAATTATCATTCACTTCGTTGACAAAACAATGCAAGTTATGATACATTTTCACTTGACCCCACCCCTGATGTTCCAATATGCCCCTCAATTGATAACTGTTTATTCAACTACTATAATGTTAGTGTTATGCATAACTGTATTTTGAGTATTACAGACAAAAGATCAGTGCCACTGTTTTAAACCAACGGAAGTTGAATAGATTTTGAGCGCATGATGGAAACTTGAGAGTGTTATTGTGGTGACTCGGTTAAGTACGTTAATATAAGCGGCGCTTTGGAAACCGAGCCGTGTCGCACATATCGAGGGCTTAGCGTGAAACGGTTGTAACTAAAAACCTATTTTTAAAACCCTGGTCTAGGAGAAATTTTGACCCCTTTGTAAACAATGCAAATTTAGGTGCCATTGCTCAGAACGAGCAATGGCACCCAACTTTCCATTGTTTATCAAGAAAAATGATTCAAAGCTTATAAAGACTTCATGGTGAGGCGATTAACCTTGGTAAAAAAAATACCAATTTCAGTTACAACCGTTTCACGCCAAGCCCTCGATATGCGTACTCTGATCTTAATCTGTAAAATTCGCCAATTAGTCGTAGAAGGTTTCAATAATCATCTGTTGGCTACAACATCTATTTGTTAATTTCATTATGGATGCATAAGCTGGTATTTACCCTTAGTATGTAATAATCACGTTTACTCTTTCCGCGTCAATGGAAATAATGAGGTTTTTGTAAACAATACTGATTCATACGGTGGCACAGAGGTGACATGTGTATGTTTTTATTTATCTCGTGCGCACGACATAGTAAGTCGTGCGCACGACTTAGTAACTCGTGCGCACGAGATACTATGTCGTGCGCACGAGATAATTAAGTCGTGCGCACTTACTTAAAATAAAAACATACACATGTCACCTCTGTGCCACAGTACGGTGGCATAGAGGTGACATGTGTATGTTTTTATTTATCTCGTGCGCACGACATACTAAGTCGTGCGCACGAGATACTAAGTCGTGCGCACGAGATACTATGTCGTGCGCACGAGATAATTAAGTCGTGCGCACGAGTTACTATCTCGTGCGCACGACTTAGTAACTCGTGCGCACGACATAGTAACTCGTGCGCACGACATAGTAACTCGTGCGCACGACTTAAGTATCTCGTGCGCACGACTTAGTATGTCGTGCGCACGAGATAAATAAAAACATACACATGTCACCTCTATGCCACCGTACTGTGGCACAGAGGTGACATGTGTATGTTTTTATTTTTGTTTTACTAAGTCGTGCGCACGACATAGTAAGTCGTGTCACCTCTATGCCACCGTATCTATGCCACCGTAGATTCAGGTGAGTAAGCTCGTAACGATTAGTTATCAAAATATTCACAAACTCAATATATATGAAAAATGTAGTCGACCGATTTTGAACATGGATTTTGTTATAGTCTATATTAGATAAAACGACAGGGGATATGCAGCCATTACAGTTGTTATATATATTATATATTTATATTTTTTATTTATTATTATATATAAGTCGAGTCCCGGTAGCTCAGTCGGTAACGACGCGGGCTGTCAATCCAGGGCTTGTGAGTTCGAATCCCGGCTCGGCCAACTTTCTTTCCGACGTTTAACAAAAGTCATTGCGACATGCGTCATTCGTCTTTCACCAATTGGCTAAGTCTATGTGGAAAAACAGCCAGTTGCTTGGGAAGATTGTTGTGTGGAGTACTGGTGTGAGAAAACCAGGAAACACATGAGTAGGTGGCCGCCGTGATATGACTGAGAAATTGTTAAAAACGGCGTTAAACCCCAATCAATCAATCAATCAATCAATATATATATATTAAAACAGACAAAGGGGTCTCTGACTAAACTATGGATATGCGAATTTGCCACATTCTTCACTGTTTGTTGGGCAAACTTGGCTCTTTTTGGCTTGATTTTTCAATTGTTTATAAATGTAATATAATACAAATAGACGAATAATTAAATTGATATTTACAAAACCGTCTGAGTATATTGGCATGGTGTTCTGTACCATCACTTCACAGAAGTAACAACTTATACGTTTTAGCAGGGACGATTTTCATTAGTATTGCGATCTCCTATGATAATTGTTTTAATGGTTCTGGTTTCTTATTTCGATGTAAATGTTGGTCTAGCGTAATTGAATGAGTAGAAGCTCTTTATAGACATCGGTAATTGGATGTTAGCGCTGGAGCAGAAACCGTAGAACAATATAATTCAGATAACGGAAGAAAAGTCGCCAACCGACCATCTGATTTCTCCGACAAGAATTGTAAAATGTTACCTTCACCGTTAAACGCATTTTGACGCATCTGATTGTTTGGTGTTAAACGTCGCTTTCCAACAATTGTTCAGTTATATCACGGCATTCCCTGGGTAAGTTACCATTACTACTGGTCCATTTATCCTGACAACAGCAAGTCAGTCGTTATGCTAACCCTGCAACCCTGAGCGCCAAGCAAACAAGACATTACAACCCTTTTTGAAAGTATTTGGTATAACCCGGCCGGGGATCAAATCCGTGACCCCTTTGACCCATCTGGAGCAAGACATTTAAGAAAACATTGTGACACAAGGAAAGAATGCTCTTGATTAGCAAGTTCCCCTTTTACAGCAATGTTTTTTCAACTCTTTAAAAAAAACACGTTTATTTATTGAGAGTTACCAACAACCATGATGTTTTCAACGTCGTCCTCCGTGCATATTTGTTGTGAATTTGTAGGAAAGGATAAACGCGAAGATGACATATTATATCTTACCAGATGGACAGCAGCGCATAACGACACTACTTGGTTGAAGGATTCGCTATTATACTTTTTCTTTTACTTTATTCATATATTTGCTAACATTTACAATTATGTAAATATTATACGCTCTATTTTACAATATGCATTAAACATATATTAATATAAAGCCACAATTATACAATAGCAAAGAGTATAATAAAAAAGGGAACGGTGATATTTGTTTCAATATTGTTTTTGTTTTAAAACAGAATAGTTCGTTATAGTTTTTATCAAAGGATGATAGTCTCAGGATGAGCTCAGCTTGATCTTTTCCTGGGAGTTTTATCATTGACAGTTTTCTGGTATCTGACATGACTGGCGTGTTATCAAGTAACTTCCTTTAATTAATGCAGAGACATATGTGTTTATATGTCTCTGATTAATGTTTTCATAATCGTTTCACATAACAAGCTTTAACTTTCAAGTGTGTGTTCTTTTGTAGTATTGAGTAATTCTGATAGTTTATACATATTTGGTCTTGTGTAGTAGTTTTTTTCTAAATATTTGATACTCGTACATGCACATTTCCGCGGCGTCCTACGACTATTGTACTTATTACAGAACACAACAGAATAGCTAATATATTAAATCAAAATACACAGAGGGCCAGAGGGGTATTCAGCTCTTTTTTTCCACAATTTCTCTCTTATTATTAAAACCAAACCCTATGTTGTGGGTACGCAAAAGAATCGTCTCACTGAGACGATTCTTTGAGTACTTACAACATAGGGCTAGGGGGTCAAATAGAACATACAAAACGCCCCTTATCTAGAGCTCTGACCTTTGGCACAGTTCATGTAGGTAAACAGTTTATTTAATTGCCACAACATGTCGAATTAGATAGGTAGGAAGAGAGTGATGTGTTTGTTTGTTCGGTTGTATGTAGTGAGTTCGAACCCCAGCTCGGCAAACAGTCTTTCCGACGATTAAGAAATTTCAATGCGACAATCGTCATTCGTTTTCCACCAATGGGATATTAGTCTATGTTGTAAAGCAGCCAGCTGCTTGGTAATACTGTAGTGTGGAATACTGGTATCAGAAAGTTAGGAAAGACACGAGTAGATGAACTGGTTGCCCTGATATGACTTTTAATTGTAGAAATCTGCTTTAAACCCCAATGAATATATATATCAATCGTTTCTGCAGTAAGTATGGTTGTTTTCGACGCTATTAAAAATTAGTATATATTTCAGTCATATCGAGAAGTTTCCCGAGAAAATTACCAATTATTACTGGTAAGCTTATACTAACACCAGCAGAAATACAATCCCGACAGGGAGGGAAGCCGTTACTATCTGGTAATTAATTATTTGGTTTGACCGACGGGAATTTAAAACTGGTCTCGAAATAGAGAGATTGAGAGATATAGGGTGTGTTTAACCACAGATTGTGAAACTGTTTAGAACCAAGATTAAACTGATTTTATGTTCTCAATCGTTGTCTTTTGTCATCTGAGGCAGGATAAGCGTTAAAACATTTTCACATCGGGTTTAAAAGCATTAAGCATTATATCTGCGTAAAAGTTATATGAGCCGTTCCACGAGAAAACCAACGGCTCACATGGCCACACTTTAAGTTTCTAGACAAAAGTTACATCTAGAACAATATTACACGTTGGCGCGCAGTGAAGACACCAGTCAGACTGAGCGGGTGAACGGGCCTGACTGTGTTGTCGATGTTTTGAATTCCGTATTATAAATAAACAAGAGAAAGTTGATGCAACGCATCAATGTCGCCGGAAATCCATACTGCAGTTATGCATAACACTAACATTATAGTAGTTGAATAAACAGTTATCAATTGAGGGACATATTGGAACATCAGGGGTGGGGTCAAGTGAAAATGTATCATAACTTGCATTGTTTTGTCAACGAAGTGAATGATAATTGAAGCCTTTCATTGTTTATGATCAATCTCCATTCCAAAGTAGGTTGACCATACACATAACCAACTACTTATTGATCATAAACAGTAATGGAAATGAGTAATCTTGCCAATCATTAGTCTTAGTATGTATACAGTGCTTT